>VZRV01006980.1:195412-351255 GCA_013398115.1 Falcunculus frontatus | reverse complement strand
CCGGCCTGTGTCGCCGCAGCCCCGGGGTTGTCCGTGTTGTCCCAGCGCGCCTCGCGTGCAGGGGTGAGCCCCGGCCGAGAAGGGCTCCGGGACTGTAGCACAGACACAAACGGTGTGAAAATCCCTTCAAACTGACTCGGCACTGGAGCTTTCGTAAACATCTCTGTAATGCACTGTATAAATTCTGAAGGCAGTTTACAGACATTAAAGTGTCGGAACATGAACCTGTCCCGCCGTTGGAAGCGGTCTCGAGGATTGTTTCCAAACGCACCTCGGCCTGTGCCAGGCGGGAGGGCTCCGCGACAGAGGGCGGCCGGCCCCGCGCTGACACCTTCGCCGATACCTTCACTGACACTTTCACTGACACTTTCACTGACATCCTCGCTGCCACCCTGGCTGCCACCTTAGCTGCCACCCTCGCTGCCACCTTCACTGACACTTTCACTGACACCCTCGCTGTCACCCTGGCTGCTACACCGTCCTGCAAAAGGCCCGAATCCTCAGGAGACAACGGGTGCGGACACACAGTAGACGAGGCTACAGCTGAGGAAGAGAATGGTATTAGAAGTCGATGTTTAGCGATTGAATTTAATGAAAGGAAGGGAAGTAATCTGAAGTATTTGCTGAGGAAAGGGCCGCTGTGGTGAGAACAAGGGGAAATGACTGTTCAAGTGAAGGAGAAGCATTGTGGTGACTTTGGTGCTCAGACTACCTCTGTCTTCCAGAGACCCGGCTCGAGGATGTGTGAACTGTCCTCCCACTGCCCCCACACCTGCTGCTGGCTGAGACCACACATACCAGACGAGTACTGGCCAGTAGTGGTCAACCATGTTCACAAACACAGGCCTGAGCTAATGAGACCTAACTACAGAAATGCTGAAGGTTATTAAGCAGAGGTGAGCAAATTTCTCAGCATGGAGCCACCCAAGGTCTCATCAGGCTGCTGTTCAGCCATGCAAGTTGCTCCACGCTCCAGGACTGGAACAGGAAACACCAGATGCCGAGACATGCAAACCAGATTTAGGAATGGTTTGATGATGTACAGGCAGCGCTGCCTCTCTTCTAATGAGCCCCTAGATAGTCTGTGCAGTCAGGCACATTTATCCAGAGAATCCGTCCATGGATTGTGGAGAGTGTGAACCTGCACATGGTTATTCAGAAGACAATAAGCATCTAGAAGCTCTCTATTTATGCAGATATTTTGTATGTCATTGCCTGGGTCACCCTAAAGAAACACAAAACTCCTCCAGATTCCCTTACACCAAACCATTTTAGCACCTCTATGAATCATGAGGAGGATTATACCTACCTGCTGCATATCCACATAGCTCTGCCACTTGAGCACATGGAGTAACTTGATAGCTGGAATTAAATTTGCTGTACAAACAAGCAAATGATGTTAAATTAAATGTTATTTGCAGGTTCTGGAAGTTAATGTACTTTGTTATATGATAACACCCATCTATATTATCCTTTGTCATTGCTCCATTTCTCATCTTCCAGCTGGCTTCTGTCCTAGTTTCTCTCAGTAGCTCTTCACATCCTAGAAATATTACATTTTTCTTTTAATGAGCTCTAAGAGGCCACATACTCTAGGGGTCTGGCAGTAAGAGCCCCAGGAGCATGCAAGGGACAGTTTCCCCACTCCACTTCTGCAGAAGTTTTTCTTGGGAAGTTCTTGCTCAGCCCTTGATGAAATTGCAGAGTTGCTCTGAGCTATGGGAACCCCATCAGACACACTGAGACCTTGCAGGGACAAAACATGTTCTGTGCAGATTCACATTCCACCAGATGTCTGATTAACTCTCCTTTCTAGTTCCATTGACTAAGTCTATAGGCATTTCATGGAAATGGCAGGACTGCTATCTAGGATCATCTATACCAAGGGAAAAGTCTCTGCTTCCCAGTATATAGGGTTGACAAATTCTCAGATAAGCTTCTCTTAAAATTTTAATATGGGAAAACCAGCATGTCTTGCATGATTTTAATGATTTTAACTTTATGTGAAATTTTGCTGAAAAGCCAAAGATCCAAGGTGGGGAAATTTCAACCAAACCACAGAAATTTGTCAAAGTACCAAGCATCTGAAAATAGGGTATTGGGAGGAGTTTTGCAGCCTTAGCTTAAGCTCTACTATTACCATAATGTATAAATATGGCATTATATAAAGGGATGGCTTAGTTTGTTCCATCAGAATGCATTTTTGTATATAAACCTCTGAAAAACAGATATGGCTAAGTAACGTTCTTTTCCTTCCCTAAAGACTCCCATGTTTTTGTTAGATGACAGGAAAAGGCAGAGAACAGGAAGCATGAACCCTTTCTTCAATCACATTGTTAATATATTTTCTTTGCTCAGAACCTAGTTGCTAAGCAAGTTGTTCCAGAGGCTGGTTCTCAGAGCCGTGATCTAAATATATTTGTTTCTGGCTCTATTAAAGTCTTGACTAACCAGAGTGGGGAATGTGACCACTCTCACCGGTATCTAGCAAAGCACCTTTAGGTATGATTAAGTGTTTTAAGCATGTGCTCAGATATATTGCTGATTAGGGATGCAGCTACTCAGATTTGTAAATACTTTTCTCACCTGGCACTGGAGATATCGTTAACATTCCAGTTAATATTGATTTGCTGATCTTTCCCTGGCACTGCCTCCAACAATTAGTTTAGCAATTTTTACAACAAAGAGTATAAGTGATTTAAAGTTTTATTTCAATCCTAGGTCATCCTCAGATGTCTTTCAACAAATTTAGCAGAAGGGGATTCAGCAGTGGCACCCAGCAGGTCCTTTCCAAGCTCTGCTTGCTCCCACCATCTTTGCAATGGATGTGGTGGAAGAGTCTGTGTGCCATCTCCTCCATGCCCATGCTCCATCCAGCATGCTTAAACCCACCCTCAGCAGAAACATTCACAACTTGCCTGGGCTATGAGCTAAAGCACCATATTCTCCATCAAAATTTTTGTGGGGACATCTCTCCAGCAAAGGCAAACAACAAGGTGTCCATGTTTACCTGCTGCATGTACATGTTAGTGCCCCACGTGCTCATGCTTTATGGAGGAGGAATCTCAAATGGTTGGCAGTTGTCAGGAAAAAGCCTTCCTCTGACATAGAAGAAGGATGTGTGGTGTTAGTGCTTGGAGTCTGCACATGAGTGCTGGTATACTGGCTCGAGCTTTCTCCTCTTGGCACATCTAAAAGCTTCATAATTGAATTGCACTGTTGGAACATTGTACCAAAGTTTGACTTAATGTAATTTAAATGTTACAGATTTGCCAATTACACAGTTTGATGCTGGCTGATTCAGTTATAAGGTTCATAATGTTCTTATTATTCTGCATTTAAAGCACATTATTCATTATTTGTTGGAATTTAAAAGGACTAAATAGCCAGTAGATGGCACCAATAAATCCTGTTGTGAGACTTAGAATTGAAAAGTGTAGTTCTTGTCTTTTTCTCAAATGTATTTTGGAAATGAAAAAAAAACTAGACAAAGCAGTGTTATTGGCATAATTTATACATTTTAGTTTACAGTAATAGTTTATGAACGGAATTCTTATGAAAGTTCTTCCAGAGTCAAGACTCTACCGTATAATTGAACACATAAATTTGTGAGGAAGAACATGAAGATGTGTTACAGTAATTTCCCAGTCATTTAGAAAATCCAGTCATAGATGAGTTAGTCCCTTCTGAGTACTTCTACAGTCTCATACAGCTGTGCCAGCTTAAGCCTTGTTTATAATGCATTTTTTTCCATAAAGCCTTTAAACTGTAATTTGCCCACCTCAACTCACTGCAGCAATGAAGACTGGAGAAGGAATCATATCGAGAAAGCCAGGATGTTGATGCATTGCTGTGTATTTACCTCATTACTGAGTACTTGGAACCTGTGTTATGTTCCTCCCTGAACAAAGTGTGTTATTTAGACTTTAGTCCTTCAAAATATTACAGCCGTGTGGGTTGTGGCACCCACACACAAGAAGATGTTGATTTCTTTGATGTGAGAAAGATCTCATCTTTCATTTGTCTGTAAATGACAACACCATGCCTCCACAGCATTGCTTTAATAAAACAGTGATTATGCTAATAGTATTTCTTTCCAAACAGGTTACCTCACCTAGCCTCGGATATTAAGCACAATGCAAACGAAACAGGAAATAAGCTCATAAAGAGTAAACTGTCCTAACAGTTTAAGGCCAAGGACACTTCATTCCTTGTGGACTTTTAGCAGCTGCCTTCACTCCTGATAAATCTGCAGCCTGTCTGCTTGGGTGACAGTAACAGTAGCAGCAACAGTGAGCGTTTTTCTTGACAGAGCCCCTCTTATCTCATTGTTTCTGTGGCTGGAGTGGTACTCACTTTAGACAATGTCACAAAGCTGGGGGAAAAGAAATCTGTGTTTCAGGGCGTGAGTCATTTCCTATGGAAAACACTGATACGAACCAAGCACTCTGTTGGAGTAGACAGGCAAGGTATAGGTGATTCCAACAGCAAAGCAGCAAGTCCTGGCTTACTGGGGTATATTGTAGCTTTGGGTTTTGCTCCCTCCAAAACATCGACCCATTAACTTGAGTTGAAGTGTCCCTTTCAATACAATGTGCAATTATCAAAGCAGGAGTGACTTCACACACATTTAAAAAGCTGTTCTTTAAGTTGGTAGTTTAAGATATTTATTGAAACATGAGGATGCTAGATACACAAGAAAACAATAGTTTTGGAAGTTTAGAGGCAACTACTACAAGGTGATTCATGTCAGCCTGTTAAAGGCAAGCTAATGAGTATCCACAGCAGTGTTTCAGGACATTGGTAATTATATCCACCCCATAACCAACTAATGCATCACGTCTCCTCATCATAACAATCGTCTGCTGCAGGGATTTCCCAGCTTCTGATGAACTACCTAACAAAGTACCTTGTACAAAAAACCCCAGATCTGCCTGTAAATACATCCTCTCAACACCTCCTCCCAGTGGGATTTCTGGAGTGGCAGATTCACTATTTACTAAAATGTGAAGGAAGAAGTTCAAGTAAGAAGCACAAATTTTTCATTATCATTGCTTCACAATTTCTTTAATAATATTTCTTTTAAATCCTGTAAAGTTATTGTTAATGTGTAAAAAATTAATTAGCAAGTGTCATGATCGCTGTATCCATTGTCTTTACAAATAGAACAGCAAGTAATTTTCTGTCATTTTTTGGTCACTGTTTATGATAACAAAAAGTTATTTTAATAATGGTTTTAATGCTCAGAAATAATGCTTTTCCTAAGCCTGTTTGCAAGTGCTCCTGAGCTATTATAAATGGAAGCATCATGCAGAATACTAAGGATGTTTTCAGCTGAGACATACAGTTTTGCCTGAGATCAATGCAGAATACAAAAATGAGTCATGCTTACATCTTACAGTAAGTATAACCACATAAGAACTCATTTCTCAGGTTAGTAAAACCTGCTACACTCCAGGACTTGTGTCAGCATTACTGTTTTAAATTAGGATTTGCAAAATAGGGTTCTGGAACCAGTTATACCATGTCCTAGGAGATAGTGCTGACCACTGTTAAGACTTCCAAATTATATAAACCTCATTTTCTTAGTCTCCTTCCATGTTGTTTCATCCTTGATGTTTAAGATCAACCATTGTATAACCAGTCAATGTCTGGAAATGAAGCCTTTCCATCCAGGGATTTGTAGTCAGATTACGGAGACAACAGTGCGAATGTGAAAGCATCTCAAATACAAATTATGGGAGAAAAATTAAATCATAGCATTATAGAATGCTTTGGGTTATAAGTGGATCTTAAAGATCATCTAGTTTCAACTTCCCTGCCGTGGGCAGGGACATCTTCAACGAGACCAGGTTGCCCAAAGCCCCATCGAACCTAGCCTTGAACACCTGCAGGGATGGGGCAAGTGGAACATGGAGTATTGTCAGACAAAAAAATAAAAATAGAGAAAGGCAATAATGAATAAGATAAGAAAGGTTTTAGCATGTGTCAGTAGTAATCTCAGTAGGTCATAAAGAGAAAAAAAAGCTTCATTAGCAAGGGATTAAGTCTAACCATAAAAATGCATTTTTTTTTCTACATCTAGTTAACATTCAAATTTGTCTTCCCACCTGGCACACCAGGGTTTCAGTAGTTCACAGATATCATCAACTATGACAACAGACAATTTGAGACACAAGGAGGCAGACAAGGGGCTAACCACTACTCTCTTATGTATTTTTACATGATTTTTGTACAAAGTGCACTGATTTCATGTTTGTGCCTTCATTTCCCTTCTTGGACTTTCTGACACATAACTGAGTGTATTCAACTTGAAGGTGAAAGAGGAGGCCAAAAGCCAAAAATTAAAGCTTCAGATAGAGAAGGAAGGCCAGGAGCCAATGGGGGAGGGAGAGAGGGGCAGGATTCTCCAAGGCATAGGGATGAGAAGCAGAGGAGGAAGGCCAGGAGGCTCTTTGCTTTTCTGAGAAGAGTGTACAGGAGGGTGGGTGAGAGTTTACGTGCTGGATTGGGATGGAAATTATAAAGCTCAGCTGTGGGCAATTGCTAAGGATCTTACAAAGCATCCAAAATGGCAAAGCAAAGCAAAAAATGTGGCATATAAGCAACAAGAAAAGGGAAGCCTGAGATACCAGGTGGGATTTATGCCTCTCTGTGACACAGGAATCCTAACCCACCCTTCTCAGAGCACTGGGTCATAAAGGCCCATGGTCTTGTTTTCCAAACAGGGAATATGGCAGAGAAGTATCCATAAAGCATTCCCTATTACAAAGAGAAAGTGAAAGGCACTCATGCCTTCAGCTCCTGGATCCTAGAGACCTTCTGAGACAAAGAGACACTTAGGGTTCATGGGAAACTTCTCAGGCCTTCCTCCCCAATAGCAGCCTAATAATCATTGTTGTCTTTGGCCTCAGAGGATCCAAACTGCCCTTGAATGATAGAGATATCCATGTCTCCTTCCAAGGAGACACTCTTGTGCACGATGTGATGCCCTCGTTCTGCAACAGAACACAATTCAGAGCCTCCCAGTAGCAGAGGACAATGACATAGCAATGGATAACTGTTCATTGTTGTATTTAATTGTTTTACAAGTCTGACTCAGGGCTTTAATTGTAGTCCTGCACTGCAGTAAGTTGCATTTCTACCTGTGCTGGGCCATACAGCCATAAAAGACCACAGTGAGTCACCCTGTGCCACCAGTTGTCACCTCATGCACTGATGATCCTTAACTCAAACTTTCAGGCAGTTTAAGAACCATCCAAAAGGCTCAATTTGGATCATGGTATGCTGGAAGTACATATTCTCCTGGAACACTGCTTTCCATGGTTGCATTTAGGGGTAAGTTCGGAACTACGTTCTATGTCTGGTCTGATTTTACAGTGGTATCATTCTGTAGAACCAATACTTTTGTGGTGAAAAGTGAAGATAAGCAAAACAATCCCAGCGTGGTAGTGGAGGCCATGGATCTACTGAGCAGCTGGATGGAGAGGCTGATCATGGCTGGGAGCCACTCCAGACCTAAGGATATTGACAACATTTAAGGGAATAGGCCAACCCATCCATGTAAAGAGGAGGAGGGACATCCAGAGATGGCAACCCTGTTTGCAGAGGTCAGAAAGTCAAAGAAATTCCATACCAAAGGTATTGTAATACACCTCCTGGGACCCTTTCAAAATGTCAGGAGAGCAAAATGGATAGACAAGTAAAAAATCAGTTTAACTCACCCAATTCAATTTCTGATGGAAATGCAATTGGAATAATGTTACTAGGATTTGTCAGTCTGGCCCTTGGACTTATAAATCCTTCATAAATCCAATTGTACTGTCTCTTCTTTGTGCATCAGATGTCATAACAGCTAGCATAAGTACTTAGAAATTTCATTCTTCACCACTTGAGCAGTTATTTGCTTTTGAACAAAGGGACTGAAATTAAATAAGAGACAAAGACAGCTTTTTTTTCCTATTCTCCTCTTTGCACTTGCATTATACTAACATGCCTCATTATATTTTGCACCAAATTAATTCAACTTTCTTTGAAAAACTCAGGTGAAACTGTTTAAGCAAGTGTTGTGGAGTAATTTACTCTAAAAACAGGTACTAACAATTTTAATAGAAGACAAAGAACAAGTTATCTTATAAAAAAATTTAATTAATTCATTGGTTTACACAGATATAACTAGCACAAGGATTTAATCCAATGGACTGGCATTTCCATAATTTCATAATTTGTATGTTTCCCTCGTTCCATTCTCCTCTCTGTGCCTTTTCTGGCAAGACATACATGTTTCTGCATCTCTGCCAATTGCATTGTGTCTTTTCCTCACCCACTAGCAAATACAAGGTTTCTACACTCCTGGGAGTAAAGTGAATAATTTAGCTAAGCTTTTATTTGAGCTCTACGAGAACTGTGCGTGTGAAACTGTTGAATGCCAGGAACGAGTTCTAAAATTTCTACCAATTTGGAAGAATCTAAAGTTGCTTTCTATTCAGGAGCTCTAGCTGTGTCAGTTCAAGTGCTGGTTTTAACCTGTTTCTGAATTTGAAAGCAATAAAAAGGGAAGAAAATCAAACCTGCATTACTAAAGCTTTCTACTTTCATACTAATTTGTGGTAAGGTAACATGGTTTCTTCTAGATTGTGGACTATTGTAGGAGGACAGCAGCAGCATAATCTATGTTGAATGAATGAAGCCAGACACTCACTAAAAGAACACAGAAAAGTATTTTTTTGGATAAAAAAATGTTTATAAAATATTGTCTAAAATGATAGAAATGTTATTTTTATGTTGTATAAAATTATATAAACAAAACCATAGGAAAAAATACAAACCCACTGATTTTGGCCCACAGTTAAGTCACTTTATATCACAATACCAATATAAAGTGTATAGAGTGTGGAAGCCATACACACTTTAAAGTTTTTATGCTAACAAAGTAGACAGTGTGTTATGCAATGGTCTTAGTAGTAGTGAAAATCAGTGTCTCTTGAATAAAAACTTACCTTTGCTAAGTGCAACCAAAATGGTCAGTGAATGGAAGGAGAAAGATGTCACATAGACCTATCCCCATGGAGTTTTAAACTGCTATTTTAGATATATGGAAGAAAATCATAGAGTAGAAAAAATTTATACTAAATTTCACTGGTGTAACTAAGCAAAGCTTAAACATGTCTGTCATGTGAAGATGGAAATCATTATTTCTTTTGACCTCAAAGACTTCCAGCAGAGGTGGAATGTGCTATGACTTTTCCAAGAGTACAACGGGCAGTCTGACAGCAGTGTCAAGATATATTTTATAATACTACACATGTCAAAAAAGTGGTCACCTGGACTTGCTCAAGCAAATCTCCAACAAGTTCTTGAGAGCACAGAAATATATCTAAGAATGAGTGGCACTGACTGTTCAAGTATGTGGGATAAACCCCAGATGAATTTGAAGAGAAACAGTTCAAAGAACTGAGCAGACATAAATGAGAATATCCTGAGCTAATAAAAGATCATAAATTTGCAACTGAAGATGCCCTGGACCAGCACGGTTTTATTGCAGAGGGAACTGGTTGTTTTGTTCCTGTGTGTTCACCAGGAGTGAACATGCACCTGTGCCATGTGTGCAGCGCAGATGCTCTGGGACTAGGATCCAGGAACAGGTATTGGAGCTAAGGGATTTGGCAGCATAAATTCACCCTGTGATAAAAATGCATTTGTAACATGAAATACCAGCAAGAGCTTATTAGACAGAAATGAAAAATACCTATATGGTGAAGGCATAAGAAACTATTTCTCACCATGGATGCAATTAATTAATACGTTGTAAGAAAAGACAGCATGCAGACAGATGAGCAGCAATGATGACAGCAATTTCATGCTGGGAAAATATATATATATACCAGTATACATTCTGGAAGTTATTCTGTTGTATTTGTTAATTATTCCTCTAAATTGTCAAAAGCTATCAGGCACAGACCAGGGACAGAAAATGCTTATTGGGTATAAAATCCCATCTAGAGCAGGAATGGATATAAAGTGTTGGCCTCCACAATAATTTTAAACATATTAGTTCATCTGAAAGATGGGTTTGAATCAGAAATACGAATAATAAATATCATTTGCATAGGACACTATACATGTACATTCATATTGAGCTCCCTACATCCCAACAGTTCCCAGAGGTGATGATACTGCTCGGGTGGAGTTGTGGCTGTTCAGTGAATTAATGAGGACTAACTTTGCTCCTGTGCTTGGCAGTTGTGATCATGAGCTTTAGTTTTGCCAGGCCCATGTCTGAATTGGTAAAATTATGCTCTAAATAATGCAACAATGTGTCTAATAATGTGCTGCAAAAAATATGTCATATTAACAGTCTGAATGAAGTGGAAAAAATGTTCTGGGAGGGAACTAATTTGAGGGCAAAGGAGATGCTACAGCTCTGCAGAAGGGCTGATTTAGGGACATGGACAAGCCACAACACCCAACTTTTTAGATTCAAATCAGCCTTTGAGTCAGGCAAACTGAACATTAAGCCACTTACTAAGCGTGACCTGGATGGTTCTACCTGCCTTGCATGAACAAGCCCAATATTTAATTTCCTGGTAAAACCAGATACAGATGAACATACATAATTTCATGCCTTCTGTATTTGACAGCTCTTCATAGCTGATAAAGAATAGGCTGCTGCTTAGCTATGGTGCCTTTTCTTAGGCTGCTTTTTGACCAGTAGCAAATTGTTGTTTCTATCCATGCAGTAATACTCTAGAAATATTTCCCTGTATCCAAACGTGGGTGTTTTTCAGAGGTTAATGGAAATTAAATTAAAGCTGAATTATACTGATTATAACGCAGGAGTGTGCAAGCAAAGCTAATTAACGCAACTGGCAGCATGGCTCAGTCCTGCCCTGTGACACCACTCTCTCTCTCTTTCTCCCTCAGTCCCATTTTTTTTTTAAGTGGGTACGCACAGCAAAGTAAAACTACATGTTTTATACAGTCTTGAATGGATAGATTTACAGCAGCATCCCACTTTTTGCATTCAGAACTTAAATGATATTCAATCCTTCAGAAAGAAATGAAAAGCTATTATATTCTCCCTTTTTCCTTCTTGCTTATGAACATCCCATTAAATATTATGAACATTATGAACATTAAAATATTTCCTAGATTTTAGTGTTTGCCAAATTTTTCTGTGCAAGGAGCTGTTGCAAATAAACTTGGATTTTGTCTTGATTAAGTTACATATGTCAACAAATGTAATTTCTGGTGGACCAGCTCACTTTTTATCTTATCTTGATGATATTAGTTTACCAAAGGGCAGAAGAATGGCTTTTTACTCTGGATAAGTATGCACAGGTCACCTGAAAAAAAAAATTTGAAAATCAGACTGAAGAATTTGAAAACTGGAGGGTGATAAGACAGAAAGAGGTCTTGCATCCCTACATCTTGGAATACATCTTATTTCTTGTTAGCACCTTTTCCACATGCTTCACTGAGCCAATCTGGAAAGGAGGCACCTGAGAAGGCACTGGTGCCATGACGGATGCTTGGCCTGAGGACAATGAAGATTTAGTTTTGAAACACTGCAGTGCATTGAGTTCTTCAAAATATTTGCCTTGCTATGAAATGAAGAGTACTGTGGACACACTGTGGACACATTATTGTAGGTCCTCCTAAGCATTAATTTTAGAAATGCTGTCTCAGCACACATTCCCCAGAGGCACGAGAGGAATAGAGTCCATTAAATTTAAGCTTTGAGGGCTTTGCTTTAACAAGATCCCCCCCCAGTCACTTCTTTCACCAGCAAGGGCTCCACTTGGCAAGGCACTGTCTGATCCCAGATTTTGAAGCATCCTGTTTGTAGGGTTCCCATGGGCTGTTACATGCCTGACTGCTAGACTATGGCTTCCTTGTGCCCCTAAATCCTTTTTCTCTTTGACACATATGAAAGCCTTTGATACTATTCTTCCTTTTCCACAGGAAACAAACCAGGGGCTGTGTCAGCATCCTGGCCAGGAATCAAAGAGAACAAGCTACTTGTCAGGCAACACCCGGGGCATAGACGATTAGGATGGGGATGATATTTCAGCAAGAGCCTTTCTGGTACTAAGGAAAAATTTAATGAAAACTTAGTGCAATTTTGGAAAAAATAAAAAGTGCCATCTGTAAAATTTATGAGTTTATTTCTATGGCAGAGGTCAAACAACACTAGAGCTACTTTTCCACCCCATGCTCTCCAGTTCAGGCAGGAATAAGAGCATTTTTTTAGCTGTGTATTCTAGTTGCCTCATAGTTGCCTCATGGCATCTTACTAGAGAAAGTGTCTCAGATTCCCAGTGTCTTCCACTTCAGGCATGACAGCAACCACAAACTCTCCCATTTATAATTACAGAGGTACAACTGTATTTTGACCTCATAATCCCTCTTTGACAAATACACTGATTTCTTATGGGCAATATATGTATTTTACCTTCTTTTGTATGACCAAACAGTCCATGGGCCACAACCTGAGGACATCAGATAGAGAAATATTCTGATTCCATGTATACCAGAGGTGGGAACCATTCATTATGCCTTTGCACTCTTTGATCTCAGCTTTAAAAGCTAAACCAACAACAAACACAGGAATGTGAAATACATGGAGTAATAAAGAGACACTTTAAAAATTTTCTTTATTTTCATTTTCAAGTTCAAGGTCAATCTTCATTAATTTGCAGCTAAAATGAGAGTACAAAAATGTTCCCATTAGTCTAGTTTGAATTTAGATGTATTTGCAAATAAAACTAAGCCTGCTTTTTCAAATACCATTTCTGTGCACGAATTATATAGCTCATTCTTTTCATAAGACATGTAAAACAGATTTCAGTTCAAACATTAAAATATTTTACATTTGGGTGTCAGAATTACAAACAGAAATTAAAGTTTCTCAGAAAAATGTGCCTGAACTGCAGAAGTACACACTAGAGACATTACAATGTACACATGCAGAGACATGCACAAATGAATATCTATGTACATGAATGTACCAGAAAGATCAAAAATACCTGTGTCCTGCTTTTATGAAATGTCAGTCATTTAACTAACAGGAATGCATGTTTAATGCAGTATTGATGTATTGCTTTCACAATAATTATAGTTTCCTATTTATGTCAGTACAAAATCATTTCAGTCACATAGTAAAATTGTGTGTCTTCTAGTCAATGTCTTACAGTAATGCTGAAATGATGAAATACATTGAGGAATCATAAGGGAGAAGATGAAGGAATAGGGGAAGATAAAGCTGTACTGAGTCTTTGAGAAGATTAATTCGCCTCATGATGAAGTGGTAACTGTAAATCCTCTCTCTTCATTAGACAATATCCTCTTTCTTTTAAGTGATTCCATTTCTCACATAGTGGAAGAAGATGTATAAGAGGAAAATCCTATGTACACATTGTGTTGGAATTATGGAAACATGACAAAGTTCCTTTTTGTTTAAAACCTGAACTTAGATAAATCATAAGAACTCACCCTCTGTTGACAAATCATTCCAGCAGAAGGTGTGTTGTTTCAGTGTACCTGTAGAAATCTTCATGTGCAGCCAAGGGACATCAAACATATTATTTGGTGATAATGTCTTTTTGGGGAAAATTAAATTTCAAAAATCCTGGCATATAAGAAGACAGAGATGCCCATAGGTCCTTTATCTGAAACTCCATGTCTTTTATCATGTTTATTTTATGTCTTTGAGCAATCTATATTTGAAAGATGATGCTCAAAGAGCAGACCCTGTAAGTAAGACTCCTCATTCCTAAGAAGGCCACCTGGAGTGAAGATGTCCAGCTGATTCTTTGGGCTTGCTTCTTCCACTAAAACCAGCACAGGAATCTATTTTCAGGACTTTAGATTGTCTGAAGTGGTATAGACTAGATTCTGTCACCCTAATTATACAGAGTGGTATATTATTTTATGAACAAGTCAGTTGTTTCTACTGGTGGTTATCTCTAGTAGACGGAAAGTAAACATAAGTATATCCCAATCTGTGTACAGAGGCAAGATCCACATCTCCACAACATGTTCTTAATAAAATTAAGGTCATTGGAAGTTTGCACATCAAACACTAAGAAGCCTAGGACATAATGTAATTTCTTTTCAGCTACTGCCTAATGAATAAGAACAGTAATGTATTACATGAGGAGTGTGTATAAAATTGCTTGGTACTAAACATGGCTTGTACCACAGAAGTTGGATCCAATCTTTGAATGTGTAAAGTTGAGTTTCAGGATGTAAACAGGTTTATGGGATCTTGGAGTAGCTCAGGAACGTTATGATGAGCAGTGCAGGGCAGGCAGCATTCACCACTCTGCAGCTACCACCCTGATGGGGGATGTGGTCAGCATGAGCACGGTCTGTGCTCTTGCTCAGATAATGGTGTACTGAGGCCATCTCCTGCAAACCATCCTGTCACATCTCATGCTCGGAATACAAGACTCAAGGGCTGCCTCCCTGATGGCTGCTGGCATGAGCCAGGGCTGCTTCATGCCTATGTGCCCTGCAGCTCACACGCTTCCTTCTGTGGTGTGACCCAAGCCATCTGACGCATCTGGTCAGCACATCATCAATAAATAATTTCTTAGCTAATAAATAATCTCACTGCCAGGACTCCTTTGTTCTTGCATCTACTCACTCTAATGTGGTATCCACCCAAGGCAACAATCTCTGAAACAGCTTCTTAGACAACAAACCTTACCTTTTACCTTCCTTCAAAATTCTGTTTACTCTTTAACACATCAGGATCACTATTCACTTTCTGTAGCTTTCTTGTATCATACAAGTTCATACTGCACTCTCTCTGCTAGTAAATCCTTTTAGAATATGCTATGGTATGCAAAAGTCTGGCTCTAACTCTGGACTCCAGTTTGCTTTTTTGTTGGAGTAATTAATAAACAATTCCTATTGCATAGACTTGTACAACAGGGAAAGTAACTCACACACCTAAGCAGCAAGCTACTTAAATGATCCTAATATGGAATAAACTGGGGTTCAGTTCACAATCCTATTTATACTTGTTTGCATGTTTGTAAAAAGGACTTTTTACTATTCATACATGGATTTTTTTTTCCAAATGCCATCTGTTTGTTATTAATAACTTTTAAATAGTTCTTTTAAATGGCCCTCTAAGGATACCTATATATATATATATGTCTCATGGGGTAGGCAAATAAATTTACCACTTTTATCTTCATAAACATGCAAACTCACAGAGAATATATATTATTATTTCCATATTAAGAAGTAATATGTTGAATTAATTCCTAGACTTTACTACACTGAACATTTATATTCCTTTTAGATATATATTTATGATAATCATGGAGTACTGTGATACAGAATGCTCACAATGTATTGAATAAGTTCTGCACACTGAATTAATTATATCTTATCAAAGAAAGTTAATTTTTTAAAACTTATATTAGAATATGGCTTTAAAAATTGTGGTTATTTTCATGTAATGTTAATGGTAACTTTTTTTCCAAGTCAGCCTGGGCTTCAACATAATTAAAGGAGCATGTATAAAATAACTAAGTAGCCATAACTCTGCTTACCAGCTAAGACTAAGACCTTCAAGTAAGGCTGATCAATATGAGAATTACTGTTTTTAAGATCAAATTTATGTCAATACAAACAATAAATTAAAACAAAGTAATTGAAAATTTAATGTATAAAAGAGTTACTGTATGACTTAACTATATATAACCAATATATATATAGTTGAAAGAGATTTAGTGGCAGACTAGACTTTAGTCTCACTTTCTTGAGATGTCTGGGTTTGAGTTTTAAACAATGTGAGTGCTTTAAATGAACTCTGTGGGTTTGAATGTGCACACTTAAAACCCTTTATGACTAAAAACGCAGATTCATTTGTTCCTTTCCTGGTTTTAATTGCGATGAGCTGTACCCCTTATTATCCAGCCTCATCTTAATAGCAATGCAGAACAGGACGTACACAAGGGATAATGTAGAAGTTAGTAAAAAACAAGTGTCATTAATTTCTGTGTATGTCTGCGGAATGCCACTGCTCTAGCAAATGACATCTGAAGATCCTACGGTGTTTGCAGCTGATTTCCACAAGAGCTGCTTCTGGAGGCACTCAGCAGCAGCTGCCTGCTGTATTCAACCTGTAACACTTAGATATCTTCATGTCTTCAGTGACTGACATTTAAAGTGCAGTGAAGCATTGTTAAGTCCATCCTCACCTGCAATTTTCTTCATTAATTGGCACAATTCTTTGTTTTTCTTCTGTCACTTTGTCTGATGCCTTTTGTAACATTAATGGCGACTTCTTGTGTGGGCATTTTCTGTGTGTCCCATTTACTCTGTGAGAGTTTTAAACAGTACAGTGAGTTCCACAATGACAACACAAAGAGTCATTGATGATTACCCCCTAATTTACAAAAACAGTTCTACTTGATAAACAGAATGCCTCCAGCATCCTTCACACGGCACTGTGATGCAGAGCAACTTCCTCATTCAGCGTGGACACAAGCTTTTATACGTGCTACAAAGGCAGTGGATGTCAGTAGGCTTTGGATCAATCTTCTTGACTGTAATTTTCATCTCTGCATGTGTGTACTCTAAAAGCAGGGCAAATAAATCTGGTTTCAGTCCAGAAGTGAAAATTAGAGGTTCCTTTTGATGTCACTGTGAGTAGTGCATCACTAGCCTGAGACAGAATTTTCTGTACTTGAATTTATGTTTCTGATGGGAAAAAACAGTTTTAAAGTAACACTTACTTCTGCCTGCATACAAGACCCAAGCACAATATATACCTTTCAGAGCTTCATCAGGTTATTTTCAGTATTTGAAAAAGTCAGTCTCTCTGAGGCATGCAAGTGCATCCCTAATTTAAATTTATACTTTTCCATCTCCCAGACTGTCTGCTTGTTGCCATAAGCAACGCACTATAATACACAGTACACTGGATAGGTCTAGCAAAGTGCACCCAGATCCGGGCAGCTAGAGACACACAGCTGAATTAGGTGGGTTTGATTATTGCGTTGCCAGTGTTCAACGAGACTATTTCTCAGTGTAAGGAATGCCAGGTAAATTAGGCATTATTTATGTGGTAAGAGTGCCAGGTAAAATACTGTCTGATAAAGTTCCATTGACATAAGTGGAAGGTACATATCTATCGCAGAGCAACACCTGGAGTTAATTTGCTGCTGTGTATTATTTCCCATTTCTGCAGCCCGAATACATCTGCTGCTATCTGCTCTCCCAGTGCTACTGTTCATGCAAGGACTTGCCAAAGACTATCATGAGAATCAAACCATGTTATTGTCAGTCAGGGACACAATCCGGATACCACCTTTTTTTGGGGTGGTGCCTGACCATCCTGTTACCCTCACTGGTATTAGCACTCCTTTCTTCATTACCATCTTCTTCATCATCATCACCATCATCACCTTTTACTTCTATGTTGTTTTGACATTACTGTCATGAGAGGGTACTAAAGTTTCCCAGATACAGTCTGTGTCAAATGTTTTCCCTTTTGACACCACAAGTTGTACCCTGTCACATAATCGAGTATCAAGGGATAAGGCAGATGGCTGCTTTAGAGCTTGATGCAGGAGAAAGTGAGAAACAGAGAGGTGTTGTGATTTACCCCCTGCTAGCCCACAGGCCAATGGCACAACCCAAGTCTCCCAAGAGCATCATGTGCTGCACTGCGTTGTATTCTACAGCATGTCGAGATAAAAGAAAAACTGTAGTCAATATGAATGTTCAGGGGAACAAAATGGATACCTTTTGAGTTGCAGGGGATAATCACCTTTTCAACTCGAGGCATCTAAACTTAGGGTGTTCACATTATCTGCTCATCTTGTGGTTCCCTAAACAGTCAGTGGAGAAGCAGAGATGCAGAATGGCAAACCAGAGCTGGAGCCTAAATTAGATACTATACTTTCTCTCTAGGAATATATATTTCTTTTTTGACTATAAGAAGTTTGGACAACTCAACTTCCTTTCTTATGCACCCGCATTAGGTGTGGAGAATAATGTAAATGCTTTACTTATCATCAGAAATTTTCTTTGCACTGAGCTGCAACAGCACAGATACATGTTACTGAATGTATCTCAGCTAGAAAATGCAGGAGGGTATCTTCAAAGTCATGGGGCCTCAGGGCAGGAACTTCACTGAATAGTACCATTACAGTCAACACTCACATTATTAATATGTTGGGGGAATTTGTCCATACTTCCTACTAAGTGCAATACAGAAGTAATTTTCCATTCAATTACAAAATTAGACATTTTTCTCAAACAGTAGGACAGGTACACACTGTAATTCTCAATTGTGGCCAAGTCTTTTTCAAATTGGATTAATAATTATGTTGTTCTGCTTGACCATATCCAACCTCACCAATTAATTTTTCTCTGTGGGCCAGTGGCTATGAAAAGCATTTGGGTTTTTCATTTACAGAAAACCCATGGCTCTAGGTGTCATGCTGCCGTGGAACGTGTCCCCATCCACCTGGAGGTGCAGTATCTCCTGAAAAGATACAGCAGTATCTTTTATGTCACCTGGGAATATCTTTGTACTAGAACAATACAGAAGATAATAATAGGTATAAAATAAATAAGCATGTACTGACATGTTGTGTGTTTGCAAATGCAAGGTGAAGGTCAATCCAAATTCCCTTTTTCATTTGCTTGGACCCCTTGGTTTAAGGATGTCACTCCCAAGATGGGACAACTTCTTATGGGGTGGGTGCAGCAGTTCCACCACATGCTGTGCTGAGGCACTTTTTGTGGAAAAATGTCAAAAGACAAAGCTCAGCAAGGAGGATTGCCCACACTGGCAGTAATTCGGCAGAAACAAACTGTGTACATGCCTGAGGAGCCGGGGCACCAGAGGAGCTTGTTTCATGCATGAGAGAGGCAAGAAACAAAGGATGGAATTGCACAGAGGTGTTGCAGTCATTCTCTGTTTAAAACAATGCAGCTAACAGGAATTAAGCCGAAGGAATGACCCAAATGGTGACCAAAAGCTGAAATTTGCTTTAACTTGAAAATATCTATTCCTTTTCATATGCTAATGAAGTAAAACCTGTACATGCTTTTCATGTATATAAAGTCCTTCAAACTCTATTTAAGTGTGAAATTACGTCAACTGAAAGTTCCCCCCCCCATCCTCAAAGAAAACAATATAAATATGACTTAACAGGAGAGATAGGTCAGAGGAGACTCTACCTTTATGTCCTGGGATGGTCAACAGGCTGTACTCTCTCCCCCATGGGGACGCCTGTCAGGTAAGCTTTATTCCACAGTAATTCTATTGCTTATGCCTTCTGATATCAGTGCATTTATCAACAGCAGTTTGTGGACCTTACTCTGTCCAACAAGCAAGAAATTGCACTATTTGTGAATGTGGATTCTCACCAAATTTGCCCAGATTTACAGCACAGTGATGCCAGTTCTGCAGCAGGGATTGTGGTTGTGACCAGACTCACTGTGCCACCACACTGCGCCTCTGGCGCCTCACCAGACCTAGAGTGCCAGATCGGTGGCTCTAAAATATTGCCTGTGAAGGTCTCCTGGGATCTTGGGCAGGCAGATAATACTGAGTAAGAAAGGGAAGGCTCCCAGACCTGCTACATCTGCAGACAATGCGGAAAGAAAGGGGGGGTCTCCCTTCCCTAATTTTTTACATGATCGAAGAATTGGTGTAGTTGGCAGGATTGCCATGGATAAACAGTTACAGAAGTATGAATGTGCTTCTTCCCAGGCAGGCAAGGAATGGGCCCAAAAATTCTAGAAAGAGAAAGCAATTATTTGTGCAGTATTGGAGGCTCACTTATCTTGCACGCAAAAGGAAATCAAAGATTCCCTTCTTCCCTCAAATATATCATATACAGAACATGCTGCTTTGAAATCAGAAAATGGACTATTAAAGTCATCACTAGCTTTTGAGAGGGAAATGAAAGAAAGATCTGGAACCCAAAAACAAGCTTATAAATGAGAAAGATAATTTTAAGATTCTACTCGCTTCGGCAGAGCATAGGGAAAGACAATTATTGGAGAAATTAGTTAGGAAAAAACCTTAGTAGAGTGAAACAAGATCTGAGAGAGGAAATAGACGGCAGGAAAACAACTGAATTGTTACTATCTTTGCAAACTGAGCAGCTGCAGAAACAGTTACCGAAAGAAAAAGAGATAAAGCAAAACCTGGAAGAAAAGATAGAAATGATGCTTAAGAGGGCTGCCAATCCAGCCAGCATTGTACATATGAGAAAACCAACTGTATCCCCCGGAAAATGGTGAAAAAGCCGAGAGGACAGTGGCCACTCACCATTGTCTGCAGGAGACTGAATGCCAATATTGCACCTTTAACTATTGCTGTGCCAAATTTTATGGAACTGGTAATGCAAAATCAGGGAGCATCCTATTCATGGATGGCAACCCTAGATGTAAAAGATATGCTATTTGTGATTCCACTCTAGGAACACCTCAAGGCTAAATTCATGCTTACCTGGAAGGGAGTGAAGTGTACCTTTGACAGATTCCCACAGGAATATAAACATTCATCCATGACTGCACATTCTATGACTGTTAAACTTTTACAGTCTCAGTCTCCCCAGATGTGAAATTAGGTGATATTGTAATAAGAGGAGACTCCCCTGAAGAAGTAGGGGAAGCAGCAACAACAACATGGCAAGTGCTTCTTGAAACAGAAATTGAGATTCCCCCCGAGAAATGCCAAGGACCACGTAAAGGACTTAATCTGCTACCTCTACAGATAACCCACAAAACAAGGAAATCTCCCTTCCCCAAATTTTTACCTAATATCTTCTCATATGAGAAACCAAGGAAGCAGTAAACCAGCCATAGGTTTTGACTTTCTTTAATCTGCAGCAGCTCAGCAGCTGCTGTGCAAACAGGGCAGCAAGTGGAAACCTGTAAGAGGCAGGTAGGTGGTAGGAGCTGTGACAGGAGAAGGCTGGACTTTGGTATAGCCCCAAAGCCTTGTTCTTGCAATGTATACAATGTACACAACACTTAAGTGATGGGGAAAAGGGGGGAGGATCTGATCCAAAGCCTACTGAAGTTATTGAAAAGACACCCATTGGCTTTTTCAAGCTTCATGTCCAGCTTTGAATGAACCAGGGTTCATGCAGTGCACATATTTTAAGCAGAACAGCAATTAAGGGAAAACATGTTCCCTTTTGGATAATTAATTTAAATAGTTTGCACAATACATGCCATGGCTGGACTGAGTTGGAAAGAAATGAGTGTGGGGGCTTTCTTTACTGTAGCAAGTGTGTGTGTGTTACTCTGATTGACAAATAAAACATCAATTCTGTGGCCATTCAGGCACGAAGCATTCTCAGAGGTGCTCAGCTCAATCATGCCATGGCTGTAGTGCAGCCTGGCACCACTTTCTCATATCTCAAGACATTAAATACAGTTTAACTGCAAAAAAAAAGGCTGTCACAGAAGTAACTTAGCCCTTGTTGAAGCTAGTGCTGGGCATTGGGGAGCATAATTATACTCATACCTCTGTGGTCCTGAAGCCATTCTGTCTCTGTGTTGTAGCTCCCATGCCGTGGACCATGGGGTTTGCACACTGAGAGCCACAGTTGTTCCTCTTCTCGGCGTTCAGCATTCCAACGGTGGCTGATGCTGTAGAAACACCTGTGTGAGCCAATTTCCCATCCTCCAGAGGACCTAGTAGGGACACATGGAATTGGGCAATTAATACCAAGGAGTGATTTACAGCTGCCTCTGGTGTCCCTCTATTTTGCCACATTTTGTGATGCGAGGTGTAGTACGGATGCACAGAGAGAGCACTCTACCTCCCTGTGTCTTCTTGATCCTCACACTTGACATCATTTGGCCTTTTTCCTGTGGTCCACTGCTCCGTGAAACATTGGCTCAGAAAAGTTGGAAAAACAGTCAATGAGTGCAGCATATCACTAGATTTTTGTCACCTGCAGGTCTCCATTGGCTTCTCTACACACACAGCTCCTTGCATGACTGAGAGTTGAACTTAAGACGCAGAGAAGGCTCCCTTAAATCTGTTCCAGTTCTGGGAAATGGAGGGGTTAGATGCGAGCATGACAGATGAGACCAGTATGGATAGAAAGGTTGCTCTCTTCATGGCCTTGCCTTGAATATTATTTTCATTTGAAGTTGAGAAATTTAGGAAAAAATTATTTGATGCCTGTTTTGTCTATCAGAAATCAAATAAATGAGTAATTTTCTTTCTGCTCTAGCTGTGTCAATACACATGCATTGTACAACATGATATTGGACAGCATAAATGAATTTTCTCATTTTACTGCATTAACAAAAATCAGTTTTCATTTATGGTGAGTGCAGAGCACTCAACATCTGGTTGCAACACTGGGTCTGAAATCCAAATACAAGGAATAAGTGGGATGCATGACTTTTGCTCTCAATTTAGTTTTTGTCAAAGCTTATTTATGAAGAGCTTTATGTTATAAGAGAAACAAAGAAAGCAAATTTACTGACGAGTAATGCAGGTATCAAACCTAGAAAAATTAAGGAGTCACAGACACTAAGTGAGAAAAAAGTATGTGGAAAACCAATGACAAACCATTGCTGTTTGAAGTGATATTGTGTCATCAAAACCTTCTGCCACTTATCAGGTAGGAATTCGCATCCTGTGTTAAGGGTATTAAAAAGGAACCAAAGTCCTGAATTCTTTTTCAGAAATCTGTAAGAAAAGATGATTTGTCAGTAGAAGGTAACATTTGTCAGTATTAGCTAGCAAAGGCAATGACTGAATTCAATAGAGCTTCAACCAAATAGTCAAAGCTTTGGTCTTGAAAACATATAAAGATTTGTGAAATAAAAGGTCTTTAAGGTCTCTTCTGACTCAAACCATTCTATGATTCTGTGAGTTAAGTCTAAATACAAACTAGTCACTGCATTTCCCTGAGCAGTCAGAAGATGGAGGCACAGTTTTCCAAAGACACTTTAACTTGTAGTGGTGGTAACTAATAATGCTGTCGTGTAGTTTTTGATAGAAAACAACTGAGCTGAAGCTTGAAAATACTGTATTACAATTTATTTTTTAGAAAATACTTCTGTCTTTGGAAACTGCCTTTTCTGCTAGATAGAAAAACTAATGTTGTCCCCCTAAGTTTAGATGCAACTTCAGTAAGACAACAGTAAACTTCACCTCTCCTGCATCTTCCAAAATTCCACACCTACTTATGTTTTAGGTCTTACCTCTTCCTATCACTCCACAGTGCCAGAGGAGAGGCAAATAAATGGCTTGGTGTAGAGCAGTAAGTGGCACAGACTGATATTGCAGTCAAAGCCAGTTGTCAGGAAGGGAGATGGAGAGGCAACGAGCCACGTGTGAGTCAGAGCTCTCAGCCAGGACTCTGCTGCTTCACCTTACGGTGGAGCTCTGAGAGCAAGCTTGAACACAGCTTTCAACAGGCAAACTGCACTACGAATTACACACTAATTCCATTAACTGAGTCTTTGACATTTTAAACATACAAATTATGAGTTTTTCCTTCTGTGGAGTCATCCTATGAAATTACTTTCCACCATGTGTCTCTTTGGCCATCTGGCCTCTGACTAAATTGTCTGGTGAAACAGCTGTCAGCTAAAAAGCCGTTTTGTTATTAAGTACAATTGTTCATTTATCAGATTTTGTTGCATCTTTTCGTCTTGCATAGAACAATTTTTCTTTCAGGAATCCATTTCTGGAGGCTGATGGAAAATCTCAATCCTGAAAATAGTATATCTGGTTCATTTCTTGTCTCTGTTAGTTTGCAGCCTGAGCATACTTGCTGCATCCTGCATTGCAGGGGTGTGACTTTTTTTGCAATACTTGTCAGAAATAAACGAAGTATCAGTATTTGAGCCTTCCACTATCACTACTATATTTTTATATGAATGATCTGGTGGTCACCAATACTAGGCAAAAAGATTTTTTTATTTTATCCTGTAGTATTTTTGCTATTCTGAAGTTAAGAAACTATTTTAGAATTTGTTTTCATTGGCAAATAGATGATTTAGAGAGTGAGCAACAGTTCAAAGACTTTGGTGACTTGCTCTTTATGTATGAGCACCAAGCAGGAATTACAGTGAGAATGCATAAGCAGTAGAATTAAGAGCATGAGATTTGTTTTGGCAATTCATAAAGCAACACCTATTTTATAGACTAGACACATAACACAAAATGATGATTGCAAAACAGAGATGATGTTAAAAAAAGACTAGGAACACATGATTGCTTTTAAAATAGCGAATATTTTTGCACTGGTATTTAGGATTTGCCACAGTACATAAAAAGGAAGAGTTAACTCTCGTATATACTATCTGGCATTTACAAGCCAGCAGGATGGCAATACTGAGGGTCTTGCCTCAGTGTGGTTTAAAACAAGCAAACCGTTGAGATATTTATGCCATCCTCACAGCAGGGGTTTGGTAAATAATCTCCTTGGTCTTTCAGTCTAGAGCTTCAATTTACATCAGTGTTGTTAAATCACTGTAGACATTTAAATGAACGGGTTCAGTAACGTTGTTTTCATTCTCATCTTCTCTTTCATGGCACTCCTGCTAAAAGGCTGTGGACCTCTTTAGGCCAGGAAAAACAGCAGATCCCATCTCAGTGCTCTGTCAAATACATGTATTTTACTTTCAAATGAAATGGCAAGGCTACAATATTCTCATGGCTCTGTTCCCAAAACCCGGGTTTCTGGGTGATTATTAAATGCCCACGAATGTGATGGTGAACCTTCCCTCAGGAATGGCTGGTCGGTGTTTGGGGGACTGCCAGGCTGCTCCCTCTGTGGGGAGGAATGGATGACAAGTGGCAGGTGTTTCATTGCAGGTAATCAGGTTTATTTGTAATGAACACACACGAGTTCTCTCTCAGGGACCACAGGGAGAATACCCATGCAGCAGCCCCATTGCTCACAAATCCAGGTCTACCTTTCCAGCACAAAGAGTGCCTAAAAGAACTTGTCATGGCAATGTTTACCACTGCCTTCCTCTTTGCTTGCTGGGCTGCACAGGCACGCTAAATCTTGCCTTTCTTACCAGGCCAATAAAACTCCTTTATGCTGGAGTTTGACAAATGCTTTTTGCAGTAGCATCAGGGGAAAAAAGGGTTATTTTAAACTGAAATCAATCCTAGACTTTATTCTTCCCCGAATGACGCAAGCAGTCAGACTGGCACAACTTGGGAGGTAGCACAGGAATCAGAACAAGCAGCTGAAAGCAGCTTAGGTTGGTGTGTTCTCCATGAAAACAAAACAAACCCCGTGATTTTTAAATTTTGAATGAGTTTTCATAAATTGCCAGACAGCATCATTCCAATTTTGTTTAGGGGATAGATATTTAAAATTGCAGTCTGAAAAATTGCTCACAGGCTTGCAAGCTTATGTCCATTCAAAATGCTTAAATCATGTAGCTCTAAAAACCCCCCCACATTTACACAGGGAGGGAGCTGTCTAAGAAAGCTTTGAAAAGAATAATTTTAGTAAATAGGGTGTTCATCACAGAGAAGTCAATGTAAATGTAAAATTCAGAGTGAAAATTTAAGACATTAGACCTGTATTTCTTTTTTTTTCTGGTTTCTTTTACTATAATGACAACACTAATGATAACAAAACCAAGGATAAACATTGCATACATGCTGCTTTAGTTCTCCTGGTTATAAAGCCTGGTTACACCTAAGAATTCAAATTATTCTTAATGACAGTATCTCATAAAGAGGAGAGGGAATGTTTATTCTTAACTCTTTCTAGCCAGACTTCTGTATGAAGATTTTTGTATCACCTTTGTATAAAGATGATGGGAAAAGGGGGGAAATCACATAATGTATTCAGTTTGTGAATGTAAAACTGGTCTAAAAAGCAAAGTAGTGTCATGGGTTGACAGCTGGCACAGAGAGATAGAAAAGAGATCTAGGGGGGACAATTTTGTTGTCCTTAAATATCAGGACCACAGGAAGCTTCTCAAGCCACAAATAACACATAGGTAAGTCTGCCTGGATCTCCTGCACAGACTTCATCAAAAGAGTAAATCTCAGTAAGGTTCAAGAGGACCTGAAAATTTCTGTGACTAAGAAAATCAGCAATGCTGCAGTAGCTAATGCTGTCAAGAAGTTTGAGCAGGGTATGAAGCCTTGTAGTAAGGAGATAAAGTTAATCTTAGCTGAAAGAATCAACTATTTGTGGTGAAAATTATTCCATGTATGTTTGCCACAGTATTCTCCCACTTCGTTTTAATGCAACAGGTAGTGACCAAAACAGGACATGAATTCTGACCCAGATATGTTCTAGATGTGACCCAGTATGCACGAGACCTTGTGTTTTCACGTGTTCTGTTATGGAATAACAAGTGTACATTTATTTAAAGCAGGTAGCTGGTGATTAGTGTGCTAAATTTATACCTTTGGAACTGACTATGAACAAACCAGTAGGGTTCAATTTTCTGGTTCAGCAACACCCTTTTTTATTTATCATGACTGTTATCTCATGCATAATCCATAAGATGCTGGTTTAGAAAATGCCTGCCTAAAAAGATGCTGCACTGTAAAGATGGACTCTGAGAAAACTCACAGTGAAAACAAATGAGAAGTGTTATCACCACATACAGGTGCTTCCAGAGGAAATATGTGTTTGCAATCATCACTGAATTTCTTGCTTTTAATGCTATAGAGTGATAATAAGTATAGAAAGCATTGAAATATCTGTTTTCTCCAGCTGTTTTCCTGATTTGAAACTATACATTTTTGGGAAAACCATGCATCTGCAGGCCTGAGGGCTGGTATGAGCTTCTGCTGCAAAAACAAGACATAGCATGAATCTGATAAAAAATGGAGTGGAGGCTGTGACAAAAGTCAGGTTTAAGTCATTTCCTCCAAAGCAGTAGCCTCAGGGATCAGGACAGATGCTCGGGAAATACGCAATAGCTTTTTTACCTAACGAGAAAGAATTTAGAAACTTACAGGCATAGTAGAGGGTGGGTTTGTGAGCTAGGATGAAGGATCCAGATTTACAGAGGGATGACCCGCTGCAGCAGGAAAATATTATCAAAAACAATGTTTTGTATCAGCAAATACAATAATGCAATAAATTTGCTGCCCAGACATTCAGAGCATCCAGAATGATTTCTCTGAACTCTAACGTGATATGAATTTTAGACAGCGAAGCAAGATACAACAAACATATTTGCACTTGCAGCACATTTTGGAGGTCTCTCCAAAGCTGTCTTCAGGCAGGCAGGGCTGAGCCATGCCCAGGCACATCGCAGGTGTGGGGAGGCAGCCAGGAGCTCTGTGCCTTCCTCCCTACATACATGGGGATGCTTATTTAAAGTGAGCTCACCCTAAAGCACAAACAACCTCTCAAGCTGCAAACCTTGATATCACTTGCATGGCCTAACTTCACAAGTACATGCAGATGCTAAATCTTGCATTTTGGTATATTTCAATTTCAAATTGTGATAGAGAATCACAGTATAGCTATCTTGTAAATAAATTTAACAGTGTTGCAACCACGTCTGTGAAATAAAGGTGAATATAAAATTTATATTTATTCCAAATACAAAAAGCGTGCTGCAACACTTTAACAAATGTGCGATCATTTCAAAGCTCCAGCCAAATGATTCTACATGCAAATGGACTCCAGAATTAAAGGGAATTGGCCTGACCATCAAGGGAAGGTACAAAAGTTAAACTTGAGAGAATGGTAATCATGGTGCTAGGCAAGGACTTAATGCCAGAAAGACAACAGAGTGTAATGCATGAAGGTACAAGTTTTGATAACTGGAACAAGATAGAAGAACCGGGTTTTCACTGTATTGTGGAATAAGCATCAGCAACATTTTGGAAGACCTTGAAAGCTGAGTACATCTTTTGCCTGGGAAAATAATGACACAGAATGGATTAAGCAACTAACCAGTGCCACATGATGTGCCAGAAACAGATCACTCCTTCCTCCAAAGTGAATAACACACAAATAGCAAAGCTCTGAAGTGCTTTTCACAGTACTGGATTTTAGAAGGATAGAGCGGGGGTATTTGCTTTTCCACATGCAAATATACAGGCTGTGTTTCAGTAAAGCCCATGAAAAATGCACATTAAAACTGTACCTTCCATGCACAATCCCTTGTATCATGGGTCCAAATTACAGCAAATCAGCCTGTTTTCCAAAAGTGCTGACTTTTGGCTCAGTTCCTGTCTGACCCTTTCCTTAAAATGCCAAGACAGAAGTTCCCCTTACAGGACAGCACTGTGAGAGGTGGAAAACAAGCAGCAGGCTGCTGGCTGTCTCTCAGTCATCCTTCCCACAGCAGTACCCATCCTGTTCTGACCAGGGGCTTAGAGCTGTAGGTGTTCACATGTTCTTTCCCTCTCCTTTACCTGGGCTTTCCTTCTCCTTCGGGATGTGGTAATAAAACATCTCTCATTATGATTAGACTAATTTCCAACATAGACATGGAAAGCACTACTATCATTCTTGTTACCTAGCTAATCACGTACGGAATTTTAAGATGAGCAAATCGCATCATTTCAATTAATCACACTGAGGAGCAGCAAAAATATTTAGGCAGACCAAATATAAATCCTCATGAAAAGCATTTAAAGGTACATGAAACATGATCTGAAATGATTCTTCAGTTTTGCTCACCAAGGTTCAACAGCCGGAATTGAAGCTAAACTCTCCGGGTAGTACCTTGCACATTTATTTTAACAGTGATTAACTACTGGGATAATTTACAAAGGCTTAGGCAAAATGTCAGCCACTGGAAAGCTATAAATTAAGTCTCAATGTGTCAAAGGTATGCTCCTTGTGGCAATTAACTCAGGAAAGTTCAGTGGGCTGTATGGCCAGGTGGCACTCCCAGCCTTACAGTCCCTGCATACACAGGATACTGCTGACTTAACTGGTTCATGGTGTGACTATGATCATAAAGTGCTTTGGCTTTAAGGTATCTGTATGCATGTGAAGAAGTCATCACTCACGTTTAGTGTTCACCTTAAAATGAAGGCAGTAACTACATTAAAACTTAATACCATCAGCCATCAACAATCTTCTAGATAAATACATTGCATTTTTTCTCTTTTCCACACGCAGTCTAAACATCCAGAAAGCACTCAGGCATCAGCATTGTGCAAATGTCAGATATTCATTCTTTTAGTACTCCAAGTGCTTGAAACAATTCTGATGGCCCACTTGGGAAATGATAGCAGTTTACAAAAATGAAAATTGCAACTTGAGGACAATATCCAGACAAAATCTACAGAGACAGAAACACATCTATATACATTGTTACAAAACTGGTAAAAAAAACCACAATCAAAATATTTCAGTCAGTCGAGAAAGAATGGGCTGGTTATTTTTCTCTTCAATAGCGAGCATGCATCTTAACCAGCTAGCCTGAATCCCTGATCTCCCAGGAGGAATGAGGCTCAACATTGCTTCATTTTAACCAGCTGCTTAAAATGTTAGGCTCGGTTAAGCAAACAGCAATGCAGAGGGGCTCAGTGGATTCAGGAGAATCTTAAAATGTAAAGTCCTGCCCCACAGCCTCCAGTTGCCCATGCTACTTGGTAAAACACCACTCCTTCATCTACCTCTCTCACTTACTTTTAACCTGTATTTTTCCTAAACAGAACAGAAAAGGCATTGTGACAGTCTAGGGAAGCAGACTGGTATTTTATTTTCCGATGTATTCATCGGGAAATAAAATTGCATTATTGCATTATTTCTTTGTGTACAGCAAAGGACCAAGTCACTTGTTTCATGTGAGACAACTGCTGAAAAATGTACACACTCCCCACACAGCCAGAGAAATCTGATTGTATAATCCAGAAAAGAGGGCTCCTTGCTTCAGGTCAAAGAGAAAGCCTTACAATAAACTGCTGGCTTCGACAATTCAGTTTCTGAGTCTTAACTATTACAGCTTCAATTTAAGATAAAACCCAACTTTAAATCCCAGATTTCTTTTAGCTGCAATCTGTTTTTAACTGCAGGAACATCTGAGGAAAAAAAGGTGGAACTAGCAATATAATTTCTGTTTCTCTGAAGAGATATATTTGTAGAACTGACTACAGTTAAAGAAAAGAGAGATTTCTGTCACTTCAATGCTGGATTACTGCAATATGTGCTTAATGTGGAAATTTTGGAAATTGTAATCAATGAACAACGAGGTAAAATGCACTCTGAACTGTGTTTCCTGTATGCAATATATTGCATTTCTGCTTTGAGATTGGCAGGAGTCTTTGCTAAAGCTAATTCAATTTTTAACTGTTTGCTGTGAGTTCTACATCCCTAAACTGGAAAATATAGAATTAGAACTGCTGGAAAGTGTAAATACATTCCCAAGGGAAAGAAAAAACAATTTTTAAATGTTCTGAATCAGGATATAAAGGTTGGGGTGGGGGAGAGAGATCTATTTCCACAGGAAGAGTAATTTTGCAAAGCAATTTCCTTCTCAGCATCTTGCAGGCAGGATCTGCCATTGACAAAACCACCGCCAAGGTTTCCTGCTCAAACCCTTTCAGACACTCTCCCTCTCTCACCATGCCTCCTCCCCACCACCTGCTGCAGATACAGAGTGTAAAACCTCTTCCTTTAGTTAATGACAGACATTTGGTTCTCATTAACTAAGAATATTTTTGCCTCTAAAGATTTCAATGCTGTAAAAAGAGTCTTATTCCACAGGGAAATCATTTGGAGAGATAGTTCCAATTCATTTCTCCTGCAAATCATCTCTATTGATGCTCAACGGCCTTTCTGCTTTCTGGTACTGTGACAACTGGGAAAGCCTTTCATGTAATTCAAGTGTTCCTGTACATGACATTTTTAGTGAATTTACTTTATCAGTTAGTAAATTATTATACTGGGGTAAACTGTGGGTGATCAGTCCTAGCAGGTCTCCTTTAGACTGTAGGAGGGGTTTATCAAGACTGTTGGCCACTAACTAAATGGATATTAATCAAAGTCTGACAGGTTTTGTGGAAAGGTTATCATAGTTTGGGTTGGCTGACGTTATAACTTTTGCAGTGTTTCGAGAAAGTCCCAGAGGCAGAGAGTACAATGAAGAGGCTGCTGGGGAAGGGGGAGGCATCTGGAGAGCTGTGTCCAGCCCCTGCCCTCTCCTCCTGTCACAGGGGTGAGAGGTGGCTGCTCCCACCTGAGACACGAGGACCGGTCAGGAGGCTCCATGCAGTATCTGAACCACCTACTCTCAAACAAGATTGAAGTTTTTCCAGCAATTGAGCCTGATACATCTGAAAGAATAGCAAGCTGACGGGTCATCATAGAAGAAAATTTTTCATCTCTCAATTATCTTGGACACTTTTACTTTAGCTCTGCTAGCTATGAATGCATCCTTTTTTAATGGCAGTGGATATTTATTAAAAAACAATTAATTTAAAAATACTTCCAGAGGTGGTGGGGTAGATTGCATAGTATGATCTGACGGGCCAAATAAGTATCAGTGCCATTTTTTAACTGAAATGTGAAATTAAACCAGTATTGCACTATCAAATGGCAGCAAAGGTGAAAATGTATGGAATGGAAGAATTAACAGCTAGGGTTGGGCTGAAAAATATGGTCATTACAAAAAGTTGTATTTATCATCTGAGTCTGATCTTTCCAATAATTTCAATGCTCTCTTGTGGTGCAATAAAAGCTGGTTTAGGCCAATACTGTAATCCTTGGTTGGCTTCTATGCTGAGCAAACCCAAGTACATGATGTGCTGGGTTTGCATGGCCTGGTTTTTGGTAGCAGGAGGGCCACAGAGGTGGCTCCTGTGAGAAGCAGCTGCAAGCTTCCTCCATGTTTGGCAGAGCCAGTCCCTGATGGCTCTGAAGATGGACATGCTGCTGGCCTAGGCTGGGGCAATTAGAAATGGTGCTAATGCCTCTGTGATAACAGATTTAAAAAGAAATCAAAACAAAGGTTTTAGCCCTGTTGTAGTTTTCCTGCCAGAGAGGAGCAGAGTGAGAGTATGTGAGAGGAAGAGCTCTGCAGACACCGAGGTCAGTGGAGAAGGAGGGAAAGGAGGTGCTCCAGGCACTGGAGCCAAGATTCCTCTGCAGACCGTGGTGAGGCAACTGTGCCCTCACAGCCCATGGAGGATCATGGGGATGCAGAGATCCACCTGCAGTCCCTGGATGAGGCACGCAACAGAGCATACGGATGCCTGAGAGGAGGCTGTGACCCCATGGGAGGCCCGTGGAGAGAGGGGCCCTGCTCTGAGGCTGGAAGGACTGCATGCCATGGAAGAATGACCCACACTGCAGCAGGCTGGGGAGGACTTTGCCCATGTGATGGACTCACACTGCAGCAGTTTTGAGAGTGCTGTTACTCATGAGATGGACTCATGTTGGAGAACTCCATGGAGAACTGTCTCCTGTGGGAGGGACCCCACAGTGCAGCAGGGGAATGACTCCTCTCCCTGAGCAGCAGGAGAAGCCTCGGGTGATGAAGTGACCATAAACCCCATTCCCTGCCTCCTTGCACTGCTGAGGGAGGAGGTAGAGCTGGGAAGGAGGGAGGAGTGGGGAGAAGGTGATTTTAAGGGCTTCTTTTACTTCTCATTATCCTGCTCTCATTTTGTTAGTGTAATAAATTCTCTTCCTATCTCTAATTCGAGCCAGTTCTGCCCATGATGGTATTTAATGAGTGATCTCTCTCCCAGTCCTTATCTCAACCCAGGAACCCTGTGTTAAATTTTCTCTCCCCTGTCCAGCTGTGGAGGGGAGTGAGAGAGCAGCTTTGGTAGGTGCCTGGCATCTGGCCCAGGTCAACCCACAACAATGTGTTGAATGGGATGTGGCAATGTTGAGTGGTTTTTGGTCAGTGGATTGACAACCATCATTTACTAAAGAGATTACTTATTTAATTCCATAATTTTACTCTGTTGCTATCTAGGGTTCTTTATAATTCCTAGATCCATTGATTGATGCAAAAATGTCATTTTTTGATGGCAAAATTAACTCTTTCTCCATTTCTAAGGGAGACATACAGCTGGGTGGTACACCATTTCCCTTCTGTCCTGCAAGACTTACCACCCCTCCCCTCCAGATATGCTGTGAAAAGTTTGACTAGAAGTTTCCAAAGCATATGGGAATGGTTAATTCCTCTGAAGCAGCAGAGGCTCCAAGCTTTTCCATTGCTTCAATCTGTGTCCACATTTGGTACTGAGTTTGCACTTCCAGCACTGACAGCAAGGTTTGCTATATCTGTGGTCTTCCAGAGGTGCAGTGAGGAATGACACAAAACCTGGAGCCCCTCAAAAAGAAGTCCTTTGAATAGCCCTACCAAATCACGCTTTCAAGAAAGTGATATTCAAGGGGCTTTGAACCCAGCCATCTTGTTATGCAAATGGAAGCACCTACACAAACGCGCTCAAGGAGTGCTTTCCATGTTTAAGAAACCTGACCACGTAAATGTTAATGCACAAAAAGTTGGTGTACACAAGGTAGAGGAGACACATTAGAAGGCTGATTTCTGAAAGCTAGATGGTAAAAATTACATGTAAAAGCTTTCTCTCCCTACTCTATGAAACAACCCACATGCTATTTTTTTTCTTTTTTATTTTCTCTTTTTGGTAATCTTTTATAAAGATTTCCTCAGTTTCTCCCAGAGGCCTGTGATAACTGAAGCAACAGAGAACATATAATTTAAATCCAGAAACAATACTAAAATGGGATCTTTCAGCATGCACCATACCATTCGTGGTGGTTTGACCCTGGCTGGACCAGATGCCCTCCAAAGCCGCTCCACCACTCCCCTCCTCAGACAGACACAGGAGAGAGGTCATGAGTTGAGATAAAGGACAGGGAGAGATCACTCAGTAATTACCATCATGGGCAAAAGGGACTTGACTTGAGCAAAGTCCCTGTTTCTTTACGTCCTCCCACCAATGGTGCAGGGGGTTGGGGAATAGACAATTGTAGTCAGTTTATCACGTTGTCTATATCCCTCCTTCCTCCTCAGGGGGAGGACTCCTTGCACTCTGCCTCACTCCAGCATGGGATTTCTCCCACAGGACACAGTTCTCCATGAATTTCTCCAACATGTGTCCTTCCTATGGGCTGCAGTTCACAAACTGCTCCTTTGTGGGTCCCCCTCCAAGTCACAAGTCCTGCCAGCAAACCTGCTCCCCATGGGTCCACAGGTCCTTCCAGGAGCCTGCTCCAGCTTGGGCTTCCTGTGGCCTCCTTTAGGCATCCATCAGCACGGGATCCTTCAGGGGCTGCAGGTGGATCTCTGCTCCACCACGGACCTCCATGGGCTGCAGGGCCACAGCTGCCTCACCATGGTCTGCACCATGGGACACAGAGGAATCTCTGATCCAGTTCCTGGACAACCTCCTGCCCCTCCTTCCCCACTGATCTTGGCGTCTGCAGTGTTACTGCTCTCACATATTCTCACCCCTTCTCCAGCTGCTGTTCTACAGGTTCTTCCCCCTCACACTTCTTAAATATGTTATCCTAAAGGTGCTACCACTATTGCTGGTGAGCTAAGCCTTGGCCGGTGGTGGGTCCATCTTGGAGCTGGCTGGCTCCACGGGACATGGGGAAAGCTTCTAGCAGCTTCTCACAGAAACCAACCCCGCACCCTGCTCCCTGCTCCAAAATGTTGTCACTCAAACACAATAAATTATTACACCCAAGGTCTGGACTAAGATGGAAAGGGAATTGCTGCAATATGTCTACAGTCCAGGAAGAGCTGCATTTATTCACTTTTACTGTAATTCGGAACAGTAATACGGCTATCTCCTGAAAATATCACATCAGAAACACTGTTATAGTTGTTTATTAAACATACAAGATTTTGAAACAACCCATTAATAAAAGAGCATAAGAGCGCAAAGAGATCCTGGTATACCCATGTAATGCACTGGTCTCTCTTTTCCTCTTGACCTAAAACAGATGGTTTATTAAATATTTCTCTGCAGTCCAATTCACGAAAAACTTTCAGCTGCACCGGTTTCTTCATTTACAACCTGAAGCTTGCTTATTTATTTCTGTGAAGCTCTTAGGTTGGTGTACGCCTGGTAAAGGAGAGCGGATGACGGCAGAGCGGTCCGAGCCAGCCCCGGTCCCTGTTGCCATGGCAACTGGTGCTCGCTCAGCCCGGCCTCGGCTGCGGCTGCTCGCACTCCTCTGCCTCAAACGATGCAAAACTGACTGTCCAAGACTTCTCCATGAAAGGTTACCCCTGAAACGCCGCATTTTGCATACTGAGTCTTGACCAGAGCCTAGCTGCAAATAGGAGCCTGGTCTATAAAACTTCCCGGAGCTGTCAGCAACCAGAGAACAGTGGAGCAGCAGCATGAGCCAGGCATTTAGCCCCAGAGAGCAGAGCAAGAATCATCCATAAACACACAAGTGTATTGGGGCAATTATGCAAGATAAACTGTTAGCCAGCCAGATTGCTAGACAGTGATAAAATTTCTCCTGTATTCCTCTGATTTTCTCTATTTATTTTACCAGGGACTCGATTGTCCTCCCATTTCATAGCTATTTTGCAACTGTCTTCACTAGGGGTTGAACTGATCCTAAATTGCAGGTTTCATTCATATATTCATTGAATATATATTTCATATATATTTCATTCATGCATTTCATGTAATTGCAGTTATATTTGCTGATGCCATGTGCAAGTTTTCCTCCTGAGTACTTCAGGCAAGTCTGTGTGGAATACGGATAATGTTTTCTTTAATACGCTTCAGGGAAAAATTACTTCACTAAAGAAAAAGTGTAAAGTACAAAGAATAAAAAGCAATTTTTTTAGCTGATACTGTGAGTCACATAATGATAAAATATCAATAAATATTCTACTAGTTGAGGAACCGAACAAGTCAGTCCTGGGGCAATCAGTATTCAACTTTTCAGTTCTGATACAAGAGAACTATTTTTTACTTGGTTGCTACATCATTTAAAAATTAATTACTTTTATTTGCATTTCAGTAACAATCACCATTAAAGACTGGGGTCTTACTGTGCTGGTTGCTGTGGGAAAACAGTGAGGAGAAATTCTGTCCTAAGGCACTTGCAGCCCCTGGAGTAAATTGATTGTAAAGTCTCTCTGACCACAAGGCAACATACCATATCCACTCTGAGGCACTTTCAGGCATAATAAAGAAAAATAATAAAATACAGCAGCTAACTTAGTCAGTGAAAACAGAAAGAACTAGAAATAAGATTTTAAAGCAGGCTTTAAACCTGCTTTAAAACAAAATTCATTTCTGTTAGAGTTGATATTCAACGTATTTATAGAGTACTTTTACAGTCCTGGTTCTGGTAGTAAATCGTACGTCTTAAATTACTAGGATATACATATACATATACATATACATATACATATACATATACATATACATATACATATACATATACATATACATATACATATACATATACATATACATATACATATACATATACATATACATATACATATACATATACATATACATATACATATACATATACATATACATATACATATACATATACATATACATATACATATACATATACATATACATATACATATACATATACATATACATATACATATACATATACATATACATATACATATACATATACATATACATATACATATACATATACATATACATATACATATACATATACATATACATATACATATACATATACATATACATATACATATACATATACATATACATATACATATACATATACATATACATATACATATACATATACATATACATATACATATACATATACATATACATATACATATACATATACATATACATATACATATACATATACATATACATATACATATACATATACATATACATATACATATGGATATACATATACATATACATATACATATACATATACATATACATATACATATACATATACATATACATATACATATACATATACATATACATATACATATACATATACATATACATATACATTTCAGCAAGTTATCCCAATATAACATAACAGGTTATGCAAACATGTTCCAAAATACTTGACAGTTTTTGAGTGGTTTTTGTGAATTCAACCTTTTCCCCATGGTTTGCTTGTAACCCATGGTGACTGCCCTGAGGACTCATCTGTACCCACAGATTATTACTTCCTCAGGAAGTCATTACTTTGCTAACACTTCCACTGAGCTGAATCAGACCCTCTAAAGAGAAAGCAATTTGTGCAAAGAGTGGCAAGGATCAAGGAACCGTTACCAAGCAGAAATGTAGTCTATTATTTCCCCCAGCTAATGCCTACACAGTAGCTCAGTCCTGTAAAAGTTCTTTGCTCACATAGCAATGGATGTTCTTCCAAGAAATTGCTTTATTGTAGGGGCTCACTGTGACTCTTCCCTTTTTTTCTCCCTCACAGAAGCCACTTGCCCTATGAACAGTATGTACACTTATCTTCCAGAAAATGTCTTTCAATCTCACCACTTGCAGTGCTTCATGAAGTTCTTTATTACTTTTCTATTCCTCTTCATCCATATCAGGTTACCCTGTTCCTCACTGCCAAAGCCTCAGCAGGGTATTGCAACAAGTTACAATCACCTATATTTGTGGCTTTTGGTGACTTCTCGCCACCTAAATCACTTCTCATGAACCTAAGACCATCTCACCTATTTTAGCTACATTATAGCAACTAATATTGTCCTATATGTCTTCCTGTAAAAAATAGGGGGATTACAACACACTTTATAAAAATGGATGTAAAAAATCAAATAGGAAAATTAACAAATAGTCTAAGAAAGGATCAATTGAAATTGGAAAAAATAGAAAAGCAAATGAGAAAATGAAAAAACCTCAATACTTCCCTTTTAATTTAATAATATTTTAGCTTCCAAAATGCTTTGGTAAAGGTACAAACATTTGGCTACAGAAAGATATATATTTGTGGTGGTATGAGATTACTAAGATTAATATGTGGTACTTACTAACCCTTTCCTCATTGATACACTCTCTGATCCTGTACACATGACATGATTTATTCCTGAGTGATTTACTCCTCTTTACATTTTGATGTCCAGTTCTGTTGTTTTTTCTACTTAACTGAGACATGTTGACAATCACAACCACCTCTTACTGCTTTTGTCTTTTCCCAAAGTATTTCTTTCATTCTGTCTCTACTTCTCTCTCTTCACAGAATTTCATCAACTTATTCCAAGTGAAAAATGACAAACAACTTGATCCTCTTTCCCCATCCTCAATTGGCTGGTGCCCCGTTCCTGGCTGCCTCCTCCCTTTCTGTGTCCCAGTTAAAGTTTTCCTACCTTGACTTACGTCACTGTCATCTCCCATTTCCCCATCTCTCCCATCCTGCTCTTGTCCCCTCCCTCACTCTTCCTTTTTGTCTCTCACTCTTAGGTAGTTTTCAGTTCTCACAATAAAGGCATGTTTTCCTCTTCATGTCTCAAACCCATACTTGACCTCATTTGCCCCTCCAGTTGCTCCTTCCTCTCCCTTTCATCTGTAAATTCACTTAAAGAGCTATTTCTAGTCCCTAGAGTACCTCTCCTTATGCCTATTCCTTCCCTACCTCAAACCTTACCCTACAACAGCTCTTCATGAAGTAATTTATGACTTCTGAGGCACCAACTGGGAGAAGTATGTGTTCCTCAGGTTCCTTAAACTGCTGCCACCACAGCTCTGTTGAAGAGTGAATCTTGCCCTAATTGAAGTCCCACTCATCCTTGTTTGCTCCTACTCTGTCCTTTCCTCATCACCTTTCTTCTAATCTCTTCTGCAAGGTTTTCTTGTAAAGGTTTTCATGCCCTAATCAGCCTCTATTGGTCTTGAGTGTCGTTCTCCTCTCCTTATCTCTGGTATTCTCATCTCTAAACACAAATTCAATTATCACATGTTTCTAGGAAGAATACTTACTGATCTACCTCTTTATTACCTCCAATTCAGTGTCAGATCTTGGACTGTCCGGCTGCTGTTTATGATGTTTAGGCACCAACTCAAAGCTAATGCTAAGTGTGGGTAAAAAGGTAACAGTCTGTTTAGCTTTCACTGCTGGAGACAACACTGCTACCTGTCATTCAGACTTACTGGTCAGCATCATCTTGAACCTCTTTAAATTCCTTATCTTCTTTAATACGATATTTCATAGACCCACCCATCCACCTTCAAATTATCATAATTTCCCGTGTGACTTTCAGAGTCTTTCTTTAGCCTTCAGGAATACAACATGGACCCTTTGTGACTTCTCCTCCCTGTCGTGTTTTAGTCAGCAGAGAGTCCTGATCTCCCTATTCCAGCTGGCCTGTGATGCCCACCTTTGAGAATTTGCACTCCTGCACTTCCATAATTTCTTCCTGGTGCTTTGTTACCTTCTACAAAAGTCTGTAAAGCTACTTCTTTTCATCTGAAGCTGCCTAAAGGCATTTACTGCTTTATATGGAAATTCTAATGTATTCTTGGCAGCAACCATTTGTAAGATATCTAGAACAATGAATTTGTGGACCTAGGCTGAGATTTCTAGATACTGCTGCAATATCTAATAATTCTTAAAACGTTTTAGACTGCACATCAGATCAGAGCTCCTCAACCCCTCTCCCATATCTATTGCTTCTGTAACACCTCAGGTGCACAACTAAGAATGTAGCACACTGACAAGAACTGGGAAATTCAAACTTGCAGGTCTGCCCTTGTGCAACCCACCCTCTGGTCAGCTTTCTGTATATCAGAAGGCATCAGAGGTAGTGTTGAAGAAAGCTGCCTCTTCCCTAATTTCAACCTATTTCCTAATTTACTTGTCTTGCAAAAGAAAAAGCCATGTATTCCACACGAAGAGCCTCAAGGACCAAGCTCTCTTCCCTTCTAGTAATATTGTTCCACAGTTGACGGCGTCTATGTGCTCTCGCTCATAGCCGAGCACCGCCGTGAGCGGGTCTATAGAGCCCGAACCAGCTCTGGTAGCCCAGAGCCCGGAGCGAGGCGGGGCCGCTCTCGGCGGAGCTGCTCACGGCAGAGCTGCTCTCGGCGGGGCTGCTCTCGGCGGGGCTGCTCACGGCAGAGCTGCTCTCGGCGGGGCTGCTCTCGGCGGGGCTGCTCTCGGCAGAGCTGTTCTCTGCGCTGCCCGGTCCCGGCCCTGCCCGGTCCCCCGGGGCCGCTCCTGGCGCTGCCCGGTCCCGCGGGACCGCTCTCGGCGGCGCTGGCCGGCCAGGGCAGACGCTCCAAGCGCTCCGAGCCGCCGCGGCTTCAGCGCAGACTTGGGCGCCTGCATTTCTTGGGGGGGCCGGAGTGGCGGAATACGTTCTCCTCACAGCAGGAAAACGGGTGGATCGGCGCACACTCCCCTCCATGCTCGCACACCGTGTGTGTGTAGGTGCACATACAGTGTGTATAGGTGCACTTACAGCGTGTGTAGGTGCACTTACAGTGTGTGTAGGTGCACATACAGTGTGTATAGGTGCACTTACAGCGTGTGTAGGTGCACTTACAGTGTGTGTAGGTGCACATACAGTGTGTATAAGTGCACATACAGTGTGTATAGGTGCACGTACAGCGTGTGTAGGTGCACATGCAGAGTGTGTCGCAGCCCTTCCCCTCCCGCGGTGCCCGCTCGCGTCTCCCGCACTCACCGGGGCGCGGGCCGCCCTGCTCCCGGCCGGGGCCCTCGGCGCTGCCGCCCTCCTGCGGCGGGCTCTCGGAGTCCGTGTTGGTCAGCCAGGTGGACTCGGTCTCCCGCGTCCAGCTCTCGTAGTAGCGGGGCTCGATAGCGTCGGCCCGGCTGCCCCCGCAGCCCATGGCGACGCCCCGCTCACAGCCGCCGCCGCCGCCCAGGCACCATCGCCCCCGCCGGGCACGGCCGCCCCGCCGGCCCCGCTCACGCCCTCAGTCCCATCCCCGCTCGTCCAGCTCTCCCCGGCTCTGCTCACCTTTCTACCCCTTCTCCCCGGCTTTATTATCTCCGCTGTTCCCCCCACTCCTGGCTGTCCCCTCCCCTTCTCCTCCCGCAACCCTCTTCCTTCCCCTCCCGCTTCTCTCTGCTCTCCCATCCCACCGCCTCTCGGCTCGTCCCCGATCTTTCCCCATCCGCGGGTGTCTCCCAGAAGCGGGGACTGCTGCCTCCGCCGCGGGGCTGGCTCTGCCCCGCCGGGCTCATCCGGCTGCCTGCGGCCCAGGGCAGACACGCCGCAGACGGGCAGGAGCTCTCTCCTCCCGGATTAGGATCTGGACGGACAGGATTTACACGTACATATCAGCGTGCCACAGCTAGCACGGCACAGCAGTCCCCCCGGCCTGGTCTTGCACCCGGCTCGTGTGCCCTGCCTGGGTCTTGCGCTCCGTTTCATTAAGCCATCTGTGCCTTCCCTGTTTTAGCCTGGAGAGCCTTGCTCCCACTTCGGCATTGCAGTTTGCTGTTGTATGATTGGGAACTGAAGGTGCAGTACTGAGTGCTCAACTCCAGAGACACTTCCACTCTTTCTTCTTGAATACTCACTTTGGGAAACAACCGAGAACATGAGACTCCTGCAAAAAGGAATATAATTTAAGTTTATGCTCGAGTAATCTAAGTGACAGACAGAGATTCTGCACTGAGTCATACTGATGGTGGTTGCAGTTTGTATTGCAATAGCTGCTTCACAAGGTCCCTGCAGAGTCAGAGCCAGACCCACAACACTAGGCACTGTGGGATCATATAACGAGAGGGAGACTTTATCCCAAAGAAATGTTTCTTTCCTGGAATCATTTTGCAACAAAACAGCAGGAATGACTCTGTCCCCTATGAGAACTTACAGAGCAACATAGAAGTCGTGTTCTGCATTTCATGCCATTACACAGTATGGCTGTTGGCTAAAAAGGATACATCCATTGAAATCCAGAATCAAGCTGTCCAGTGTTATGGGAGCTGCAAGCAGAACACAAAGTCTTTATGAGGATCCCATAGACCTTAGCTTTGCATCCCAGGCAGTAGGCTGCAAATTCTTGCTCCGAAGGGATTCAGGTCAGAGACTGCTGTCCGAGCCGCCGAATCACCCATTGAGCTTCCCAAACTGAGGTGTTTCTAAGCAGCTTCCCAGCCAAATACTGACTTGCAGCAATCTTACTTTCTGACTGAGATCTGCTGAGATCCCTTACCCATGTGGGTGCTGCCAACAGCTCTTGTCCCTGTACTTGTGGTACAAAGGTCCCAGGGTGAGTTGGGCAGTGATCTGAGCTACTTTTTCACCACTGTGGCAAGGTTTGGCAGATTAAAAATACTTTACTTTCATAAAAAGAGAGTTTCAAAAGAGATTATGTTTCAATCAGACTGCTCCCCAGGAAATAGTCCCCAAGGCAATGGGATATAACGGTGTCTGAAGCCAACCAAGAAGCCTAACACACATCCCTCTTCCCATGAGTTGTGTGTGCCCTGGGTGGGCACAGGGCATGGCCCAGGAAAAACTGCCAGACATCCCTGAGTCTTCAAATGAAAACGTGAACAACACAGTCAGTGTCTCACACTGTAATTGTGCAAAACAACTTGCTAGACCAAGAGCTCTAAACGAAGCACGCACTGGAGCAGAACCTTGGGGGAGCCTTTTTATTTTGTTTCATTTTAACTTAAAAGTTTGAGGGGCTCTGGCAGGCTGCTGCCTGCTGGCATGCGGGCTTTCACATCCCTTTGATTTCAGTTCTAGTTGTACTTGCAGGAACTTCGTCTTCTGACACTTATTTTTCCTATTTTTCCTAGTTTTCAAACCTTTGAAAAACCAATGGCAAGAGAGCAACAAAAGGCTTCTCTTTGTTTCCTGTTATTACTACCACTCCTAGAGAGGAATTGGACCATAAAGTGGGGTCTTAAAACATTATATTGAACCATGTTCCTTTTCCTTGAGCCCTACAAAGGTGCCTGCTTTGCACTAGTGTTTCACATCCCCTTTCAAATTTCCACTTTTCGTGGAAAACTGAAAAAATTACTGGAGAAAAATAATAATGTAACTATTACCGTTTTAATATTTAAGCTTATGGTGTCATTTTGATTTTGAATTTATAAATATACTTTCAAATAAGATTTTTTGTATGACTAAAATAAAATGTTTGTTAGCTCTAGCAAGGAAATGGTTTAGTTTTATTTTCATCAGCTCCTAGTGGAACTGAGAACTACTTTTTGAAACTGGAAATTTTTTTCCACAGCTAAGGGATGTTTTATTCAGTGGCGTGTTTAAAATGAATTTAAGAGACTAGGAGAAAAAAAGAGGTTTGCGTTGTTTCGTTGAAAGAGCCAAATGCGATTGTGGGTACCCTTTTATCATAATTCATTTTGAATTATTGAAAATTACTCCTCACTGCTGAGTGTGCAGGGCACAATGTTGATGGATCTGCACCATTCTGATTCCCTCCTGAGCTGAGGAGCAAACTCTGAAGCACAGAGGCTCACAGCCATTGTGTAGAGGGCGTGTGCTGTAGCTCTAGAATACCACAGCCTGTGGCAGGGAAATGCATGTTGGCTGGCATGAAACTGGCCATGGCAACTTTAATATAGCAACGTAACAGTAAAAGGATATGAATTCGATAACATTAGTTTTGCACTGAGAATCACGTTGGGAAAGAAAGCGGACAGAAAAGGAAGTCTGCCTCCAGAAACAGAAAATACCCAGGATCAGATGAATCCTTGGCCTGACCCCATCTCTTCCAGTAGTGTAAGTAGATGGGAACTACTCAGCCTATGAAGCTGTGTGGAGAGCAATTGACGTAGGGCAGGAAGAGGTTGACGGCAATGTCCAAGTGAAGAATTAGAATCTGCAGAACTCTTGAGGAGAAAAACTTTACCATTTGTTTTTCTTCCTTTAATTCAGCACCTGAGGTGGTGTAGCCTAGCAGGATAGGGATTAAAAATGCAGGTTTTTAGATCAAATTTAATTTGTCATGCTGCTACCCTCACGCCGGGAGATGATTAAGGCATTAAAATCTGACCTCTCTCCATTAATTGCTAAAAAAGGGTGGTCTCCCACACATCCTATTAGTGGAGCTTGGACTGTGTTTTAGCTGCTCTGGTTTTGTGCTGCCTGGTGCACGCTGCAGTGATGCTTTTCCTCCTCATGCTGTCAGCGATGTCTGCTCTGTGTATGCTGGTTTCAAAATATGCTACTTCAAATAATGGGAGTAGGAAGTAAAATGGCAGGATGGGAAGGGGGTGAACAAGGGAAGGGGATCTCGGGAAATTTACATTTACCTCTAAAATAGGTTTAAAATAATGAAAAGACACTCTTCCTCATAAAATCCATATGAAATCGTTGTAGGACCCATTATTAATTTTCCCCTTGGTTATATTGGGTCACATTAATTCTTTTGTATCCCAATGACCATTTCAGTGTCAGGTGCAGAAGAAGCAAGAGGAGGTTTAGAAGATGTCCTGCCTCTCTTCAGTTTTTTGTGTGGCATCTCTGCTTGTTTTATTAAATGGTGTTAAATCTGGTTTCAGGCCCCAGCTTTTCTCTCAAACCTATTCTCTTCACCCCAGAAAGTAGACAGGAGATCAGTTTACTGACCCACCCAGGATCCCTGTGGTTCAAAGACATTATTAGAGGGGAGAGGAGAATTTGTATTTAAAACTTTTTCTTTCTAGTAAGGTATTCTGTGTATCTGAGGAGAAATAGAATTATTTAGGTGTGTTATACTGATTTGACATCATCACTCCAAGCTTGCAATATGCCCGGAAGCAAGATTGCCTCTGAAGCTTTCACACTGTTTATATGAGTAAATGATCGAGCATTCCTCTTTACTGTTGTGAACACTTGAAAAATAAAATTTGCTTGCCTTGACTTCTCAAATAATTCTCTTAAACAGTTTTTAAATTTATACCATATAATTTTCACATTGCTCTGCATTAATTACGCATTTCTTTCAAAAAGGAAATGGTAGCATTCATTTATCTGATATGGCCATTCAAATCAAGAAAGTTTTTAGTTTGGTATTCACAGCTTCCTGGATGTGTGGGTGATACTCAATATTAGCTACATCTGAAGGTTTGGGAAGATGTCTCCAAACAGGTCATAAATGGAGAGAAGTAAATTGACTCACTCTTCCACTGCATCTTTTTCGTGTTTGAAAATTACTCTGAAACTGAACCTCAAATTCCAATATCCACAGAGTCAGAGAGCAAGGCCTTGAATTCCCCCGTCTGAATCCTCCAATTTAGTTTCAAAAGAATAATTTATCAGATTCTTAATTGTGAATAACTGAAGCCTGGCAACACAGAAGTTTCCTGTGATGAAGTACTATCAAGGAAATTTTGTGGTCATTTCTTTTCAGCTTTCTCAGTCTTTGAACCACAGCTGTGTTGCAGGGGATCCGGGTGTGAGCCAGCACCGGTATGCTGTGACCTTCTCAGAGAGAGCGTCCCGCAGGGAATAGCCCTTCCATGAGGTCCTAGCAAATCTCCCTGGTGATGGGCGATTTCAGCAAATGTGTAGCAAATCTCTGCTATAAGTGATTTCAGCTCTTGTGATCCAGCTCTTTGTGAAATCGCCCCAGGCAAACTCGGGGACAGAGAGACAGGAGCCTCGTATGGCAGTTCTGCAGAGGTAGCCTTTATTGTCCAACCACCCTGCAAAGGGGAAGTCAGGGACGAGGGCTCCCTGGTCAGTGCCAGAGGAGGGGGCATTTTATGGGGAAGGTAGGGGGCTGGGCAGAAACCAGTACAGGCTATTACCATGAAGGCATCTTGGGATCTCACTGTAGTCAAGAAGAAGTTGCTTCTGTCTGACCCCTCCAGGGAAATGAGAGCTGCCAACCTTCCACCCGGCTGGACTTAAATTGTGACCTGAACTTGTCAGGGTCCAGTCTCCTTCCCTTGTGAATAGTGAATGTTTCCCAGTGAACAAACTGTAAGCTTTGCATAAGTGGGAAGTTTAGGATCAGTATAATCATATTCACTTTCCCAGCAAGTGGTGAAAAAACAATACATAGCAGGCATCAAAGTGTCCTCACTGTGTGGCATCTTACTGATACCTTATGACAGAAAACTGGGGCAGATGTGCATGTTTGTACTGTGTGCATAGCGCTTTTTCTGTGTGCCATGTGAACACAAATCTTCAAAATCAGTATGTGGAAAGACAAAACCTTAGGTTTGCCTCCATCTAACTTCTGGCACATGGGAAGTTCAAACATTCCAAAGTTGCATGAGGATATTTGCTTCATTTGTGAATTGAGCAGCAGAGCCCTTTGCTACTCTTGGAATGCAGAGTTACCCCATTTGCAGTCAAGGATGGAAAGTAAATTGCAACCACTCCACAGAAGCAGAAACTGGGTGATGGTGGATACCAGGTTTTCAGGAAAGTGGGATGCTCCAGGGATAGCATGCTTGCTAATGGCTAAGTGTATTTGTCCTCATGGAAAACATCTACTTTCCTGTGAGTTAAAATAGTTCAAAGGGATCAAAAGAAAAGGAGGTATGAAAAAGGTCATAATAAAGAAACTTTGGCTGTATTACTTTGTCACATCAACAGCTGCTGGTTGTTCTAAACAGCCATTCCTTTCACGAGACTCTTTGGAGGGTACAATAACCACCCGTGGAAACATATCCTACAAAGTATTGCTGGGCTGTGACAGCCCAGCTGAGACCTCCTTCTTAAAGAAGATAGAAGGTCTTCCTCTAGTCTCTTTGGGTGTCCCACACTTGTCCAAATAAACCGGCAGCTAGTGAAATAAAATTGTTTCCCGGGAAAAAAACCTGTCAGCTGAGCACCAGGCCTCATTTGAGAGTGGTTGGATATTTATCAAGGAGCCTGAATAAAGAACATCAAGTGTAATATCCAGCAAGGATATTAAGTGTAAGTAAGAAAGGATAATGCAGAGCAAAGCTCAAAATATCTGGGTGGTATTCCCTGGCAGAAAGAGCCATTGAGTTTGTCCCTACAAGCGTGCAAATCAATCACTGCCGCCTTGCAGAAGCCGACATTGGCACCAACCACGGTGTCCCTGGAAAACTCAGACTGCAAACAGAGCAGTAGCACAGAGCAGAGATGGATTTATTCTCATTTACCCAAGTCTCTGCAGAGCTCCTCCACATTAAAAGTTTACCTTGTAGTCTGTTCCAAGACTACACTTTCTTCCTAATTAAGAAGGTAAATCATAAAACCTAGTTATGAAACCAGTATTTTATGTAACTAAGTATCATACTGGGTAAACATTTATCACTTCAGTTGCTCCTTGCAGAGTGAGTCTGAAATTTTACGGCCCTGATACCCAAGTCTTAATTAAAATATCTTTGACTTTTTCCTTCAGATGTGTTCTTCTCTCTGTGGTTATTACAAGATTAGGCAGGTACTGCCACATTTTAATTGTTTAAAAGTCGTTCATTTTTTTGGTTATAGACTAGATGCTCTATCAGCCTAAAGCAACAGTGCAGGAAAATCTAAATGCAATTAAAAAGGAAGTTGTCAGACACTCCATTAGTTGTGTACTACATTAGGAAAGCTCTGTAAGTTGAGGAATTTCTAATTCTACATATACAGGGTCTACTCAGTCAACTATAAACCTGATGTTGGGGTTTTAGGAGTTCTCCTTCATTTTTCTCTTAAAGAATTTCCCCATACCGTTACTAAGGGACTTAGCCACAGGGGGAGGAGTCCAGCTGGTTGTCTTTTTTTTTTTTTGCCTGGGGTTTTCTCGTGTACGGTAGAATCACCGCGAGATTTGAACTGGCAAAAAGGGACTGGGTACACCCCCTAGGCTCCTGTTCTCCCAGTGTTCAGGGAAGAGAGGAGATCCTTTCCCCTCGTGGTGGAGGGAATTCATCGCTGCTGCAGGCTCTTGCGTCCGGCTGTTTTCCTTCTACCATGAGTGGAGGCTGCTCGCTGGAGCAGCTATCGCACNCGGGATTTGGTGTTGGTCGCTGCTGTTCCAGCCTGCTGTTCCCGAGGTCCGGCTGCCCAGGGGTTTGTGAGGCAGCTTTTCATCCGCCATTGCCGCGTGGTGCCGAGCTCGCTGCGGAGCGCCCCCTGCCGGCGCGGGGGAACATCGCCCCCGCCCCGCTCACCGGGAGCCGCCAGCGCCCCCTGCCGGCTGTGAGCGGAACTGCACCGACAGGGAAAGGGGCTGAGAGCTGAGAGGGGTCACTGGGTTCTGGTTCTGTTTGTTATCACTGCCATAGTTACTGTTGTTTGTTTGCCTTGTTATCTATATATATACATTACTAAAGAACTGTTATTCCTATTCCTCATATCTTTGCCTGAAAGCCCCTTAATTTCAAAATTATAATAATTTGGAGGGAAGGGGGTTGCATCTTCTATTCCAAGGGAGGTTCCTGCCTTCCTTAACAGACACCTGTCTTTCAAACCAAGACACCTGAAAAATACAATATTTTGCTGTCTTCTTTTCCTAGGCTTTTTTTCTGGTCCCTACAGTACCAAGAGGATAGGAAAAAGGAGATGGAAACAGGCAGGACTTAATTACATTTGTGTTATCAGTGTGTAAGAGCCCAATTAAGAAGCAATCATGCTGAATTTTAAAGCATGTTTTGTCATCTAAAAAATAAAATGTTCAAAAAAAAGGAGAAAAAAATCATCTCCACTGCATAAATACTTGTGAATATTCCTAAGCTTCAGCACAACCTTTTGTACGTGTCTTCCTTTGAGCTTCAGTGCTTCTGCTGAGCTTGTTCCAAAGTGACACTGAAAATTTACCTCAGTACAATTATTCTGAACTCAGCATCATTCTTTATAAATGATAATTCTGAAAGATCCTGTCCTCCTGTTCATGTCTGTCCTCTTTTATTCTGTCTAAACACTGTGGAGCCTAGAGCAGCATCTTCCTAAGATTCCTCCAAAGTTTTGACTCCTGGGTTGGATATGGCCAGTCCAAGGGAAACCAGAAGAGCTATACAACACCTGTGCCCACTCCCTATGACTTTTTGTACTGAGATGTGAAATTCACCTGTAAATATTTTGCAATTTCACCCCTTTTAGGTTGGTACACAGCATATGACTCACTGGCTGCTGCACAGAGCCTGTGTTTGCTGTTGCAGAAAGCAGATGATATTGTTACTATGCAAAATCACTTCCACCCACCCTCGTGACTCACCAGCACGTCACCAAACAGGATTTACATCAGTTTCAAAATATATCTCCATTACCATTCCCATCTCAGCAGATTACTTATTTCTTCCTTCCACTCCTTCTCTGAATGACGACAACACGGCTGTGTTTTCCTCTCGGAAGCAGAGCGGGGCCGGAGGCTGCTCCTGGCTGGTTGAGCTCAGTTTGCCAGAAGCCTTTCACTTACAGACAGAGCAGAAATGCCATGTTGCAAGGGCTGCATCGTCCCTCTCCATCGAATGACCGAACCCTTTTCCTATGATGGGCGTTTCCCTCTTCAGCTAAGATTTTTCTTGTCTGTCTTAAGATCAGTTCCATTAATTTGTATCTTAAAGAGTTGATTCATCTGCGAATTAACATAAGGTAGTACTGATCTCAGCTTGCTGTGATGTGACAGTGTAAATGGTGTCTGTAAATGGTGACGACTCAAGAGCTACTTGACTTAAGACAGTTTCATTTGCTTCAGTTTAAAATTGCTACACTTTTTAACACTGTAGTCAAACCAATTGCAGTGGGAAGTCCGTTGATTCAGGAAAGGAAAACGAAGATAATATTTTAGAAAACTTAGTTATTCTCCTGTGGTAATACACTACCTCAGTCTTGTGGAAGCACCTAGTGATGATAGTAAATAACTAAATACATTCTTATTTTTTTGAGGAAGTCTATTCAATTATGAATTTCATGGTTCTCTGCTCTGGCATACTTTGTGTCCAAATGTGAGTAGATAACATTTAAGTGTCTTTGAATACTTGGGCTTTAATTGAGATTGGATGAATTTGCAAATCTGAACACATCTGGAAATTCGGAAATTTAGCTCTCTGCCTTATTTACAAACCTGCGGAAAAGGAATAGTCCAGCCTTTGGGCTGCTGGCAAAATAAATACACACATTATATGGGATACCATGCCAGCACACCAACTAGGACATATGTATAAAAGCAAAGAGGTCTATCAGGAAGATCTATCCTGAGAATTATCCAGCCGCTTTTGAGGAGGCATGGGCTCATTCAGGCTGAGAACATTCTCTGAATCTTTTATTCACCCAGCTGCTCTTTTCAGAGAAGGAGCTGTGCTGTAGACCAGAACACTGCTGGAGGGTTTTGTCTCTTTGTCCATTAGGTCTATCCATGACATCCTTTCAGGGCCCAGGTGTTCATTCTGCTTCACTCTGCCCCCGTTGTGTGCTATGGGTGTATTGTGCTACACCTGTGCATCAGAGCAGACTGAGTCAGCCGGCCCCAGAGGAGAGACCAGCAGCTGGGGGGGCACCAAGTGTTTGCTCTTTGCACACCTGATGGTTTAGACAAAGCCATGAGCCTGAACCTGCTCTGTCTGACCACAGCTGGATTGCTGATACAGTTCCAGTGCACTCAATGCTTGGCTGGGTTCACGCTCAGCAGCACCGTTTTTTCATGTTCTGTGTGTGATTCACCATAAGGATAGGGAAAAACCCCACAAATTTAAATAGGTTCAGGAAAAGCTAAAAAGCAACAGCAAAAAAAAAGAAAGCAGCTTTGCAAAACAGTGATTTGCAGAGAGCTCCAGGTAAGAACTGCAGCTTGAGGAGGCTGGAGACATCACAGTGTGGAAATGAAGCCCTTGGGATTCGGTTAGAGATGAAGACACGTAACCCTATCTATTGCCCACTACAGTCCACGGGGATCTAAGCAGAAGTTTAGCCGCTCAGCCAGAGGGGATTCAGGTAGAAAAGCAAAGCACTTAGTAATCCAGGTAGGATCCAGATAGATATGGGCCTCCCATTGGCCTCATGTCTTACCTATCATCCTACATTTGATGATCTCAAAGGTGTTTTCCAAACTAAACAATTCCATGACTCTATCAGCAGATCTCAGCTGCCTTCTGGTGTTTGAAATGGCACTGGACACCCCTGTTCATACAGCACTAACAAACTGCTCCTCAGGTTGTGTATGGTTATAGAGCTGAGACAGCCAGCTTACATGCAGACACCAGCATTTTTGCTGTCTGGAGCTGAATTTCACACTTTGGTTAAGCTGCCTTCTGTTTGCTAACTTTGCTAACTCCCGATCTTCTGCAGGAAATGCTCACATCCTGATTCCTTTGCCATGTTATGCAAAAAGGTTGGCTACTTCAAAATGTATTGCTTTGAGATATTGTCCTTTGCCAATATTTGCTTAAGGTAAGACAAGATGTTAGTAATTACAAAAAAATAGTTCTGTAAAGAAAAAAAAATCTGTAAAGCAGCTGATCTACTTCCAGAGGTTGTGAAATTCACAACTACCTTCTGAAACTCGTATTTCATTGTTGTGGAGGTCTTCTTCTTGTGGATTTGTTGGTTTGGGTTTTGGGGTTTTTTTGGTTTTTTTTGGTTGGTGTTTGTTTGTTTGCGAAGTTTGGGGTTTTTTTGTGGGGGAGTTTTTGTGGGTTTGATTTTTGGTTGGTTATTTTTTAAATTTTAATTAGGAAATAGTTCAAGAGAAAAAATGTACCCACATAGTTATTTTAAACAAAAATGGATTTTGTATTATTATTCTGGTTTGACTATTACATTCCTTGGGGTCAGCTGTGTGAGAGCCAATGAGAGATTCAAAGGCCTGAATTAGGAGTCTCAACTGTCCTCCAGCAAAGCAGAACAAAAGGAAAATTATAGGTTTGATTTAGCATTTTGAGTGCAATCCAAGTCTGACAGAAACAATTGGCAAAAGATCATTAACTGAAATGGGGATGGCATTTAACCTGCTCATTTTAGCTTCAAGTTTTGAAGCTCTGAAGTTTGAAGTGCTTGAATGAGAAATGCACTTTTTTATTTCAACAGCTTTTTTCACAGAAACAAAAGAGAATTCTTTTCTATCTGTCTTAAGTAATACCTTTAATAAGGCCAGCTGAAATATTTAATAAATCTAAAACTGATTTTTAAGAATTAGAAGTGGGGTTTTTTTCAAAGAATGTAAAGTTATTTTTACCTGATTATAGTCTTAATGTATTTTCTGTTAGAAAATATCCTAAAATAATTTGAAACCATTACTTTACAGCACTAACCACAATAATTTTTAGAAAAATACCAAGATGCAAGTACCATAATCCATTCTGGTATCAGCTGGGCTAATTCTTCCTAAACAGTTTAATTATCAATTTTCCACAGTTTGGTCCCACTCAGCTGGCAGATCTGCACTGGACACTATTGCTCACACAAGGTAGAGGTGGCAAAACAAACATATGCAAGATAAAGTAACTGTGTCATGATTCCCACAGTGCCTCTGTTCCCAGAGACCAGGAATTCTTCTTGAAGAGTCTGAAAGGAAAAGGCAACCTTCTGCCAGGCTCTACTAGAAATTATCAAAGTCCTACATTTTGAATATTTGACTTAAAAATCTAAGTTTGTTGTGGAAAGAAAACTTAGTAGCTCAGGAACTACAGGAATATTTTCACACATCAAAAAACTCACAAATCTATTTAAAAAGAGAAAAATATTAAAAGGCCTGCATTAAAGTTCTACAGCCTTTAGCTGCAGGATCACTTTGTCTTTTCCCTTTGTTGCCATGCATGTGAAGCAGGGTTGAACATTGCAAAAAGGAGATGGTACAGAAGGTTGGAAGCTGAAGACTTTTGCTCTCATGGAAAATGCATGCGATCCCTCATATTCCTTCATTTAATATTTGGTAAAATAAACAGTAATAGTAAGCAGTGTAGTCAAAGAATCTACTTTTAAGATACTGAAATCCCATAATGCACCTTAAATTAGACATATACCATTTTAAGTAGCAATTCTGAGTGCACCAGAATTCTCTTCCACCGTTGGGACATGCCAATCACTTCAGGCTCTTTGGTGAGAAGTTGGATATGTGCTTGGCACCACATGAATTTCTAGGGAATACGGGGAAGCAAGGCATAGTAATTATGGACAATATTAAAAGCTTCCTTAGTACTATGAGACCACGAGACCATTCAAAGACCAAACACTTCAGTTCAAACTCAAATCATTCAACCAAGGCTTCATGAGAGCTTTACCCAGCAGTTATTCGAGAGCAGCTCAAGGTCGCTCTCTAGAGGTGAAAAATACAGATTTAATTTCTGCAGATGATGCAACCAAAGCAATTCGTCAGGGAGAAGTGAGGGCACACACCCGGACCGGGTAGATAAGGAGACAGGAGAGATCCTTGATGAGCCTACAGAGAACAAAAGCTAAACCCACTACATTTTCAGAAAAGTGATACTGAGGCCAAAAACGAGCGATCAGCCCTACGACGGTGTGCACACTCACACTGCTCTTTGTAACTCTTCAGTGTCAAAGTGCTGTCATCTGTTCAAAGCTGGCTCTCCAGCATCTCCTTTTGCCTAATGTAGTTTTCCCTGTAGTTTTCTCATTGGCTCTCTCCAATGCAGCATGTCCAAAAGTATCCACACAGCCACAGCTTCCCAGGTCCCACCACCAGCACCACCATCTTGCCCAGTGTCTCGAGGAAATACAGCATTGCAACAACCCGCTTACAGACTCAAAAGAACCCCGGGAAAACCGCATTCAACTCAGTGAAGTTTCAGGAATACAAATATTACACTTGTATTTCCCCAGAGCCTACAAAATGTGAGCTTCTTAGTGAAACACAAACCCCAGACCTCTGCAAGAGGAAACATTCATGACTCTTGCCGTTAATGCCACAGTACAGAGTGACGGAGTTCATTTGTTTATACTGAAGAAACATTAAACGATCCCAGGCAGGAATCCTATCCCCATGAAGTGAAGCATGATACCATTTGCTTCTGATTCATCTCACCAATTGTGCTCTTAAAGATATTTAAGTCAGTATAGGATAAACTACACACTGTCTGCCTGGAAACAAATACTAAGCTGCTGGCAAATATTAGAGTCTTTCACTCTAAGAAAGTCCTGGCTGGGCGGAAGACAAACACTGCAGTTGTTGACATAAGTGATGGAGCACAATTCAAACATCCCTTCTGCAGTGGGAATTCTGCCAGAAAACCACAATTAAAGTACAAAGATACCTGGGAAGAAGTTACTTTCTAAACATTTCTTAGAAACCAGTCACTGCCTGCAACATCTTTCTATATCTAATAGTTCAGCAGAACATAGATACATTTATCTTTCAGAAAGCTTTTAAAATCATCAATATCTTTATGAAAACTGAATTAATATAAAGGTGTAAATACTAAGCATTTCAAACTATTATGTATTAAAAAAGAAACCGAAACAAAGATCCCACATCTGCTGGTCCCTGTGCATTGCCATATCCTTAACAACAAAAACAGCCCCAGAAAACAAGCGCTTGAAAACTGCAGAGGCCCTCACCATCCTCTGCTCAAGAAAATAATTAGTCTCAAGAGTACCTTATCAATGTTTATGAATAACTGATGGGAGGATGTAAAGAAGAAGCCTGACTTCTCAGTGATGCCCAGTGGGCACAAACGGGCACATGTCTTGTCCTGTCTAAATAGAAACAGTTTTACTACTTGGGTGTTTGAACTCCAGGCAAGATTGCACAGAGAGGGTTGTGGAGTGTCCAGTCTTGGAGATTTTCAGCTCCTTACCAGACACAGTTCGGAGCAATCTGTTTTTCCTGACCTTGCTTGAGTAGGGAGGACTAGATGATGGTTGTCAGTGGTGCCTGCCAACCTCAACCACTGCCAAGCTGTGGTGTGTCTCCTTAGGGCTGAGGTGAAGGGACTAATCACCCTCCTCAACCCACTGGCAACGCTCTTCCTACGATGTGCTGTTTGCCTTCTCCACTACAAGGGCACATTGCTGCCTCCTGCTCAACTTTTCCAAAAGTAGTCCTGGGTCCTTTTTCTGCAAAAATGCTTCCCAGCCAGTTGGCCACCAGTCTATACAGGTATGTGGCCAATCTGGTATTCTTCCCCAGATGTGGGACTTGACATTTCCCTCTGCTGGAACTTCATAAAGTTCCCATGTTCCTACTTCTGCAGTGTACTAAGGACCTCTGAACAGGGACCATTTGGCATATGAACCTCTCCTCCCAGTTTTGTATCACCAGCAAACTTGGAGAAGGTGCACTGTCCCATCATCCGGGTCATTGATAAAAATCTTAAAAAATACTGGCCCCAGTACTGAATCCTGGGATACTCCAGTGGTAACTAGTGCCACTGACTACAAGCCTTTGTTCCCATAAATTCACCTGCTTTTCAGTCCACCTCACAGTGCACTTACCTAGTCTGTACTCCATCAGTTTGCCAATGATGCTACAGGAGACAGCATCGAGGGCCTCACTGGAGCCAAGATAAACATCTACTGCTCTCCTCTCATCCACTGATCTAATCATCTCATTGCAGAAGTCTATCAGATTAGTAAGGTACAAATCCACACTGACTACCCTTAATCACCTTCCTGTCCTTGCCACAGTTCGCTCTTTCATCCTTCCCAGAGATCAAGGTCAGGCTGCCCAGACAGTAGTTCCCCAGACCCTCTTCTTGCCCTTCTTCAAGACAGAGTGATGCTTGTTTTCTTCCAACAAGTTTGTGGTCATTCATTTTCCTTAAAGTTCACTGCAATCCTCTCCTGCTCTGACCTCAGCTGTGGTGATGCTCCCCTGTACCCCTTCCTGTTCAGTAATAAGCTCCTAGGTCTGCTTAACTGCCCCTTCTACAAGCTCCTGACTACTGCATTCCCTCTGCCTCTCCCCAGTTCTCTGCTCATTCTTCTTCCCAGTTCTGGCGATCCTGAAACTCACTGCAGGTATTCCTTTCTCACACAACTTCATTACTAAGTTTTATTCGTCAGCTTTCAAATGGCATCGATCAGCATTTCAAGGTCTATGTTAAATTTACTAAAAGACTAGTACATTGCTATTTTAGATACTTGTGCTGTGCAGCAGCTGTCTCCCCTTCTCAGACTTTGATCACAGACATGTAAATTGTGACAATCCAGTTATGTCTGCTTTTCCTGTTAGGACATAAATCATCTGTTTTTACTTAATTATAAGAAAAATAAAATCCCGATACTCCTCACATTCCAGAGTATACTACATTTTTCATTTCTTCCACAAATTACTCTCTAAACTAATCACTTGGCATGCTTCTTGGAAACAAAATGAAAAATTTCCATTTCTACACAGTTTTAACCTTGTTTCATTTGCCAGAAATCTTTGAAGAACTACAGAAATACAATAAACGGTAAAATGATGTGGGTTTGGTTCTAGCCTTTCCCTAAAAAACAAATCCAACACTGACTCCCAGCCCCTGTATCCAAAGTATCTCTCTTCACCACTAGAAAGGCCCAATGATATCCAGACACCAGCTATTCCAAGGCTGGTCACTAACATTTAATATTCTGCAATTTTCCCTTCTTTTAAACAGCAATTCTGAGTCTACTCAGCCACAGGTAATACCAGACTAGATATATCATTGAAAGGAAATGCACTGCAGGTATTTATTTCAGCCCACAGAGGGGACCACAGTGGAGCAGGAACTGTCCTGCAACCTTATTAGAGGTCTGTGCCAGAGCACATATCCACACTGTAGCCTCTGAAGGACCCAAATCAGAGCAGGTGGACAAGCCCTGAAAGAAATGCGACTCACAGAAGATCTGTGCTAGACTAGGTTTACTCTGAAGGACTGCAGCCTGTGGAGCAGGGGAAAGTGTGAGGAGGAAGGTAAAGGTAAAAGAGAGGAGTTATTATGAACATATGATCATAACCCCTATTCTCCATCCCTCTGTGCTGCTAAACAGAAGGACAGAGGTTAGGAGTAAAGGAGTTAAGCTGAGTCTCAGGGGGAAAAAAAGGGATAAGGAGTTTCATTTTTTGTCTGCTTCTCACAACCCAAATCTTCTTGCAATGGCAATAAAATTCTGCAACTCCAACTTTCCCAAGTGTAGCCTGCTTTGCCTGTGACAGGAACTCGTAAGTAATCTCTATGCCTTTATCTCAACACAGGAGCTTTTTCACCATGTCTCCCCTGTTACATTAAACAGAAGTAGTGAGAGAGCAGCTGATGGGTAACTGGCCACCAGCCAAGGTCAACCCACCACAGCCTCAGGGAGAATTTCCCACAGTCAAACTTGCATCCTTTGCCTCTCCTTATTGCCATGTACCTCCGAGAAGCACTCAGGCACATCAGAAGGCTCATCTTCTCTGTATCCTCTGTTCAGGCAGTTGTAAACATCAGTAAAATCTGCTCTTTGTTTTCCCCATCTCTTCCCCAGCATGGGGATTCTCCCAGTCACAGTGTCACAAGCTCCACCTCCCTGACAAGTTTGGGTAGCTTCCACTGGACTTTCTCCATTTGTCGTGTTATAGAGACCAGACATGACAAGTGCCACATACTGGGGAAGGATGGCTACCCTCTTACTAAAGCCATCCAGGAGATGGCTGGCCACAAGCACAACTAATTTCCCACAAGGAATCCCATCTCCTTCTCTGAAGTGTGGCCTCTGGGCTAGTCCACCCCCAGACCATACTGGGGCATAAGGGTTATTCCTCCCCCAGCACTGGACTTGGCAATTCTCTTTGCTGAAGTCCCTGCAGTGCCTGTCAGCCCATTTCTCCAGCATTTCCATCTCTCTGTTTTTCAGTGCTTCCCTCACTTTGGATAGTGGTATCATTCTGTTGTCCACCTGTCCTTTGCTCCCATTCATTTCAGAAGGATCTAAGGACCTAAGGACCTAAGGCTGATTGAGCAGGCACCAGTATCTTGAATAGGGCCAAGTACAAAGCAAAGCAGTTCATACAGTACTTACTGGAAACCTAAGCCTTTATCCACATTTGTTTGCAGAAAGGCTTTGAAAACAAAATCAGAAGAGAACCAAGGTGAAGAACAGAGACAACAGTTTAGCCCAATTCCTCCTGTGATTAGAGAGGCAGGAAAAAAAACCCTATTCACCTTTAAGCAGTGTACGTGTTATAGTGGGCTCAGAACCAAGATGATGACCTTTGTGTGCAGCAGTAACAAAAGCCAGTGGAAGAGTCAGAGCTGGCTGATAAAAGGGAAAATCCCTTCCACTTGGGCACACACTTTAATAACCTGGACACAGTCAACAGCTGTTATCTTCTGTAAGGAAATGAGAAGTGGGAGTGAGCACAACAGGACACCTGATCTCACTCTCTCCCTTTTTGTCTATAAAAATAGGAAGAAAAGTAAATATAAATTTACATAGCAAATATTTTCATAGACTTCAAACCCCATCAAAATCAGTAGCTAGATGCAACTCTTGCACTCAAAAGCTAGACTTCTCTTTTAATAATTAGAGCTCTCAATGTAGGCTTACAAAGTTAGCAAATTCCTCAAAGGTGCTGCTAGGTTATGATTAGAGATCCCACAGCTGAAAGCTCTATATTGCTTGGAGCCACAGCACTGATATTTTCAGTTAGGGACTAAATGAGAAAAGAATACAGTGGTTACAGTACTTCAAATACTAATTTTGACAAATCAGCGTTCCTCCAGTGTCATTCTTGATTCAAGTCAGTTTTAAACAGTATTGCAGCTTTTACTGCATATTTAGCTATTCAGACAGGTAGAATACTTGTAACAGCTGCTACTGAAATAAACAACTCCTCTGTATACACATTAAAAGGAAGCCATCATACTCCTTGTGTGGTAGAACAGAAAAGTGAGCACAGTATTCAAAGCCATAAAATAGTCTCAAGCTTCAAATGATTGAAAAGAACAAAGAATTATTAAAAAATCCCAGCTCAGCCTAGCTTGCTAGCATCCCAGCTTGCCACCATCTTCCCAAAAATTGTCTCACATCTTTTCTTTAGAGTCACAAAGATATAAACATGAAAAACATTCATACATATGTGTGGTGGCCAAACAACATACTTGAGCACTTCTGCGCAATGCAAAATTAATTCCTGCATCTCTTAAAAGTACTTGTGCTGAAGCCAATTGCATTTCTGTACCAGTGCATGCAGGATGAAGAACTGTTAAAGACTTAATACATAGCTTCAATTTAGACACAGGTATCTGCAATTTTATGTGGTACAAGAAAGTGACACATTTGCACAGGTATATTTATTTTTCCCTGTGTTTACAGTGCATCAATTGTAATTTTAAACCATTCAGAAAGCACGATTTCATACCAATTTTACATACTTTACATCACAGTTCAACAACGTTAACACAATTGTATCTACTAAATCAAATTAACAAAATGGCCATGAACATTTACACTAGTCTTCTGTAAACAAGTTTTTTTTATAAACAACAGTAAATGGAATTAACACAGACCACCATATGAAAGAGGGATAAGCTTTTCCTTAAATAAATCACTCTGTTTATAAATACTTCAATTCTCTCAATATACATTTACAGACATAGTCGATTAAAAGCTGGTTACCTACACTGTTCTTTAAAAAGAAAATGTCTAGAGATGGACCACAGTGTGTTCAATTCACCTAACATAAGAAGCAAGCATATGATTAGTAGAATGTTAAAAGTATTACTGTACTTCAACCTCACTTCTGTTTGTTTACACCAATACTGAGAAGATTGTCATGTTAGGGAACTTTTACTTGAATTCCAGCAAATTACAATCGATCTTGTAGTACACATATGGGTAGTACTCCTGTTGGCTGAGGTTTAAACCTGGAATATCCATAGTTGCCTGCAAATAAAGTTTTGAAACCAGTTATACTCTTACAATTCAGACTCCTGTTAAGAAGTAGATGAAATATTCGTATGTTTTAGAAGCAAATAGGCCAGGTAAGACTTCAAACTTAAATTTTCATGTTCAAGTGACTGTTTAAATAACAGATAAAGTTAGAACTTTGACAAATGACTAACAGTATTTTTCAAAATTAAATACAAAGTGCTTTTTCAAAATCTAAGTAGTTCTGTATCAATAATTCACATCCATTGCTATAGTAAACACATCATCACTACTACATCTCAACATAGTCAGTTTCTGATAAGAATGTTACAGGGTGCTGAATGATCCAGGAAGTAACAGAAAGTTCAGCATCTTTAATTTTCACCTAAATTGTCTTACATCCTCTTTCCACAAAAAGGCCTGGAAATACATTACATTCAATATAATGTTAAGAATCTTTCTTAATTCAGCTAAACTCATGGTATCTTTAGTTAACCTTTAAGCGTGAAAATTACTGCTTTTCAATACAAAGCAAATTAGTAGAATAAGCCTCCCAACAAACCAGTTTTAAACATGAAAATGAGACCTCTACAGATGGAAAGGCTGATTCCATCTTGACAATGATTCAGCCTGCTTCAGAAGAGGACTACTATGTTAACTTGCAGTCTCTATCTTTCCATCAGTAGTAGGAAAGAATGCAGTAAGAAGAAATCACATGTGACTTTTAAACCAGACAGATTTTCAGATGTATTAGTTGCAACTTTAAATACCATCTGCCTTGCAAAAGTGTAAAATAGAAGCAGCATTTTTTTTAAGGAGACAAAATTCTCTGCACTGTGAGAAAATGAAGAATATGGAGAGGTATAGCTTTTGAATGATGCCAATAGACTTCTTGCTCTGTTTAAACATACTAGTAGCAGTTAAAAAATACTTACATCAATGATAGCTGCTGCACTGCTGTCAAGATGTTTGTATAATTCATACAGAACCTCCCTCAGTTTCTTCATTGTTTTCTTATTAGGCTGAAGGAGCATTGCCTGGAAGTTAACTGGCAAACCGTACCTGAGGAAGTCAAGTAGAAAACCATGGAAATGCTGAAATAAACCTTCTTTCATAATTCAAAGCAGAATTTTATTCTGAGAAAGAATCCTATTGCTGAAGAGGAAATTCTGCTCATTTCGATTTTTGCAAAACCATTCTGCGTCTACAATTCATAAGGCATCACAACAGTAGAACTTCAAGTTTAAAATAAGAGAACAGAAGCCTAAATACTTTTAAAATAATTTTAAATCCTTGAGTATTTAGCATAATTCTCAATGTTACCCAAACTCTCAGACTAAATTTTGAACACTCCATTAGTTTACTTTGCTTACGACAATTGGTGGACAATGTAGTCTCAATCCTCCTTTCTAGGAGTGTGGAAACAGCTGCCAACATTCCAATGAAGTTCAGCTTTCTTCTTTACTCAAAGTTTTGTCTTCACAATAAGCCCATAGCAGCATGAATGTAAGTTAATGTGATTTTTCTTTTTCTCCTCTGTTTTTCTCCTTTATGACAACTTATCAAAAAGGCTAAAATCACCTTTCCCTTTGCTGACCACAGCAGGAACATCTTCTAAAAAATAAAGGTCCTTCCTCTGCAGAACAACTACAGCTGTTCTTGACTAGTAACTACATTTGTGGATAGGTATGAAGAAAAAAAGCAGAGAAGTTTTCTAATTAGAATATTGAGTGGTTTAATATTGAAAAGTTGAGACTACAAAAGTCTTAGAAAGGCATGTCTTAGAGAAAAAGCAGACATTTCATGATGCCAAACTATGCTACTGAAAGCCCAAATACTTTTAATTCTGAGCTATTCAAATTTCCCACTTAAATAGAAGATCTAGTTAGTTCTTGTTACAAGCAGCTCATAAAGTAAACTAAAAACCAGCAAGTATGTCTTCCTGCTACTTACAGAGTATCTGTAATTCTTAAAGCACTAGTGAAAAGACTGTCCAAGGGGAAGATACACAATTATCTACCTCAAATACTTCACAACTGGCAACAAGAGCTATTGCCACCAGCTATTCTTACTGCCCTACTTTTTGCTTCCTCCTTCCCAGAAGAGCAGCATTCACATGCCTCAGTCTGGTAAACCCAGCTAGATGTAAATTCTTACCAAGTCTAGGAAGAAAAATCACTATTCAAATTTGCCTCATTACCTTAAAACAGATTCAACAAAAACACGTAATGCTTTCACATGAATCCACGCAATGAAAGCTTCACTGAAATTAACTTTCAGCCACCGAACCAGAGGCCCCTGTGAAAGAGAAGAGGGAAAAAAATAATTAGGCTATTCAAACATCAGAGAAAAACTCAGCCCATTATGCATGTTTGAGCAGCTACTCAATATCTGTACCATGATAATAAAGACAAGTTAAAGACAGAGTTCACTACGGACATAATGGCTCGAGAGTGTTTTGATACTAAGCAAAGAGAAATTTAATGAGACTTCCCATTGTCTCTTCAGTTCCCCATATCAGTTGTCATGAGCTAACTATATTAAAGTTCATTTTAGTAGTATCTGATTATGTAATTCAAACACTTGTCCATTTTCAAACTTCAAACATTACCAGCTGCAATACCAGCCCTTGGTTCAATGCAGTGAGGAGCACTTGTGCTGCAGCAAATTCAATTATCCCAGAGCAGATTAGCTGGGTGGCAGCCTGGCTACATCATGTCATCCTTACAATGCTTTCTCTGAATCACGACTTCATGAAATTTTTATGTAGCAATAACAAGTCTTAGATGTCTCACATTTCTATAATGACCAGTTTATTAACACTTACAAACTGTTTTTTCTTGTCAGTTGACAGTCTATTCATTTCTTCTTTATCGGCTTTCATCTCTTCTTCATTGTACTGGAAGTCACGGACCATAAATCTGCATTTGGAAGTGAATAAAATCAAAAGTGCCTATCTAGAGATCCTTCAAAGCATGAGAGACAAAATGCACACAAAATAAGCCTTACTTATATTCTCTGGCTTTGTGCTTGAAGTCATCCACTGCCTTCCTGAACAAGGTGACATTACAAAGGTAACTGTCTTGGTCCTCAAAGAGTACACTACACAAAAAGAAAACAAACCAAGTGTCAGAATTAATAAGGTTCAAGTCAGCACAGATCAGTCACACAGTACCACAAGTTGTACTTTATTGCTACAAGACAAGGACATAAATGTAGATAATTATACAGGATTTAGTTCCCAAATTAAGCACCTCATACAGAATGTAACTGACTGCTCTTAATTACTCCCTTCATAAAGGATGGCAGCTTACAGTTCTCATTCAGAGACTTCGTCACTCAAAACCACTTCATACGGTATTTGTTCAAATTAAAAATTATTTAACAAAAAAAGGAACTGAAGCTGGTTTAGTACTGAAAAGTTGGACTACAGATTTATTAGAAATGTGTGTTTTAAGGAAAAATTAAATGGATTTAAAATAGAAAAGTACACAAACTTAAAAGATACAGGTTGGCAAAAGAAAATGTTTCTTAGGCTGTAAAGATGACTCCTAGATCCACTATTTTATAATTAACAACAATATTGCTTATTTTGAGGCTTTACCTTAGGAAAAAAAGCTTGAACAGATTTAGACTATTCCTCAATGTCATACTGTCTTCAACACAAGCATTATCCAACAGTTTAACAAGTCACCTTTTCTTAAGCTAGCCGTAGGTCGTGGTTTCCCAGTAATTAAATAAGAACCATTAGCAGATCTTCCTCTAGGCTCAAGCTGATGCAACTCAAATGTGAAGCTATCCAGAGCAAGCTCAGGTTTTTAAACTGGCACAGAATAGGTAATATCAGATTTGCCTGATCAAAACCTCAGTCTGTCAGTTAAAATTAACCACAAACCAATGCTTTGCGCTACATGTGGACTTTATCTTTGATGTGGTTACAAGATTGCTAAAGTGGTTTAAATCCCTTAGTCTTGCCCCTCACAGCACCTAGCAGCAGCTTGATACCAGGAACGCAAAGAGGCAAGCTACCTTTCTTTGAACACAACAAAATCATTTACACTTCCAGTTCTCCATTCTTCAGAAGTTTCCAAAGAGTACATACAACTTGTTTCAAGCCCTCTGAATACACATCTAAAGCTTACAGGCCAGCAGACAGTATTTGTAGATTATCTCCACCATGCCCCAGTTTGAAGCTGAATATACCTGACCAGAACTGGATGAATTTTTCAATTCTCTTACTCTTCTCACATAAGTTAAGTTTGATAACTTTGTTAACCCTAGAGTTCATTTGAATCTTTCCCCAATTACCTGATCAGATTTGATCAGATAAAGCTATAAAGCTAGACATTTTGATAAGTTTTTGATCAATCTTTAAAATTCAAAGTCACCCTAGATAAAGAACACTCCTAAAACACGGCACATACAAATACGAGATTTAGCATTTATCAACTTACTTGCTGGAACGTGGTACAACCATCTCTGCTAGTGTTTCATACTGCTTAACCCAGTCATTATAATTTAACCTAGGGAATACACAGGTTACGGTTAGACTTTTAATCTGAGATGAATGGACCAAGATTTTTTTTAAAAAAGGTAAAAAAATCTAATTATCACATCTTCCAACTCAGGTGTAGTTTGTCAGAAATACTCAAGAAACACTCAGTTCTCCTCATGCTGCTTTTATAATTATTGATAAATGAACTACAGCAGTAGCAAAAGTAACTTTTTCAGTCTTCATGTCAGTTTACAAGTGCAACATTTTTTAAATCAAAGAACTATGAAATTAAATCTTTCATCATTAAGTACAGATCTCAGGGGACCAAATGGAATTAACTGTCAAGGTTGATCAGAAACTCCTCATGCAACTCTGCTCTTTTGAGTTACTAATAGGAATATTTCTTCCACAATTATAAACAGGTTCCCTAGAGTCCTGCACTTGCTTGCAGGACCGGGAATTTTGGAAGCCCTGCCTGTCTGTAGTTGGTTGTGAAGAGATTCCATCCTTTCAACAGCAAAAACAAGTCAAAGGAGAAGAAAAATAACAGCTGAGATATCCTAACCACCTGCTTTCTGCTAAAGCCACTGCAAAACTGTTTTTCCTTCACCACAGTTTGACATGTGGCAGACTCTAACGGTTCCTGAGGTAGAGAGCCAGTGGGCTTTTCGTGAGTTAAAAGCTCTCTTTGCTCACAGCCCCAAAAAGAGAGTCTAGGTACATTTTCTCATTTTACAAGGGTTTTTAGGGCATCTGTATCACCACCTTCTTTGGCCAGGGGAAAAGATGGGTTTTCTGTTGTTTAAACATTTCAAATAAGAACAGCCTGTTCCCCCAGCAAGCCTTTGACACGACATAAGCAGGGTTCCGCTGGTAGAGAGTTAGGTAAGTAAAAAAAAAAAAAAACAGTGTTCAGGCAACCTAAAAATGTGCAGAGCAAAGAGTTCACTCACTAAGTGGTGAAAGCTGGCATAGTCCTAACCAGGATAATTTAATGATTAAGCCTTCTAATGTAAAACAAGTCATGTTTTTACTCAGCACTCATTTTCATAAGGATACTATCTGGAACATGACTAGTCATAGCAAATACTGGATAAGAGACATAAATCTAATCTCCAGTTTTTTCAAGAAATTCATGAGCACTCAGCAGTCCTTATGATATGTTTTTGTGAACAAAGGAACACAGGCACAGAGGCTCACTTGTCTCTATTGAGCTTCTCAACAGTTCTGTTTGCTCATCCAGAAAATTCAGATGTCATTCTTACAGTATTAAAGGGTTGTGAGATCTATTATTTGATTTATATTTCTTACTGTATTCTGCTCTTAGGATGAATAAACTTACTTTGGTACAATCACTAATAATGTGACCAAATACTCTGAATCAAGTACAAAGTCCTCTTTCTTTACAATATCAGCAAGACTTCTGGTTAGCAAGCTTCCCCTGCAGAGAAACAAAGACAGCCAGAACAATTACATGTTTAAGAATTGAATTTGTCTGGATAACAGTTTCCAGTGCTTGATAATATAGCATTCTCAAAAAACCATTTTACCTACACAACTGCCATTAGCAGAGCAAACAAAGTGTCCTTATATGCATTTCATATCTCACTGTCCAAAGTCACTGAAATTTTTATCAGTAGCTCCACTGCCGTGCGTCATTTCCATATTCCAAATACGTCACACGCTTAAGTGGCCAACTTTTCTTTTTAAAAGTTATTTAAAACCACAAGAACCATTAAAATCATTAAGTGTGGATTCTAGTATATGGAGCCTCAGAGTTATAAGAAACCTAATACAGATCTACATACAGAACATCAATAAAAACTTAAAGCAGTGTATTTCCTCATAGTTGTAAAAGACCAAGAACACACATAGATTTAATGGTGTTTAGCTGACAAACTGCCATGGCTTAGCACAGAACTTATGGCTCACTCCTAAAACGGCTTGTCACGTACGGTCATTGGCATGACCCATGGTTCTGAATCAGCCAGCAGGCTTGTGCCACTCACTGTAATGTCAGGGTTCAGGCAAATTAATCAACCACATTTGCACAGAACTACTGTACCTGAACTGTACTTCAGATAATCATCACACGTACGTGACAAGACAACACGCAGTCCTTGTTTAATTTATTATCTGCGTGTACAAAACAGCTGTCTCTGCTGGTAAATTCTGAGGGAAGAAAACCAGTTAAGTTGGAGTGAAGGAAGGATTTTCTTGTCTAGACAAGACACCTAAGAAGCAGCGTTACACACCACTAACAGCAAGCTCCTCTCAAACATTCCAGCAATTTATGCTATTTGTACACGCTTTTGTGATTTCTTAATTGCTTTTCAGTCACAAGTCAGTTAACACCAACCAGTCAGCTGGTAATAAATGTTCTTTTATGACACCTGCTCTTCAAGACTGATAAACACCTCAAAAATACATTAAGCTTAGAGCCTGTATCACTCCACATTTTATTAAGTTTTCATGCTTAGATAACATTCCCGCGCTATATTAGCAAAAAAAAATACAACTCACGCATTCTTTCTTTCCAAATTCTGAAGATTCCCTTTCAGATTATTGTATGCCGAGGCTCTTGCTTTTAGATCATTGTCAATCTGGTTTACTCCCTTAAAAATTAAAAGAAAAGGAACTGTGTCTAAAGAACTAGAATAGAACTTATGTTCAGCTTGCCATTGCTGCTCAAGTAATCCTGGAGGATGGATTTGAAAAGGATGGCTTAATTAGCATGACTACCAAAAATGATTAATTCCCAGCTATATAACTTGGCAGTAAGTGGAAGAATACAAAACAAATGAAGCACTTTAGTACATCTTAAACAGCCAACCGTACTCGTATTGGCATGTACCCTTTACAAGGAAGTGTTTAAAAATCAATGCACTCAGTAACAGCTGGGTAACTGAAAGAACGTGGCACAGTGTTGGTCTGGCATTATAAAGCTGCCCACTGCCTCCTTCACTGCCTCCTCACTGTAGTATGGAGGTACAAGCACATAAAAATTCCCAGGGACAAGTTTCTTAACACAACTAAGGGACTCTTCCTTATTGAGACTTAGACCACTGACAGAACATTTTGTTTCCATAAAATACTTCAGGCTTGGAGATCCAGATACGATTTTGTTTCCACAAAATAAATCTCTCTTAAAAGCAAGGTCACTTAATTAAATAGTAACCTTGTTTATGGTAACACCTAAATTGGCTCGACTAGCAGGAAGTCATCAAAAGCCTGAACATTCTGTTAGTTTTGTGTGGCAACACATTAACAGCTTGCACCTTTACAGATACAGCAACGCTTTAGACAAAACGCTCTGAAAATGGCAAAATTAAACAGAGGACTACTTAAGGCTACTTAAATCCTCTGACTGATATAACCTTTAGCAAAGCATGCAGAACATTTCAGTAGGTGTCACACAAGGCATATACCTTCACGAAAACTTTTTTATACTACAAGAAGTAACACTAACACCTTTTTTTTACATCTAGAAGACAGCATTACGGGGAAAATTAATCAGAAGGTATTAAGCTAGTACCTTTGTGCATTTCAGCTCTTTCCCAGACTGACAACCTTCCCCTCTGCCTTTTCCAAGGATCAACACTTTCAATAATAGTCTAATTATGTATTACTTAATGACAAAGCCCAAACACCATTGATACCAAACACTGCCTTTACAAACCAGTCCTATTCACCATTTCCTAATTGACAATACTCTAACTGCTCTCATTTGTAGAGCCAGTACTCTTTTGAAAGATAACTGCTTAGACAAAAACCTATTACTACTACACTGACTGAAGTTTGCTATAAAAAACAACTAATTTGCTTCCTATTGAATGTTAAGAGAATACAGAACCACAAACCTCAATGTTACAACAGAGCTCTTGAAAATAAATTTTTGTAAAATTACCAAATGAAGCAACAATACAAACTTCCTTTGGGGAGTAGAATTGGTGAGTAACTCACAGAGGTCATTGCAAAAGGAGGCAGATTCATGGTATTGCTAAAGAAAGCACCCATCTAACATAGTGAGCCTATTTCTACACAGAGCAGTCCCAGATATTTAAACCACTTATACAGTCATTGGCAATACACAAATGTCTTCTTGTAGCCATACAACTGAGCTGTTGCACTTCAGTAGATGCCTGGCTGGCTGAAAAGGTTGGACTAGGGCACTGAGAATATCAAGGCTGTCTCCCTGCATAAGTCTGATGACTAATTTCAAATTCAAAGAATGACTTGATTAAGTGAGAGCACTCATATAGCACAGATGCCAACTCCAAAGTCTTTTGTGTTGACACTGGGGTTCACAGAACTTCTGAAAGTTAAAAGCTGAAAAAACGTGATGGATAGTTTCAGCAGATTTCATTTCACTTTAAATGTTTCTAACACTGCTGTAATTTCTTCTCAACTGACAAACTCCCCACTGCAATTGCCATTACTCATTTTGACAGACATCAGAATCTGCTGCTTGAGTGAGTGAAGATGATATAAAACCATACAGGAAAAGTAGTAATTCATGATTTGACAAGCTTTTCAAATTATTTAACATCAACATGTCAAGAGGCTTCACAGATTTTAATTAATGTAACTCTATCAATTTTCCTGTATTTTCACTTTGGCATATGACTAACATGAAGATTTTATCTTTGTCAGGACTCTTTCTGCCTTGGGACAAAACTGCTTCAAGCCCCGTGATATGATCTCCTAGGGGTCATTTCTGTAAGAACATAAAGCATCTTCAGTCATCTTCCTTCTCCTCCCTACTTTAGGGACACACATCTATGGCTCACAGTTGAAAATACTTTATAAACTATTTGAAATCAGATTTATGACATAGGTGTCCTGAAGCTGTCCATATAGAATAGAAGCACAGCTAAACATGAAGAGAAATGGAAACCCTCAACAGGATGTCTCAGGCTGAACTCCAGCAGACCTGTTTCTCTACATTTACTATCCAACCTAATAGCTCAGTGAGGTCCCTAAAGTAGATGAAGAATGCAAGACAGTTAAAGTTCAGGTTCTAGAGTACAACTCTGTTGAAGCAGATTATTTATCTAGTAAACTCCAGGACACAGAATAACATACACTGAATCCTTGATATTTTTCAGTGAAGGGCATATCTCTTCATGTCCTTTGTTTCCTTTTCAACAGATTTAATTTCTGCAAAAACAAGTGCTGTACTGTAACAGCTGTAAAAAGTTCAGTGCTTCATTTTGGTACCTTCTTCTGAAGAAGCAAGTATTATGTACTAGTGTCAGATATCATTATTTTATATCTGTGAAATATTTTTAATGTGCAAATCTTCAGAGCAGTAAGACAGCCAGTGATCCTTCAACAAAAGGCCACACTGCAGATGTCTTCCAGGAATACTTACTAAATGTAATTTGTGAAATAAATTCAAGATACAGTGATAGTCCCAAAGAAAATATCAAAAATGAAAGTACTAAATGCCTTCTCAGTCAGCTTTGTAGCACATATTGCAATTTTGTAATCTCTGCAAAAAAATTAATGTAATAGTTTCAGGAATCTGCAGTTCTAGCAAAGCACAAGTCTGCCAGCACTTACCCCCATCCCAACCCCATTACAGTCCCTACATATCCATCACCAAAGACTATCTCTGTAGGTACCCAGAACAGCCACTTCTTTTTCCCAAGTTACGTATTTCCAGTTAGTAACACGGGCAGTTCCAAGAGCCAGTCTGCAGATTACAGAAAACAAGGAAGGAGAAAAAAAAAGCCTGAAGAGGCTGGGAAGATCTTAAAGCAAGGGTTGCTTACAGAGAACTTTCTCACCATCTGAATCAGTCAGTCACTGCTGACGACCCTGTCTAGGCTCACAAGCAAGTACAAAGCAAATGAAATCTTCCAGTATTAAACACTTTCCCAAAGTAAAGATGAGGAAACGCATGACAACTCTCAAATGACTTTCTTTACATCTAACAATGAAGGCTTATTTCTCCCCTCACAACTGAGTGCCACGGCTTTCCCAATGTAAATAAGTTCCCTGGTTCACTGCTAACAGCCCACAAGGTTTGAGAACATCAGACAAACAATATGCTAGTCCAGCAAAACTTAAATGTAAACATCATTTGCTGGCTATTCATTTGTTAACTCAGTGATCCTAGGAAACAAAACTCAGCAAAGACAGCATGATGGCCTATAGGGAGCACTCTCCAAATCCTATCCACATCCTAATGTACTTCTTTGGTTACTAACCGCTAGAAAGTTCACTATTATTGTTAGCTGACTAAAACAGACAAATAGCTTTGAGAGCAAGTTTTGTGCATAAATATCTCAAGTTTAAATAGGGAGGTTTTACAAAACAAATTACCTTACCTTTGCAATAATTTCTGAAATATTCTTCAAGGATTGCTTGATTGGGTATTTGGCCATATCCCACTGGAACCTTGTTATATAGGTGACCAAGTCAACTAAAATTTTGAAGAACTTTGTTAAGATAGACAATAAAAAGACTAATGTATTATATCCCATGTAGAATTGATGTAAGAGAAGAGAACTGTAACAGACTGGACCTTCCAATGTGTGGACCCTACTGCTTAAGAAATTTGAAAATAAACAAACTGTAAGTTATCCATGACCACTGCCTTCAGATATTGGTTTCTCCACCTCTGTAGACCCTAAATGACATTTACTACCAAGTCAAGGATGGTTGGAGAACTACAGATAAGAGCAACCATTTCTTGCTCTGTCTGAAAAATGGGTGGGAGAAGGGAGAGTTATGATGGCAAAAAGGCAGCAATGACCATTCGGCTCACGGGAAGTGATAGTTTTGTAAAGCTAGCTATGACACACACTACTCCAAGCCCTTATCCACTTATATGAGCCTCTCTTGCTCCAATACAAGCTGTGTTAAATTCTATTAAATGGCTTTGAAGATAAAATATTGATTCGGAGAAAAGTGCAGCTCTTTACTGAAATAAAATGCACACTGGTACCCCCAAGTCCTTCTCAGCAGGGCTGCCCTCGATCCTTTCATCCCCCACCTGCACTGACACTAAGGGTTGCCCTGACCCAGGTGCAGCCCCTTGCACTTGGCTTCCTTGTACCTCAGTAAGCTTCAGGATCATTGCCTTCCCTTCTACAGTGTTAGGATACATTAGGATATCACAGTTAACACTTTACCTCCATTAGCCAGAAGATTCTCCTGAACTTTATCTTTACTGTCTTCTAGAACATCAGCCATATACTGGGCCACCTTCTTTACAACACTGAAAAATAAAAGATAAAGATATATTTTAAAAAACCCCAAAACCCCAAACCTGCTATTTGACAAATACCATTCATAAAACTGATATTAAATTGCCTGAGACTGGATCAAAAGTGACTGGATCAAACACGGATGATGACTGCTCTACACCCAAGCTTTCTGAGAGCACAAGCTGGGTTCAGTATCTGAAGGAGACCAACTTCTCAGAAGTATTCCACAACTTGATTTAAAATCTTCTCTAGTGTTGCTACTCAACAGTTCGCAACAAGGTGAGGCTAGGTCCCTCACACTGGTGTTGAGTTCAAGTGTAATGTCACCATACTGCAAAACTTTTTTTAAAGTCTGTTCTACTTCCAGAATTCTAACTCCCTTCTAGAAATAGGCAGTGAGATAGAAATCATCAGTAATCCAAACTTAACAAAAGACAACCCTGACAATGCAATCTGACACTCAAGACCTGTCTTCCCAACTAGAAAAGACATGTATAGTATTATTCACACGTGCCAGGCCAAATAGTTTCCTTTTCTATTTAAAAACACCTGAGTTCTGGTTATGTGAACTTTTGCTACTTTTGCTCAAAATCACTTTCAAAAGGCCATTAGTTTCTTCAAAATTAATAGGTTTTGCATTTTAATACTAATACTGCAATTAATAAGTTTTGCAATTTAATATTAATTAATATTAAACCAGCATCTTAGTGTTCCTAAATCTTAGCTTGCTGACTGCATCCAGAAGATCACCACGATACAAAAAAATGCTGAAAATAACCTGTGCATTATTAGGACTCAGCAAACCATCACATCATTATTCTAATACTTTACATCCTAGTAAAAATAAACTGTTACCTCTCCACAAACGCATCCAGTTTAGCCAGCTCATCTGACAAACCAACCAAAACATCCAGTGTGCCAACCTAGAAGCAAAGATCAAAACGCATAAGCAGATGTATATAAACATAGAAAGATAAAACCAACTAACAATAAGAGCTACATCTCCCCAACAAGTAGCTCTGCAGAACTACATAAAATGCTGGACTCTAAGATTTCAGACATCTTGATTTGCCAAAGTCACACTGTGTTTCATTTGTTAAAGATACCCCCCCGAAGCACCACAGGATCAGATCTAACTCACCAGTTTGGTGCTTAGTTTCAGTTCTGCAATCCAGCCATCCAAAACATGTTAAAACAATGTCTGCACTATGAATTGGCTGTATTTTTCACATGGCAGTTGTTTCAGCATTTAATTTACTACTTTAGATCAAATGTGAAATTTCACTGATCAGGAATCTCAGCACTGGAAGCAATCTGGACATTGAAAACTTTGATGATCCAGGAGTACTGCAGTAGTCAGACCAACAAGAGTCTGGACTTTTTGCATCTTGGGTAATGGAATATCTAGTAGAGCAGCTGTCTGATCAACTCCTGTATTTTAATTTGAGCCTTTTCACTGTATCTCAGATAGAAAAGGAGCAGAAAATTCAGAAGGAAAAAAAATGTAAATACTTTTTTTAAAAAGGCAAAACAAAACAGTCAAAGGAAACTCTCAATAATCAGACCACAAGTTCCCATTTTTCTTCTCCAAGTAACTGCTACCACTATGAGATCACGACTACCATCCTTGGCAAAACTGCTTTATTAGCTGAAAGAACACAGGTTGCTGAATCTTGAAAACTTACAGAGTGAACAACTAATTTAGAAGTTCAGGAAAAAAGATAACTGTTATCTGAATTATTTCGTAGATCCACACATAAACATCAAGAGAAGTCAGCTGTTCTCTTTAAAATGTCTGCAAGTTTTAATCTAGAGAAACAAAGATGATGCAAAACCAACACACTTCTTAGGACATGACATGGGGTTTACATACCTTCAAGTCTGGAATATTGAACTTTGAATTAGTAGAAAGATTGTTATGTTTCGTAGTTGCTGCATGTAGCTTCTCCCATGTCTGTTGACAGGTTTTTTCCCCAGGAGCAGAAATCAGCCAAAACTCGGTCATTTTTGTGCCTTTATCTTGATGTTTGTTGATTCTGAAGACAAAGGCAAGATGCTAGCAGAAGGGAAGCAACGGAAAGAAGAAAAAATATATGCCATTAGTACAGCAGTCAAAGCTTTGCCTGAAGAAAAACATCTCATTTCATGTTACTAAAGTGCAGTTCCAGTCACCATAGGAGATTTTACCAGGAGTATCATGTGCTTTCAAATTCATTTTTTCCTATCTTCCAAATCACATTTACACAGTTGGAAAATCTTTTTAAACTGTCCATCCTCTATGTTAAAGTGGGCTGAGTTTGCAACATTAGCACCCTTCAACTGTAATTTCACAGAAAGACAACAGGCAAACAATTTAACTGAAAATAAATCAAATAAAACAGGACTCAAATTACATTTTCACAGCTATATACATTTTCCAGTGTCTGTACAACAGACAACTTTTTCTGAACACATTAGAGAAAGAATAAGAAAAACCAAACAAATTTCAACTCTGACTTATCTTTTCCAGTCATTTTTCAGATTAGGACAGTGTTTTAAAGTAAGTAAATGCCTGAAATTATTTAAATGCAATAAAATCTAGTTTATTCTTTCAAGTAAAGAAGGTTGTCCTGGCAGCTAAAAATTTCAACAAAAAGGAGGACACTTTCTAGTCTTGATATCTCTGTTATCACTGCAGACTATCAATAAGATTACACATACTGGCATTAGTCAAGAAAGTGTTGGTACCAAATACAAATGATGTTGGTTTACTTTGCAGTCAAGCTCAGGAAGTTAAAAGTATATATGTTCTTTTGTCACTAAGAAGCAGAAGCAGCTGGCTGAGAGTTACCGGATTTTTTTAATAAGGGAGTGAAGAACGAAATCAAAGAGTACCCTGACAGAATCTAAATGTCAGATTTTGATATCTGCAATGTCTTCTGTAGCAGCTTTGAATGAGTAGAGACTAACCTACATTTCCTGAGCACAGACTACAGCACTCAAATTTTTTTTGAGGGAGAACAAACCAAATGTTCTATTTGTTAGAAATACTATGTGGTAGCAAACTTTGCCCAAAACAAGACGCATAGGTCCTTCATCTGTGTATTTGTCCTATGGGTAGCAAGTTATCAAGGGTGCTGAAATTCCAGGTGAGCTAAAGAAAGGCCTGATTACTGATTCTTTTGCTCAGCTACTCAGGAAGCCTAAAGCTGAAGTTTACCAGCTGTTAAATTACTATCATGAAGCACAGCCTGGCATAGCAGCCATCCCCCTAGGACTTAAGGGGCCTGGTTTACAGTAGGAGATGATGATACCCAGTTACTGAGGCCCCTGATACCACACACTCAGTGACGTCTGACCCTCACCACCGGGCACAGCACAGCAGTGCCACAAACCCAAACGCAGACAATGCCAAGGCAGGTACAGGTTATCCACAAATCAGAATATTTACAAGACCACACACACACAACAGCGGTTATCACCATGCTACTGGGCTTCTTTGTTTAGCACCAACTGGATTATCTCACATAACAAGTCTCGACAGGAGGTCTACTAATTATCGATGATTTGGAACCAAACAAAATTTCCTCTTATTCAGACTGCTATGATGCATTACCTTCCTTAATACATGCCAGACTTGGCGCATTAGAGGTTTTCCTACACTCCACTGAACTCTGGCCCTATAAAAGGCACAGCCAAGTTTACAGTAAACTTCACCTACTCAGGGAGACACCACTACAGCTGGCACACACACACTCTCAAAGTGTTTAAGCTTTAAATTGTTTTTGTCTGGATTTGACTAGATTAGGACTAGAAAAAGCTGTGGAATAAATGTTGGATAAACAAACTAGGTAGTGGCAGAAGCACTTCGCAAATATCCAAGTAAAAGACAGAACAGCCGTAACACAGAAATCCAGAATCCTACTCAGCAAGACACAGGAAACATTGCATTCTCATGTTTTCCACAAACATCAATACTCTCTAAAGAATATTCATAAAGTTTCCAGAAGTGGCACACATGGAACAGTTGTAGCTCCCAGGAATCACTAAATCACTGGACTTCTCTTCCTCCCTCGCCATTTTTTGTCTGCGTGGTTGGTTTTCCTGAAGCTCTGTTGCATTTCTAATAGTCATGGGAAGGAAGATGATTTCCTATTTCAGGTAAAATGGAGATATTATCAAATGCATACAAGGGAACAAAAAGCTTGGTAGAAGAGTTTTAAGTGCTTTACACGATGGGGCTTGAAATCAGAAAAATGGAGAATACCAAACAAGAAGTGCAGAAAGGAGAAGTGCTACAGAATGGTTAGAAAAACACATACAAATGCTGGCCAGACAAAAAATACATACAGACCCATTGTAAAATGAAAGCCAAGCAATTTAAAGAACCACAGGATAAAGCAGGAAATACCAAGTGTTCAAAACAAAACCTAGAATAAGCAATAAGAATGGGTAACTGTTGTTCACACCATGTACCTCTATGACCAGGACTCTTTTGTAATGTACACTGTTTCACCCCCATGTTATTAGGAAAATGGATTTCCAAAGAAAAATCTTTCATGCAGTATACTACAACCTAAAATAAACCTATGAACAACTGTTTTCAGTGCTGTACCTGGAAAAACATACAATGATGTCAAAACAGAATCTCAACTACGGCATTGCATTTTTCAAAAAAAAAGAGGGCAAGGGGCAGGGGACAATTGCTTCTATTTAGCTCAGTAGAAAAGCTCAATTCACTGATGTGACTTAGCACTGTCTCCAAGGTGCCAATTCTTCAAGCTCGCTTTCAGAAATCACTTCTGGCGCTTGGCCTCCACATTTCATAAACAGAAGCGGCCACAGCGAGGAAGGCGGGGAGATTGCGCCATGGGGAGTCCCCACGCTTGTGCGGAGGCGATCTGGGGCTGGCACCGGGAGCGGGGGGCGCTGCCCTCGCTCCCCACAGAGCCGCTGACCTGGATCACAGGGATTAGATGTCAGTTCCCATGGCCCGGCAGCCGCCGGCGCGGGCTCCCCGGGCCGCGCTGTCACTTCGCCCTCCGCGAGGTGAACACCCCCCGCAGGGGCAGAGCGATGGCCTGAGGGCCCTGAGGCTCGGCAGAGCCCTGGGAGCCGAGGTACCGCCGGGCCCGGCCGGCGCTGCCCTTCATGCCAGGCCCTGCGCGGCCCGGCGCCGGGGGAGGCCGTGCGCTGGGGAAGGCCAGGGCGCTGCGGTAGCTGCTCGGGGTAACCCAGACACTCGTCCGTCCGTTCATCCGCCCTTCCTTCCCTCCCTCCTTCCCTTCCCCTGTCCGCTCCCCCGCTCCGGCCCCGGCGTTACCGTCACTGCTCCATCCCCAGCGCCGCCGCCCGCTCACCCGCCGGTGGGTCACGTGACCCGCGGTCAGCTGACGCCGCCGCAGCGGCGGGCGCGAGGGGCGGGAGGAGGCCCTGTGACGCAGCGGCGCAGTGACTGACGGGTCCGCGGAGGCCGCGGGTTCGAGGCTCGCCCAGGCGCCATCGCTGCTCTGGTCTTGCGCGCTCCTCTCAGTCGGGGCTCCCCGGGCAGCGCTGTCGCCACGGGCACCTCAGGGCACCAGCTGCCTCAGGGCCCGGGTACTTCTGATTAATCTGGGCTTGATTACGGAATTAGTGTGAAAAGCACGTGTGGCTCAAGGCGGCCCCGTGTCAAGAAAGCTTTGTACGAGTCTGCCCTTAGGGCAGATACGGATGGACGGATTTTAAAGCATGTATGTTTGTTCTTGCTGCGGCCTGTAGATTTTACTCAGATCACAGAATCACAGAGTCAAGGAAACATTTAGATTGGAAAAGACCTCTAGGGTCATCGAGTCCAACCAGTGTTGGAATACCACCGTGTAACCAGACTTTGGCACTGAGTGCCACATCCAGTCTTTCCTTAAGCACCTCTGGGGACGGTGACTCCACCACCTCCCTGGGCGTTGGCAATCCATTCCGGTGTTTAATCACCGTCCCAGTAAAGAAATTCCTGGTAATGTCCAACCTAAACCTCCTCTGGCACAATTTGAGGCCGTGTCCTCTTGTTCTACTGCCTATTACCTGGGAGAAGAGCCTGACCTCCACCTGGCTACAGACTCCATTCAGGGAGTTGTCACTTCTGAGACTCCTTTTCTCCAGGCTAAACACCCCCAGCTCCCTCAGCTGCTCCTCGCGGGACTTGTGCTCCAGATCCTTCACCAGCTCCACTGCCCTTCTCTGGACTCTGTCCAGCACCTTAATGTCCTTCCTGAACTGAGAGGCCTAGAACTGGACACAGCACTCGAGGTGTGGCCTCACCAGTGCCCAGTACAGGGGAAAAGATCAGCTCCTGGAAAGCACACAGTGTTGGAAAACAGAGCAGTACTTCAGAGATCATAACTACGGGAACGTGGGCTGAAATGCTTTACTGCTGTCAGTCTGCAGTGAAGGGCTTGGGAAAAGAGGAGGCTTGCATGCAGGTCACAGTGGGAAAACACAGACTTGAGAAGAAACTGTTGCTGTTTTATTTTGGCACCAAACCCCATTTGCCTTAGCTCAGAGTAGAAATGCTGAGTGAAAAAGAGCCGGTTGTAAAATGCTCTCTTGCTAGCTTAGTTGTATGATACTGCCTGTCATCTTAATTCACAACATTATCTGAAGAAAGCAGAACACTAAAGGCAAACTACTTTGGTTTGCTGGTTTTAGGGAACCAAATGGCTTGTTCCTATTTTTCTTAGGGGTTTTTTGGGGTTTTTTGGTTTTTTTTTTTTTTCCCAAATAGGCAAGAGTTGGAGCCCTTATACAGCTGTGGATGGCTTGTGGGGAACTGCAGCAGAGAGAAGGCACAAATGTGATCAGAGATCTCAGAAACGTGACTTCACACAGTTCCAACCCAGCAAAGGATAGGGCTTTGTGTCTCTGGGAGCAACTTCAGGCCTCTAGTCCAGTGCTCTTACCCTCTTTAAGTATTTATAGATCCAGAAGCTCCAAACTCTGTTTAGTCAACTTCAAAGTGTGAATGTTGTTGAACAACCCTTGATGTGACAGATCAGTCTTCCTTCAGCCATTTATGTTGTCCTTCAACCACCAGAGGCTGCTGAAAATGTTCCCATTGCTAAACTGCCCACAGCCATTTATAATACTCTTACATGCTCCTACTGGTACAATTTTGTTAGAGAGGCTTTTCTCATATCGGTATAAAAAGACTTACCCTAAACTAACACGGTAAAACAGAAACTTGCCTACCTTAAAAGTGGGCAAACTTGTTTTTAAATCCCAAATTAACAATTGCAGCAAGAATAATTTCTTAATGGATGAATTATTAAGTAAGTTTTCAATGAAAAATCTTATAAAATTTCACAATAGGCACGTTTTCTCATTATCATTGCAAGCCATTGCCTCAAAATGTGGCAATATATGCCATATGCAAACACTAACTGGCAAATGCAAGACATTATCTGTGTTATTTTTGGAACAAGATAAGATTTTTTTGAGTGATCCATAGCTCCAAGCTATCAGACGGAAACTTGGCATCAACCTCTATAAATAAACGGAGTGGTTAGTAAACGATACTCTAAAAGCAGTACTTAAAAGATGAAGAGCAAGCATTTCTAACCTGCAAAATGACAACGTGCTTGTGAAACTCCAGGAGGGGATTCTGAGAACAAGGACCTATGATCTGCTACTGAAGTCCACTGCCTAATGTGATTGGTTTTATAATGATATTTGTCATTTGGTTAACTGATATCATAAGGTACGAAGCAAGCCCATAGGCAATCTATAACTCTTCACTAGAAAACAAACCAAAACAAGACAAAACAAAAAACCAAAAAAACCCAACAACAACAAAAAAGGAAAAAGTGATTAGCACAAATCAAACAACCAGGATATTAGCACCCTTGGAATAAATGCACAGTGAGCTGCGACATGGTCTTTAAGTAAGCTATTGGTGAGAAACCCAAGCCAGATGTGCCGTCATTATAAATGCTGTTAGGGAGAAATCCGTAAACAGTAGCGTTTAAAACCACAGCTACTACAATAGGAGTGGATATATGGTAGATTAAACAGATAAGTTCACAAATATTTTTATAATGATACTTCCCTATACCATTGCTCCATCTGGCCTGACAGGGGTATTTTTATGAAGACTTTGAAGCCTGGAAAAAGAATAGTACACACTTTTTTTTTTTTTTTTAATGTCTTGAGAAATCTATTTGTTGAAATTTCATTCAGGGAGGAGGGAACTGTTATGTGTCTTTCTGACCTCAATTATTTTCTGTTGTAATTTTTGAAAAATAATTATCTCTTTAATCGTTGCACAGAAGTCTCATTCTATAATAAAAATACATGTCAAAAATTACTTTGGGTCAGGTCTCTGTGTAGGCCTGTATTCAGCTTTGAATATCTGAATGACTCATTTTTGTTGAATACTCTTACTATGTACAGGCTAAACACAGATTGACTTGAGCGTGCACTGGGCTGTACAGAGGTATTTTGAGGTAAAACTACTTAGGATTGAGAAAGCTTACCTGGGAGTTAGCAAGAAGTGACAGGGGCAGGGTTGCTCTTAGACATGATCTTTTACCAGGTGTGTGAAGTGGTTACTCTTTTAGATCTCTGGAGTGAAAATTAGAACACATGAGATAGGTTATGAAAGTAGCTGCTGCTGTTTGAAAATCCTGGTGATGAAAGTAACCCTACCCAGGGTTAGGAGGGTCCCACAGGATTTATATGACCCCAGGCATGTGTGCTGCACCAGGCAGTGATGGGGAGTCCCCAGTGAGGGAATCCTCGCCGGCTGTGCAGGAGCCTCAGCCAAAAACCCCATTGCAGGCTGCTGCCAGAAGCCGTCCAAGGACTCAGTCCCACAGAAGCTCTCTCAGCTGTGAGACTGACATTCCACATCCCCTCATAGCAATGGATGGCTCCTAAATGAACATGGTAAAAGAATTTTAGCTTTTCATTCTAATGTGGTGGCCCTTGACAGCTCTGGTCATTTTTGAGGGAAATACAGATTTTATTTGAATCCTGATTGTTCGTGCATTCTATATTTATTTATTTGATTTGTAGTCAGATTTTCTCCAATGATTTTTGCAGAGCTATGTGTTCTTCTTTGATTTGTGGATGACGTATACAACAGATCATCAGAGATGGTACAGATTTCCCTTGCTTTTTGGCGTCCTCTGAGACCACACTTCTCTGATATTATACCAAGAAAAGCTGGTATAATATCAAACTGACTTGCTGAAGACAATGGGAATATTATCATCAGTTTTAACATGACCATAATTTTACTCACAGTTTTAATATGTCAGCGGGCTTTTTTTTTATTCTGGTAATAAAGGTGGTAAAATAAGGATTCTATGAAATTTGCAGGACTAAAGCCCTAAAAATGAAAAGTTATAATTTTAAAGCTGAAAAATATCTGTAGATCAAAAGATAGGGAAGAATAATATTGCTGTACTTATATCCCAGTATCGTGTTGTGCAGTATTCAAATATCTGAAAAATAAATACAGTTAGGTAAGATCATAATATTCTGTGTAACATGGATAAACTGCCGTATAAGACCCCATCCTGCAGCTTCCATCAGTTTGGCTGATAGGAGAATGAGAGAAAAAATACTATTGTTTTCCCAAAATTATTCAAAGAAAGTGTAGAAAAACATTAGATTACTTTGTTATTTATCTTTATTTTTCCTGGAGGTGCTTTTTGAAAGAATTTTAATAAAAAATACCTATCAAAGCACATTGCACTTTAATCTTTCCTGGTGTTGCCTGGGAGAAACAAGCCTTAAGATTGAAATGTAAGTCTTTGAAAAAAGACGTTTGCAAACTGTAGCAAAAATTTTTTTTCTTCAGCTAAGCTTTGTGCTAGAGACAGAAAGTCTCTTCCCTAGCCGCTTCTCTGTTTTAAAACTTCATCCCTGACTTTCAGCTTCAGTTCAAGGACTTGAAGCAGATAACAAATCTGAATTTTACAAAGTTTTTAAAATTCCTAAATTACCACAATTGACATTGAAGTCCCCATTTTTATGTATTTATGTATATGAGCATTTAATTATTCCTTACAATGTGGGCAGCATGTTCAGGACAGGTGCAGAAAGATTTAAACCATCATGCCTGAAAAGCTTTGGGGCAGGCTGTACTCTAACAGAGTTGAAATCCATGTCCAAAGCCTTGCACCAAATCAAGCTGAGAGAAGTTATGAACAGCATTTGTGATCACAGTTGCACACTCCACATGGACAGCACTGACCACTGCCTCCCTCATTCCAAACAGGACAGAGTTCTCAAGTGCTCTACTGTTCTTTGGGAGAGCACCTAATTTATGGAAGGGGGCACTGGGAAGCTCAGTATTGTGGATCTGTGCTTCAGAACCTCTCTTGTAGAGTTCTGGCGTAGAGACAAGCTGATGGGGGCTTCTCGTGGGACTCTTAACTCTAGGCTTGCATTCAGCAGGGGCTGGGAAGGCTGTAGCCCTGTACAGTGTGCAGCACGTGGGGACACGTTCAGCTCTGTGGCTGCACAGCACTTCCATCCAAACCCTGCTGCATCCAGATCTCGTGGTAGTCCCAGTCTCAAATAATGCAAAGTCAGGCAGTACCCTCCTCATCCAACACACCTGTGTCTACAGCAGAGCCCAGCTGGCCTGGCTCAGGCAGCACAACTTTGCAGGGTTCACAGCAAAGCAGTGCACTGTTACAGATCTGTACAATGGAAGAAATTTCAAAGTCCAGAGGAGTCTGTCAGCAGAATAGTTGGATGCTTTAGGAGCTGTGGGAGAAGCCACAAATAAGATCTCAGGACACCAGTGATGCCTGATGTCACTTTACTGGAGTTAAATGCCTGAACCCTCTGTGAACCTACACTGAATTAAAATTCCATTTAGCTAATTTCATTATCATATAATAGTATTTAAATTAGTTATATGGCTGTATATTCTTAAAAACAGAAACCATATATAATCACACCAGTACTAGCAATAATGGACTGGCAACTTAAATTTTATGACAGTTTAAGAAGACATGAGTGACAATAAAGTACCAACTGTTGTAACTTGGCACCCAGCTCTAGAAGCACTTGTTCAGCCTAGCAGGATGTCCCTTGTGCCTTTGTAGATGGCACCTTGGAACACAGAAGTTGCTGACTAAAGAAGACATAATACAGACTGCCACCACAGTAGTTTTGACAAGAAAAGCAAAATCCCTGTCTCACTACTGTGTAACTGTCCTAGACAGTTTTCCTTTAAAATTTTTTTTTTAAAAACCGATTTGAGTAATTCACTGTCTTCTCATAAATTCTCAGTTTCCTCTCATTTAAATCCTTTGGTTATAATCCTGGCCAAATAATTTCCTTGTCACAACATTACATTAGAAAAGGTTTTAGGGCGTATTTTGATAATTAACTACTTGACATCAGATTGCAAAGGCAGCTTATAATGTCATCATCTCCCTCTGTGTCCTTGCCTGCCAGTCCTGCCCCACGTTACCTCCCCTTTTGCCCAGCATGAGCAATCTGCAACCACATAGTGGACTCATGTGGCTGAAAAACAACCTTTTTCCATCCCCTCTGTTATTTTTCAGTTGAATCAGTTCTTTAACCTTAACTATTCAGTAGTTGTAAATGTGCCAGCACTTGAAGGAGAGAGCTGGTGGGAGAGCAAGAGGCCCAGAAGGTACACGAGCACTGAGCTGTACAGCTGATTCATGCAGCACTTCCACTGAATCTTGTCATCACATAAATTAAATTATGTATGTGTTTATGGTTTATATGATGTTATATGTTTCTTTTGCTAACTATGACAATAACATCTGTTACATACAAAATTCATAAATCATGTAAATTTTGTCTTTACTTCAAATTTCTGATAGAGGGCAATGTTAGAACAGCTTATCTTCTGTTCTCATTTTTCACAGTCTATAAACGATGGTATGTCTGGCTCTTCACAGACGTGCAGCAAAGCTAATAATTCACTTAGAGTTCCTGGGAGCTGAAGTCTCATTTTGTCACACATACCTCCAAGGCGACCGTATGGACTATGTGACACATATCACTGCCAGTTTATTTTTAATTTGCCAAAAGGTGATTTACCTGCTGGTAAATTTAGATCTTTGAGTATATTCCCCATTTCTTTACCAGAATGAAATGATCTCACAGGAGGCACTGAAGTTTATGGTAGCACTTACTCCTTATTTATGAGGATAAGTGATCACCCAGCAGTGACCTTTTGGATATTTTAGCTTTGAATCCATTCTACAAGTGCATTCCAAAGTTCAGACAAGGAGTACATTTTATTCTCTCTAACACCTGGAATGGAGAAACGTAATAAACATTTTTCAGTTAAATCCATCACCATCCTTTGCATCTTTTTGCCTTTTGTTTATTCTGGAGCTAAAAATGTTTAAGGTCTCTCTTTTTGACAGGCTCTTCTGGACTTGGGCTAAATAACATACTAGATTCTTCCATGTCAGATTCCTTTGAATCACATTTATTCTGCTTGGGTGAATTAGTAATGAGATCAACAGTGTTTTGATTAAACATTGAAGATAGACATGAATTTCACTGAATTCCCTGGATTTGGAAAATACAATGTGAAACAGTACCTTCTTAAGATAAGGCATGGATTGAGAACAAGTGGGATAGCTGGAAGAACTGTTGGCATTTGTTACATGTATTTGAGGCAGCAGTAAGATACGGAGGCACCTTTTCTTGCCTAAAGCCCAACTTGGATGGCAAACAACCAAATTTGGTAGATGCAGTTCCAAGTTTCATGTAAGGTAATGCCTAACACATTGCAGGTGAGAAAGGAGATGTAAAAGTGCAAATAATAATAAATTCTAACAACAGCAACAATATCTCTTTAACTCTACTTTCACTCTTAAATCTCAAATATATGTCATACATATATGTTTATTTTATGAATGAGAAGAATGAAGCATTGGGAAGGGATATGACTTGCTCCCATTCAAGCAGTGTTTGAGTGAAGATTGAACCCAGGCTTCCAGCCCCTAGCCCATGGTCAGAATGGCCCCACTGTAGGAATTGCTGCCTTCTCCAGGCTGTCTTTTCTCACCAACAGCAGACATCTAGATTTGTATTTGAGAATGCTCCTCTACGAATAGGACTTCTGATTTTTACCATGCAAAGGCTGGCTGAAAGGATGCACTTTCCAGTAAAGAAAAAAGGCACAGGAGAGCTCCAAAAAGAACAGAAATGGTGCAGTTCAACTTGGGATCATTATATTTGAAATCAACTGTTTAAATGTTGTATTTTACCTGTGTTTCCGGTAAAAAATGTGTTTAGGAAGGGCATAATTGCAAATAGGAAAGAAATGGCCTTCTCTGGCCGTGATGGAGGGGAGGGTCATCTAGCTGGACAGTAATTCATGGAAAACCTTATTTCTTCACATTGTATATATATAAAGAGACATTTTGGCAGACAGTGCTTCTGGCAGTGCAGAGCACACCTTGCTCACAGAAGTGCTTGGTGGATCACTTCCTTCCTCTGCAACTGAGTAAGATCCCTATGCAAACTTCAGCAACTGCTTTGGTTTATTACTACTATTGGGATAGTAACTACTTTTTTCATTCTGTAAGGATGTTTTGCATGTTTTATTTCATCTTTGAGCAAGTTAATTGGTCTTGATTTCTTCACTCTCATCTGCTTTTCTTCTTCTTAGTGTGTTTTTCCTGTATGCCCATTCTTCCTCATGTGTTGCTCACTGTTCTGCCCTCGCGTCCATGAGCCCTCCAGGGCGATGCTGTCCTGCAAGTGAGGGACCACTATGATTGCTGTGATGTGGTAGCCCTGATCTGGAGATAGCTCTTGAGCTTCTGTCACCCCACTTCTTTAATAACAACAACTCCTGGGATCTTTTGGCCCAGAGGCTCACGAGTTTCCAGGCTACTGTGAGCAAGAGCGTATTCTGATCTGATCTTCTAGTTGCGTCACTGGGTTTTGAGGAGTTATTACCTGTTAATACCTGGAATTACGTTGTACAGTGGCTTGGTAGGAGCTACTGTATGCTATGGCCACGAGGACGGAGTGCATTGGGAAAGCCTGGATGTGCCTGTAACTCTTGCTCAGATGAGATGCCGCAGCTGTGGGACCCATGCACAGCAGCTCAGCACTGCAGGATGGAGCAGGTTGCCCAGGGAGTTTGTGGATGCCCTCTTCCTGAAACTGTTCAAGGCCAGGCTGGATGGGGCTTTGAACAACCTGGTTGAGTGAAAGGTGTCTGCCAATGGGCAGGGGGTTGGAACTAGATGATCATTAAGGTCCCTTCTAACCCAAATCATCCTGTGATTCGCTGATTCCATTTATATCTCTGTGGTGAAGTAGATCTCGTGTCTGTGTGAAGGATACACAGCTGAGCAAGGGCTGATCAGGCAGAAAGAGTAGGTGCCATTTCTGTGCTTCGTTGCTCTCCATCAAAATACTGATAGTGGTGTACAATCTGCAGCATGTCAGCTACAAAAATTACAAAATAAGTAATTTTTTAAAAACTCTTATGATTACATTTTATTGATATTTGCTCCTTTCTGATGCCACTAACGATCCCCACCTTTGCGGTTTTCTACGCAGCCCATGATTTTTTTCTTTTAATGAACATGCAGCAATTGGACAGAAAGCAATGTAATATCGTGGGTTCTTCCAATCCTTGTTGCAAGCATTGTGACACTGCCTCTGTCTCACTACATTTGCAGAGACCTTTTGCCTCGGTAGCTTGCACATCCCATTGGTCTTAATGGCAAACAGCCAGTCTGAGGGATTAATCCAGACTGTGACAACTGATAAGAGCTGGTGCTTGCAGGGAACCTGGGGTATTGGAGAGAGATCTAATACTTGATATGTCCTTTCCTGAGTTGGAGATGTGCACAGACTGCTGAATATTTCTTCTAGTGTGATTATATTTTAAATCTGACTTCTAAGTACTGAAAGTAAGCTATTTTTACAGAGTTATATATATTTAAATAGGTTTCTTTAAAGTGCCCCTTTGTGGAAAGGAAATGCGCAGGGCTAATTATGGTTGAGCATTAGCATATATCTAAGGCCATAACATACCTGTAATCTAACACACATATCTGATTTTTAAGGGCAGCGAACACACGCTCCTGGGAGCCTCTACCTCCCATCCAGTCACTGGGTAGTTAGTTTTTTAGATTTGACATTTTTGTCATTTTCATTTTCAAGTTTTTAATGAATTTATACAAGAAGTAGAATACACAAATGGGTGAGCTACTCCTTAAGAGGAAAGCGACTGTCACCAAGGCCTCTAACTGTTACAAAGTCACGCCGTTTTTAATGCAACATTCATGTGTATGTCACACCAGCTGTTTTGCTGGATTAGCCACATGACTCACATAGTCCTATACCCTCTCCCTGACAGTATTCAGCAAAGGAAGGGGCGAGAAATGTCCTAATCATGTTTAGCTGAGGACTGAGGTAAACCCTGACTGATTTCAAAATTTCAACGTGTTGCAACTCTGAACACTGGTGTTAGTGTTCATGCCCTTACAGACTCCTACAGAGTTCTAGCCATCGGTAAGATCTACCAGCTGGGAGTCCCACAGCTGAACTGTCCATCATGAGAAAGAACCTAACTTCACATCACTCATGAATCGGTCACATTTTAATTTCTTCGACTCTCCATTCCTCCTTGCATTAGGAGAGAAAATGGAAATTCACACTACACATTTTCTGTATTGTCATTATCTGATGAGTTTCTGTTACTCATGTTTCTGTGCTTAAGCAGACTTTTCCATCTTCAGGCCTATCCACCCTGGAAATAAGCTGTTGTCAAGGAAGTTGGAGTGTGGAATCAAGGGTCAGTATTATTTTGCACAAGCTTTTTGTGTGGCCACCTCTGCTCTGCACTTGGAGGGCTTTTTAAAATGTGTTCCAGGTTGGTTCTACTGTGCACTGAGAGCATGTTGTGAACGTGCCAGCTTACTCCCCACAGCTCAGATTCTTTCCCACTATACCTCAACAAGCAGGGCAGATGTGCTGAGTGAGGTGCAAGGCACAGCAATACCATCTGGGCAGGACAGTCATGTCCCCTGGCAAGCTCCACTGCCATCCTTGTGCAAGCAGCCTCTCTGGGAGGTTGCTGATGACCTCCACCAAAACCTCCTTTAAGCCCCTCTGACTCTATAGTTCCTGAAATAGGGTGAAATGCTGTCACTGTGTGCATAGGCATGGCCGGGCACAGTGCAAAAGAAAGGGCAGAGAGGGTTGTAGGTAAATAACTTGGCTGCAATTTCACAAATTCTGCATAATATGGAAGATTAGTTTTAAAGTGATAAAAAAAGGAGAAGCTGGGACAGAAATGTCCCTCCATTTTTCATGTCTGCATTTGCTGTGTAGTCACAAATGCTTTGGTGTTCTAATTCAAGGAGAATTTTGTCATATGGGTAAATTTGGAGGTAATCTTGGTATAATTCCTTGGCTTTTAGAGCAGTGGTGTGTCCCAGGTGGGACTCTGCAATGCTGTCAGCTTTATTTGTTTGTTGGGTTTTTTTTTTTAATTCACAGATTATCTGAACATTTGAGCTACAAGAGCAATGTAGAAATCATTTATTCTGTAAGGACTTTTCCCTTAAAGGCAAGCTCACAGCGTTAAAGGTCTCCCAGGCTCTGTGGAGGGCTGGCAGGAGTTTCTGAGTGAAGGCCAAAAATATGTTCTTGCAGCAGTGTTTCCAAATTGATGGCACTACAACAGAGGCAGCTCCACTAGAGACGAAGCAAGCAAACCCACGCTTTGGCAGGATGGGAAGTTCTGCCTGCCTAGACGTAAGGGTAGCTGTCATCTTTGCAGTTTTATTTGTCTTTGCCTAAGGCACTGAGAAGAATTATGTTCATATGGTAAATAAAAATAGTCCAAGTAAAAATATCCTGTGTCTTTATCCTCTCACTTTTATCTTACCCAAGAGTTATCTGCATCACTTGGGAAAGCTGATACTCTCTGAACAGAGCACAAGCCCTATATAGTGTTGGGTGCTGCGACTAATTACTGGGTAGTTACAAGTGCTGAAAAGAGCAAAGAAGAAGACAAACCCCCTGAACTTTCCGCTGGTTTTAGTCTTGTTTTAGCTGCCGTGGGTTTAGCACTCCTTTCAGCTGGGGCCAAGAAGAGGTTTCAAATGACTGGTGCAAATGGTCTAAAATTTCAGGGTAGCACATGCCTGGGAGGACATTCTCTTCTACCTAGCTAATTCCCAAAATATAATCAGCAGGCATCGGCTGAGCTGAGGGAGCCTCTCACATGTACGGTGCTTTACCCTGCTGGTTGACCTAGTTGCTGATGCAGGGAGTCACACACAGTGCCAAGCCTGTTAAGTGACTGCAGATTTCTTTGCAGAAACAAGCAAACAAGAAATTAAAGAAAAGCTTCAGCAATGCTGATAAGCTTGTAGGGGCACTTAGGGCTTGTTTGTTTGGTTTGGGATTCAGTTTGGCCTTTCTTTGAACCCAGCTAAGATGGAAAGCTGTAGTAAGCTTCAGCGCAGCACACGAGGCCAGAGGAGGCCAGAGGTGGCTGCAGCTCCCTGGCCATTTGGGGCTTGCAAGAGCATACGCAGCATTAGTCCTGCTCTGTATGTCAAATTCCCCAACACCCTGGAAGTGTTTGCTCTGTCATGCTGGTGTCGGAGAGATAAAAGGAAATAATGAAGCCATCTGTGCTGTAACACACCCTAGTCAAAGGTGTCACAGGGTTTCTGCGAGATGAGCAGCATCAGTGACGTCTCCATGCCTGCTTACCCATGATTGTCATATCACTGAACATGAATGAGACTTTGAGGAACTTCGAAGGGACCTCAATTGCAGCGGAAAAGTGCGTAGCAGTTTGTGTACAGCTGCTCTGTAGAGACTATATCATCCTTAAAGGATCACAACTGCTGGTTTAAATCCTTTTCACTCCTAAAAGCACACAAATACAGAAATGCAAATACAGTTTGTACTAGCCACAGGTGTTTTAGGACTATATTCAAATGCCATGTAAGCGTTTTGGGGTAGCATTTAAAAATAATTTCAGTAATTTTAGAAAATTTTTTCAGTAATAAAACTTTGTTTTTAGTACCAGGCATTTAGTATCATGAAGTGGAGGAGATTATGGTAATATATGATGATGGAGAAGTGAGGCTTGCTCCTGTAGGAAGCCCTTATCCCTGTAACACAGATATGCAGGAACTGGTTTTATGTTCTATTTTGAAAGATTATTTGTGAACACTTTAAGAACTGGAGACAGGATTTATGACGCACAGTAAGAAGACAGTTCTTTGCTCAGCGATACTGCTGCTCAAAGAGCCAGGCACTTTACTGGGTCATTTGTTGCTCTGACCTTTTTCAGAATATTTTCATCAGGTGTTTTTCTTGTTTTTAATACATCTTCAGGCAGGGAGAAGTGACCTCATAATTTTGTTTTATTAAACAGAAGGACTGTGAATTTTCCTTCTCCTATACCAATGAGGTTAGTGATGTGTATGCACTGTGGCACTGGGTGGAAGACTACAACTCATGGATAACATTCAGGGCTGTGATGCTTTAGATGTATAACTGCAATAAGCTGGAGGCAAACGAAGCTGATCTGCATATAAAATATTCTCTTAATGAAAAAGCAGATGAAGGAACACCAATCTTGCTGTTACAACTACATTTTTAGGATCCTAAAGAAGATTGCAGGCTCTTCCAGCAACATTTTTGTGAGACATGAATGGACTAGAGACCACTCTTCCTATTAAAGATGCTAGCATGGATGAAACTGGAAGGAATCTCCTCACCACCAGCACTACAAAGGACCTCCCCCAGAACTGTTTTTCATTTATAATATATTGCACTGCATAAACATTAATGGGCCACGGGTGCTAGAGCCAAACCTTCTGAACCAGATCCAACAACCGCAGGCGTTACCATGGTAGAGTCTCTACCAGCTTCTAAGCAGTCTTCTTGAGCCGCTCCACCATGCTGGCTCATGTTCAGAGCCTGAGGCCTAAACTCAGTCCCACAGACCTTCTTTTCCTGCACAACTAATTACTGTCCTCTCATACCCTTGCAGCACAATTGCACAACCACAGCTAAGGTTTGAGCTTTCCATGACAGTGCTGTCAATAAAGGTCTCTTTGCATGGTTTTTGGGCTGAATGCTCAGAGATCTGCAGCAAGGTCCCCAGGGATGTGGTCATGGCCCCAGGCCTGTCAGTGGTCAAGAAGACTTCGTACAATGCTTTCAGATACATGGTTTGACTTTTAGTCTGCCCTGTGGCAGGAGTTGGATTTAATGATATTCTTGAGTCCCTCCCAACTCAGAATACTGTATGATTCTATGTTTCTAGTTTTTACTTTTCCCACTTCCTGATATGTGACTACAAGAATATTAGTACAATTATTTAGTGAAAACTTTTGAGATCACTGGCTACAAGAAATAAGAATAGAAGAAGAATTAGCCTTTTTTTCTTAGCTTTTAGTTAAACACAAAAACCCAAATAATGTTGCTCGCTTACTATGCAATAGAAATATCATGTGTTGGAGAAGGAAAAACAAAGAAACTAATATGCAAACTCAAGCTGTCCTCCAGTGTATGTTACTATGGCTGGTCAGATTTTTACAATCTGCCTCCCCTGCTATTGTCACTTTATCCTGCCATGGAAGTCTCTACTCAACTGAAAGTGTTAGTTACTGATCAATGGCCTGCTAGAGCCTGGATGTGAGCCATTTGCTGGATGAGCACAAAGTGTCAGGAGTAGCAGCTGGCCGAGGACTGGCAGTAGGAAGAGGTGTCCCTTCATCTGTAAAGAAGATTTTAAGTCATAAATGAATCAAACCAGAACTATTACACTGTCTTATGCAATGTTTTTAGAAGGGGATTTATTATGATGTATAGTGAACCTGGAAATCTCTTTTTCTCTCCTTCCCCTCCCCTGAAGATATGTATTAAAACATTAAAAAATTGTGGCTGCTTGTACTTTTTTCTTTGCAGAGTTAATTTCTAAAGCAGAGTGATTCTCTTCACTACAAGATCTAACTAAAGGGTACTTAATTCTGCACCTCCAGTGATGAAACAGCCACTGTTTGATTTATGGGAGGAGGCAACTGCAAGGTTTAGGTTTCTTCTTAACAGCTCAGTAGCTGCATTACAAAAGACCATCACTAATACTGTCCATATTTCCATTGTCTAAATATCACCAAAGCATGTAGACTGTAAGAATCTGGGCCTAACAGTGTCAGAGAAGCTCCTTTATCTCACTTTAGACAGTGCATAAGAAAAGCCCAGTCATGGTAAAATGCCCATTGCTGCAAATTACTTTTTAAGCACAATTGACATTCCAGGCTCAAATCTGGAAAAAAAATTAAAGGAAGGATTCCTGTCCAGGGATTCTTTGAATTAATTCTTTGTGCATCATTGTAACCATTAAGTCCTTAGTATTGGTCTTGTGTATGTATGAAATTGTGATTACCCCATTTTGAACCAAAGCACTGTTTTCACTCAACATAGTGACTGAGATGATATTCATTATGATATTGGTACTGATTGTGGGTAACACTGAAATAGCTTTTATTAAATTAACTACTTCAGGAAGCAGGTAATAGGTCATTGGACTTACCAGGATGAGTTATTTCTTCAGGATCTATTTGAAACCCAATGGCTTGAAAGAGATCAAGCTGAAAAATATAACAAAGATATCTGCAACTAACTTTACACATCTGAAGTATAGTTTGACCTTGGGCTGCTATTATATCTGGAGTTGTTATGACAAGTTTAAGGGATGTGTGGCCTTCTGGGCCAAATCCTATTTTAATAATGCTGATATATCTGAACCTTCTGTAAATTTACTCTTCTGAATTTGGGCATCTAGGATCACCTGTGCTTGAGTATGATTTTTTTTTGTGTGTGTTTCTCTTGTTTTAGGAGCACAAGTATTCCCACTAAATCTATTTGCAAACTTTCCTGGCTAATATTTTTCTCCCAGTGAGCTGTAACTCTCACCTATCTGAAGGAACAGATCTGTGTTTTCAGAGGTCTGGACAGTTTATATGCCATGTTTAGGACTTCCTAACTTAAATCATTGCAAAAGAGAAATTTAAATGTTTCTAGTGTCATCACATCCAACTGTAACTTCAGGGTGACTTTGATCTTTCTCAGCCTCCCAAAATACAATGTAGTAGCTTGAAACTTGGTGTACTTCTTTCCAAAGAGCCTCCCTGGTGATGAGAAGATATCAATGACTCCTAATGCATTTTCTGCTTCATATTTTACCTCCTAAAATACTGCATATAATTTGGTTGATTTTACAATTACTACAGTGGATACTAAACAGTGGGGGAGGGGGGTATATTATTATTTAAATCATGTTATTTTTAATAGTGTACCAACATATCAAATTTCAAGCATATTCCTGACAAGGAGCCTCTGTAGCTAGTAGCTCCTCCTCTCACAGCTTAGTTGCTTCAGTTGGTGCTGTGACTGCCATTACAGTGACACTTTCAGAGCATCAGTCAAGCACGTTAACGCAGCTTTAATTACTGATACAGTTACTCTACCAATATACAAGCTTCACTGTACCAACCAGATAATTCTTTGTGGGCATTTATGTTTATGTATTCATCCACAGCCCAAAATCACTTGCCCTTTAATAAAGGTTGTTGCTTTATCTCTCTGTATCATGCTCTGTACAGTCCCTTCAAAATTTATTCCTCACAGGTTTAGAAGCCATCACTTCCACTGTCTTATTAAGAAAACCTGAACTTCTTATCTGGGGTTTGGGTTGAATTTTTCATTTTTATTTTCCCCTGCAGCTTCTTGGGAATATCAGGACCCTGATCTGCCTGCAAACCCCAAGTAGTTAAATAAAACTTTGGGCAGCTTTTCTACTTAAGGGCTTGATTTTAGGTTGCTTGTTATGACAGCTTTGCAGTACCAGTTGTTATCTGGCATGGGTAGGCATTTAACTTTGTATTTTCATTGGAATCACACTCATTTATTCTCTGTTCGGTGAGTACTGGAAGTTTAACATATCATTTGTATTCTCTGTGGTATTTTGAAAAAATATCAGCGGAATCATTATAACACAAGGAAAATGGGTGCCTCCCAAATTTGTCTCCAGTTTCCCTCCTCTTAAGGCATGCAAACTATGTGAAAACTTCATTTTTGGCTTGAGCAAAAAGCAGTTTCACATAGGGCTGAACATTAGTGAAAACTAATTACACCATCCTCGGCTTCCCAGCAGTGGAAGAAAAGAGGAGTTATCAGAGGAGGATGAGCCAAGAGAATGACCTGGTTTTCCAACGCTGTGCACAGAGAGACATAAGCCGTGGCTGATGAGGAATGCTAATGGTATCATGCAGCTGGCATCCCGCGCTAAAGCAAGCAGCCGCAGTGACAGCTTGGTACTGCCATCGGAGGAAATCAGTGCCTGTCTTGCAGGAAGCAGAGCTGCCTGCTTTCTCATCAGTGTCCTAAGGGATTTCACTGCAGCTCTTTATTATTACCTTTATTTTATACTTCACTCATGGGGTCATTAAGCATGCCATGTGGACAAGTGATTTAGATCTCTCTCTATGGGGCTCTGGTGAATGGTAATGGTACATGGACTGCATGGCTTTGTGGTGTCATCGTCCCATAGAAGCTCATCTAAGGTGTGGTAGGTGGAGACAATTTGCCCCATGGACAGCAGCAGTAACCATATCTGCTTCCCATGATTTGTGCAGAAGTCCTATCTCACCTCATCCCATCCTTGTCTCCCGCCTCCTCCACAGCCCCAGGTTCTCTCCATATCTCTTAACACCCCTTGCCCCCAGTAGCCTGTCAAGGACTGGCCAGGGAGAAGACAGTGTGTGCTGAGGCTGGTCCAAGCCATTGCTGTTTGGCTAAACAGAGCAGATGATCACTGAGCTCCTGCTGACACCTCATCTCAGTGCAAGCAGCCACTCTGCTGCAGAAAAAAATGATCAGCGGAATGTGAGTTTTATCCAGTGCCCTCCCCCCAGAAGAAGAGGACTCTATTTGCTAAATAAATCCTTCTTACTTGGAAGAAATAGCTGAAGACAAAACCTTCTGCAGGTGGGTCATTTTAACATGACTCCCTAGAAAAAGGTAAGTGCTACCCTGGAGAAATGCAGAGACTTTGAAGTGCTAAAATCACAGAGCTGTATCTGGCTGGAGCTGAGTGGAAGCTATAGCAAGTATCATGGACTGCTTTTGCTGCAATGATAGACTGCTACTGTTGGTGTCTGCAGCCTTTCCTCAAACTGAGAAAGAAGCAGCTCTCTGCCACTTTCTGACATTTCTGTTGGAAACCCAAAGTTTAGAAGTCATATATCATCTGTCAAAAATCTTTATGAATCTTGCTAAGATAAATGCAGGGGAAATGAGTACATACTATGGAGTGTTGTGACAGAGTTAAGCAGAGCTTGCAGCTTCAGGCAGCGTCAGGCCAGTCATGCAGAATTTGTTGAGGTCTCTTTTATCTAGACGGAGAACCTCAAGGGAATGTTGCCCCAGCCAAAATGTTGGCAGGAGACAGGATATCATCTGGATGATGGGAATATACTTCTGATCAGAATTTAGAGACCAGACAGTTTACAAAGAAGATAATGAGGCAGAGCCTAAACTAAAGGCTACCAAACACAGCAGTGCATTAGCTGTGGTCCTGCAAATGGAATTTCCCAAGTCAAATCTCCCTGTTGCAGCTGGTTTTAGTCAAGATGAGCAGATTTATGAAGACATTGCATGGACAGCAAAATTGGAAGGATGATTTGAACATCTAGAGCATTTCTTTTTCTCCTAAGAAAAAGTGCTAAGATGCCCTTTTCATTTCTACATGGTCCTTAGCAGAAGGGGCAATGCATGGCTGCTAATTTTTAAGATTTTACTGAGACCAGTATGATATTTGTGATGTTTTTAAGTGTTCATTGTGAAACACTGGTATATTTTCTAATTTTGCCTTCATCCCTAGTGTCAGCTCTTTCTATCATCTTCAGAGGGATTGAACTGTTGAGAATAACCCCTGCACACAAGGAGCAAGAAAACATGGAGCTCAGAAAATGGGAGAAGGTAGTAGAGTGAGAAAAAATCTCTGGGGAATTAGATAAATAGAAGGAAGAAGAAACATTAGGGAAATGGCAGAAGAGTGTAAGATTTAGAGATGTGCCTGGAGGGGCTGCAGCCAGGTGTTAGTGGAAGGAAGGGAGGAAGAACAGGGAAGCAGGAGGTGTTTGGGAGGGGGCAGACAAGTGTGTGCAGGGTGACTGGGGCAGAGCAACCTGGTGTAGGCCTGTCTTCCTGTTATTAAGGTAACGACAGAATGAGGAATTAATTACCCATTTCTGTAACCCTTCATGTTGTGGAAGAATTTTCTCTAACAACAATCAGAACTTGCTGCCTGCATTATTTTGAAACTTGGAATAAAATAAATCAAGGTGTGACAGACCTGCCTTTTGATGATAGGAGGAAATTTGAATATAAGTGTGTCGTGGTTTGACACTAGCCAAACGCCAGGCACCCACGAAAGCTACTCACTCACCCTCCCCTTCTACAGCTGGACAGAGGAGAGGAAAATGTAATGAAGGGCTCATGAGATAAGGACTGGGAGAAAACACTCCAAGGGCAAAACCGGATCAAATTATAGATACAAAGTGAGTTTATTACTAACAAAATCAGAGGAGAATAATGGGAAGTAAAATAAGCCCTCAAAACACCTTTTCTTCCCCCAACCCCTCCCTCCTTCCCACTGACAGCGCAGGGGGAGGGGGTTGGGAGTTTTGGTCAGTTCGTCACCCAAGGTTTTCTTCCACTGCTCAGGGAGAGAAGTTGTTCTCCTGTGAGGCCGTGGGGTCCCTCCCACGGGGGACAGTTCTCCACGAACCTCTCTGATGTGGGTCCACTCTCACAAGACGCAGTCCTACCGCACCTCCTGCAGTGTGAATTCCCCCACAGGCAGACAGTCCTCCCAAAACTGGGTCTCTCTCTATCATGGGGTGCAGTCCTCCAAGGACCGGCTGTTCCAGCCTGGAAGCAGGGCCCTCTCTCTCCACCGGGTCTCCCACTGGATCACAGCCTCCTCCAGGCATCCACCCGCTCCGGCACGGGCACCTCCCCACGGCCTGAGGGTGGATCTCTGCATTCCCCGTGGATCCCCATGGGCTGCAGGGGCACAGCTGCTTCACCATGGTCTTCACCACGGCCCGCAGAGGAACCTCAGCTCTGGTGCCTGGAGCACCTCCTCCCCCTCCTTCTCCACTGACCTTGGTGTCACCATGTTGTTTTCCCTCACGTGTTCTCACCTCCTCCTCTCTGGCTGGAATTACAGCTGTGCCCCCCACCTTTGTTTTGATTTCTTTTTAAATCTGTTATCACAGAGGCATTAGCACCATTTCTAATTGGCCCAGCTTTGGCCAGCAGCATGTCCATCTTCAGAGCCATCAGGGATGGGCTCTGCTGGACATGGTGGAAGCTTCCAGCATCTTCTCACAGAAAGCCACCTCTGTGGCCCTCCTGCTACCAAAAACCAGGCCATGCAAAACCAACACAAAGTGAAAAATTAGGAAATTAATTTTGTCTTCTCAAGTACTACACTCTCTCTGTTGATTTTTTAATTATCATGGTAAGCTCATAATAAATTTCTGGAGGGAAAAAAGAAGTAATAATTGTCTTGTTAACAATTAGAAGATGCATTCTGTTAAAAATGCCATAAGAACATTTAAATTTGAACATTTTCCTTAAGATTAAATATCCATTAAGTGATTGCAAATCACTAAGAGACAGCATGATTATTTTTTATTTGTGCAATTATGAGAAATATGTACAAAATTCTTCCAATGTAAGATTTTATGACTTGAGCATTGACAAGGATTTATTAGATGAAACTCCTTCATGGAATCACTTTTTTCTAGGCTTTAGTATCTAATTTTGAAACTTATCAGTTTGCCATGATTTAAGATACATTAGACTTGTCAAATGCAAGAGTATAACCATTAGCTTTGGATAATAAATGATCTGTTGTAAGAAATAATTTAGCATATCATCAAAGCAAATAGTAGAACTAATTGCATTCCATTTATCACTGACCGTGTCAAATTTGGTGTGGTATTTACAAGCAAACTTTGCCTGAGAATTAAATGGAAGTCATTGACATTGATTACACTTATGACTGTGTTTACACGTAGTAAAATCTCAGAAACACACTCCCTAGCTATTATTATAATCATTTGTTTAAACTCCGCTGCTATTACAGAAAATGGTAAGCACGCCTTTGGTTTCTCACAATAAACCTAAGCCCAAAGCCCTGCTCCGTAACTAACAACGTGTTGGGATGTCCTGAGCAAAGGGCCATCTGGGAGATGGTAACCTTAAATACACACTGCTTCAGGCATTTTTTCCCCATGATGGATGACGCAGGGGCAGCCATCTCTCTTTCCAGCTCCAGTGGCACCTGAGCTGATGAACCAGCTCAGGCATGGGACTACAGCAGCTTCCCAGATGCTGTGTTGTGTCCCTGCCCCACATTTCCCAGCAGCAGAGAAGAGACGAAACAAATTCTAAATTATGCAAGGAAATTATACGTAACAAAAGAGTTGATCGTGGCTTTTTTGTTTGTTTGTTTTAATTTCAAGATGGAACAGTAATTATCTGCCCCTTTGGAAAACTGTATCTAATAAAAAGAAACAAATCCCAGTCTAAGAGCACCAGGCAAACGTAATGGCCCAAGTCTAATTTAGGTAGTATTTTTCATGAGCAGATGCAGGGTAAGTACACAGGAAGTGGCCACTGCCATGTGCTTACTGGTACCAGTAGTAGCTCCTTCAATAAGACCATCTCCCTGCTCCCTGCAGTGGTTGAACTTGCAGGGGCTGGGCAGTTTGCTGTCCCCTGGCCTGGGAGCTCTCTGCAGGGAGGTAAGCAGCAGAGGCACAGACATAGCAGAACACCATGGCAGGGAGAGGGCCAGGACCCCTGAGGACTGCCTGAGGCTGAAGGTTCAGCTCAGCTCAGCTCAGCTCAGCTCAGCTCAGCTCAGCAGCTCTTTGCCTTTTTGTCTTCCTGCTCTGCAGCCACCCAGTGGGGCCCTGGCTACAGCCCCTGCTGTCCTGGGGCTTCCTGGCTGACATGACCCCATTGTCCTGCATGTCTTGCTTGGGGTCTTGCCCTGGGGTTTGAGAAATGTTAAAAATAGGTGGGATCTTCTGGCTTTGCACTTACACCTTCTGGTTTCAGTGTGCACAAAAGGCTGTTCATTCTTGCTCATGAAACAGAGCAGGACAAAGGGGATCAGGTACTAAACACAAGACATTGCTCCAGGCTTGTCTGGTGCTCACTTCAAGTTCAGTTTTCACTTGTGTTTCTATCTGGTCAGATTTGGAAGGTACTGAGTATTTTGACCAGCTGCAAGGAAACAGAATGTAACAAAAATAACCCAGCCCTGTTTGCCTTGCTTTGCTAACTTTCCTGTTGCTTCTGCGAATCTGGCTGGAAATAGCAAAGCCAGAGGATAGCACTGGCACAGTACCCTGAGCAGATGATATCCGTAGCTACTGTTTCACCTCCAACAGTGTATCTGATCCAGGACATAACTCCACATTCTTGGGCCAACGATGTCTCAAGTCCTGAACAAGATCAGGGATCTTAATGGCAACAAAGTTAAAAAGGGGTTTCCTTCCCCGTTTTTGACGACCACAGAAAGACTGAGGCTGGGAACACAAATTACAAGCCACAAATCTTAGCATTAAGGCCCAGGCCCTAGAGAGAAGGAGTAGAAGGTACACAAACACAATTTCTCAAAGTGAAGATCAAATTTGGTTGTGTACAATCAGGGACTCAAAAGCATGTTGACAAACAACTTTTTCGAAGGCCCTGAGTACCAGCAGCATCACTATTGCAGTGGCCTGACAACCAAATGCACACGTCCACAGCCTGTTCCTTCCTGTATGTAGGTGGCACAGATGTGGCAGTTCCTTCCGTATCTCTTAACTGTGTTAAAGAGGTAATTAGTCCATGCTAGTCACTATTGTCAACCTATCATCTGGGGGTTTTCTGGTTTTTTATGTGGAAGAAAAAAAATTATTTTTAAAAAAAGCCTTCAATTTCTAACGGAAAAATGTATGCATTACAAAATTCAAATGCAGAGTGAAGTGAATAGTGCTACATGCTGCTCATCTTCCTCCTAATAACATTAGGAACTCTAATCATGCAAGCAAAGTAAACAAGATTTACAGGATTTGTATTAAATGGGTCAATTTTGCTTTTCAAATGTCTTGTTACTTGCTTGAAAGCAGCAAGAGAGTTTGCTAGAGTTTTGTCTAAGAGTCCTACTCCTTTCAGCACTAGCAAAAGTATCACTATATTAGCAGCCCTGTGTTCAGCAGAAATCTAAATCATAGCCCCATACCAGCCACTGTGAGAAAATGAACTCTAGTGGGAAAGGCTAGTGGGAAAGGCTTCTGCCTTGACTTGTGGTTCTCTCAACCCCAAAATGTGTGAGACAACATTGTCAGTGAGAGTAAAAATGCAGGCACACCTTTGGAGGTATCCCCAATGGCACTGGAGTGCAATCTCAAGAGACCACTTCTCTTCTTGCTGCTCTTGGATAACAAGGGGGAGATCATCACCACCTCTCAGAGTTGGGAGTGTGATGAAAGACATTGACAGGTAGAAAGTGCTTCTCTAGGGGTTAGCTGGAAATCTTTCTTTTGAAGACTGTGAGTCTTCTCTCTTTTCAAAATGCCCTAGCAGCCTGGGGAAGCTCAGCAAAACTGGAAGCTATCAGGGGATGCTGTTACTAGAAATCACGAGAGGAACACGTGCATGTTCAGAAAGCTGAAACGTGACTGTCAAGAACAACTAGCAAGCCAAGCAGCCTGAAAAAACTCTTATCATTGCATAGAGCTAGGATCACATTTAAGGAAGACTACCTACACAAGAACTACAGAGCTGAGAATAAACATCTGGGAACAAAAACTTCTTGCAAATGCAGCCAATGACAACAGAGAGAGAATTCATTCCAAAAAAGTTAATAAAAAAGAATCTCCTGATTCAGTAACCATCAGTCACAGCACTTGATATGTGTACTTTTAACCTCCTTGCATGGTACACAGACCACTTCATCCTGCTTTGGTGTTTGGACTGTTGTGCTTTAAAGTTGATTTATCACTGCTGACCAGTTCACTCTTCTGGGAACCAGCACCTCCTGTTTATCCACACAGGGGAACTCCGTGCCTCTTCTCCAATCCAAAGATATTTGTAATGAGAAACGATAAAGTCCACAGAGTCATAACCTTTGGTCTCCAGTTGGCCCTTCAGGTATTAGTGATGATCCATTGCACCTGGATAACAGGAACTAGAATGGATGTGATTAATACACAGCTCAATATCTATCACATAATGAGCCCAAGTAATTTGATCTTGACTTGGGCACACTTCCTAACAGTAAGAAGTCCATATCATGTTGCAGATACTTAAAACTTTTGAGTTTTCTTTACCAGTTAATGTGGAGTAGGCATGCAGGTGGCTAGACTCTCAAGTTATGCTCATAGGTGAATATTCTCTTAAATAGTCCTTATTTAGTAGCTTGGATTGTGCTGGTTTTGGCTGGGGTAGAGTTCGTTTTCTCACAGTGGCTGGTATGGGGCTATGATTTAGATTTCTGCTGAACACAGGGCTGCTAATATAGTGATACTTTTGCTAGTGCTGAGTGGTGCTTATATAGAGCCAAGGGGTTTTCTGCTTTTCGTGCTGCCACGCTGGCAGGGAGGCTGGGGGTGCATGGGAGATTGAGAGAAGACACAGCCAGGACAGGTGACCCAAACTGACCAAAGGGATAGTCCAGACCACATGACGTCATGCTCAGTAAAAAAAGTGGGGGGAAGAAAGAGGGAGGGGGGGACATTTGGAGTGACAGTATTTGTCTTCCCAAGTAACTGTTACATCTGATCGGGCCTTGCTGTCCCGGAGATGACTGAACTTCTGCCTGCTCCTGGGAAGCAGTGATTCATTCATTTCTTGTTTTGCTTTGCTTGTGTGAGTGGATTTTGCTTTACCTAGTAAACTGTCTTTATCTCAACCCAGGAGTTCTCCAGCTTTTATCCTTCCAATTCTCTCCCAGTCCCACTGGTGAGGGAGTGAGTGAGCAGCGGTGTGATACTTGGCTGCTGGCTGTATCTTTTCTCTTAGTTTCTGCCCATTCAGTTGAGATTTTTTGGAGCTGAAATCATTCTAGCATTGAACTGCAATCAGCTTATGGTAAATCACTGAGTACTACTAAACCGAGACTGACCTTTCTCTTGCTCTTTCCCTCTTTTTCTTTGGCTTTGCAAAACAACCCCAATTTAATTTTACTTACTTGTGATGTCTTTATGTAGTGCTTTGAGTTGATGTTTCCATTAACTTTGTGTAAACTACTTGGCATGAGTATGAGATCTATTCTGTAACTGTTCTCCATAGAAATGACACTCTTCTGAAACCAAAGTAATCCACACAAGAAAGTTGGAACCTTATTTTTGCCCCAGTTGTTTTGATCCAGAAAACTAGTCAGTAAATACAGGTGAAAGGTGACTGTCCCTGTGAGTTAAGGTCAGAGATGTCTTTCCTCCCATCACCTCTGAGCTTTTAATAATTACGAATCATTCTCCAGCTGGTTATCAGCATTTCTGTCAACTGGACTGGAACAGTGATAGCTCCCGAATATGCAGCAATGAAAAAGGTCTGAAGATCAGAGTTTCAATTGATACTACTACTACAAGATCCTATTTATACAGGTTATTTTACTAAAAAAAAGGACTATTGAAGTTCTAGTATTTCTGTGTCATTGTGAGCATGAGGGATCCAGAGCTGTCACAGCCTTCCTTTTCCTTTTCTTGTGCCTCTTCCCTTTGCACAGGCATTCCTGCCCTGAGCAGCTCAGACAAAAATGCACTTTGGACTGATTCTTTCCTCCCACCCCTACAGCTGAGTGCTCCAGCTGGATGGCTGCAGATTTTTAGCTATACCCAGTGTTAACTGTACCGAGTGCCATTGCATGTAAAAGGAGATGGAACAGGACCATACACTCAAGTCCAAGCATTCAGAAATTGAAGCAACCTTTTCCCTACATTGGAAGGTGGATTGTTATGTGTATTTGTCTTATGTTGCAGAGTTTTCAGTAGCTAGGAACATTTTATTCTCAATGGAAGATTAAATTCCTGTGTAATAACATAATTCCTGCACCTGAGGCTTTAAGAAAAAACACTGACCACTGCAGGAGTTGGCAGCAGTGGGGGAAGAGGAGATGGAGGAGGAAATAATCTCATTCCCTTACTGCAGGAGTGGAATCCAACCCCACTGCTGATGCCTGGTGATAGAAGGTGCATCCGAGAGGGAGAGGAAATGGGGGAACCGGAGGAGAAAAGAGCCTTTAGGGAAGACGTGAAGAAGGAAATACTTGGGATTAGCAGGGAAGGTCATCGGGCTGTGCAGCCTTCAGACATCTGTCCAAACCAATCTGGAGCTCCTGGCCACCGGGTTGCCTCACTAGTGAGTATTTTTTGCACTCCAAAAGATGAGGTGGGGAAGGATGTCTTTCCTGCTTCGGTTTATCTGCGTCACGGGGATAATACCTGATTTTGTCTACATCCAATTGTGAACCATAATGAAAAGAAAGCATGGAGGCAAAAAACCCACCAAAACATGATAGAAGTGCCTCACACTTGGAAGTAAGGGGAACTCAGAGCTGGAGGTGCATTTTGTGCTTTGCTGACTTTCTATCTTTGGAGCAGAAAATGTAAATTGTTACTCTACTAATCTATGAAATGGGGATATGGAGCCATACAATATTAGGAATCCAAGTATTAAAACTGAGTGCAGAGAAATGAGGAAGAAGGAAATTACATTTTGCCTCTCCAGACAAAACAGGACTGCTGTTTTGTATAGCACAATACTAAATATATGTACATTGAGCTGTGGCATCAGTTTTCTAGTTCTGCATTAATATCACCTGTGGTAGCAGAAACAGTGTAAAGCACTCATCCATCATTTTTTTCTCATTTTGTATAAAGTGTCTACATAGTCCAGTCTTGTACTCTCCCTAACAGTATGCCACTCTTTTTTTTTCCCAGTAGATTTGAGAGAATGAAGTTTATGTTTCTGTTTTTAAGTGTTGCTTCCTTCACAAGCAGGAAATCCTCCCTCCCTCCATGCATTTTTAAAATAGTTGACAGATTCCCCAATTAATTGCATATCAAACTGAAGTTCTTTTTCCTGTCCTACGTGACTGTGCACTCCTCTTAAACAGTCCATCTGTTTTCTTACTCCCGGTAAGAATATTAAAAACATCCCCTACCTACCAAAACAAAAACTCTCCTGGGAAGATGAATGTGGCAGTAACATGTGCCAGTGAGATCACTCTTATATCACCGAGATATCTTTGGGTATTACCAACAGGAGACCTCTAAGAACACATATAAAATACACAGTAACATCTCCAAACTAGTCAAGTCCTTTTCCTAGTTTATATCCCTTCCAAAGATGTGTTTTAAAAAATCTACCTTCCCAATGAATACAGCTTTCTGGATTGCTCTTCTATGTATATCACTATAACCTTTGTCCTCCCCTCTATCCCTTCCTCCTTTTCTTGCCTGTTAATGATTGACAATTATTGTGCCATAACTAAGCTCTGCCCAAATTTCTTTTCCTATCTCTCTATAGCTTTTTCTGGTTTGGTTTTTTTTTTTTTGTTTGTTTGCTTGTTTGGGGTTTTTGGGATTTTTATTTGTTTGTTTGCTTGTTTGGTTTTGGGTTTTGTTTTGTTTTTTTTTAATATAATCTGATCCCTCCTCCTGCACTTGCATTCTGGAATGGGAACTCAAAATACAGGTAAGTCATGGATGAAGGATGTAATACAGAAAACACCTGAAAAAACAGCAGTGTAAATTTTAATTTTTGGTCCTCAATACAGAGTTTGTTGCAAACGTATATAAGAGGTTTTCTGACTTCCTAATCAATGTACCTGCTTTCGCTGACTTCATCCATAACCTACTACTGCTGTTATCAGGAAAAATGAGACATGATAATGAGACTGAAATATATTTGTCAGTTAACTTCCTCCTCATTTAAAATTATTTGCAAAAGAAAAGATGGTAACAGATGAAAAGAGTAAGCAAACTCCATCTCTGTGTGCTGTGGAACCTCAGTCCCATTCTTTTTCTGAAGAGATGACAGATGTGTATCTATTCACTCCTTTTATAAATTCTCTGTGCTATAAAACTAAACAAACCCAAATTTGCTTCAGAAAAAAAAATGCAAATTGTACTAATATACCTTTTCAAAAGAAAATAAATATGCCCTGAGAGGAAAAAGTACTTTTCAGAAGAAGCCTATCTTTTGGTGGGTTGGAGTGAACTACATAACTACATATTTTAGTGTCTGGAAAGAATTGTGACTGCTGGAATGAATTTTTTTAAAAAAGCAGCCCTGTGTGGTTTAGTAAAGTTGACATGGCAGAGCCAGGCTGGCAGATCAGGGTTCATCCACAGCTCTATCATGGAACAGTTTTGTGAGCTTTAACTGAGGCACCTCATCTCCAAGTGGCTCTTATCCACTTGCAGCTGAGCAACACTCCCTCATAAGGGTGTTAAGAAAGAACTTAAGGCTTTGGGGTGGGCTGATGATATCCCAGAGCTTCAGTGAAACTCCGTGTGAGTTATATGGGTCAGCTAAAGCCTTCCATTCATGTATTTACTTACAGGATTCTTGAAGACCTGAAATTGCTGGGAGACTGAGGCTGCCAGCTATGCAGTGTGATTAGTCTCCTCTGGTGAGCTTTATGAGCAGCTTATCAATGCCCAGGGAATCAGGGTGAGCTGTCAGGCTCTTGTTAACTCGATGAAGGAGGCCTCTGGCTGACCATTAAACCCTGGGCTCTTTTTCCACCTGCTCAAAGCCATAGTGACACAGAATAGGTCTCGGGTTAGTGGAAGCCATGACAGAAGCACCGATCCCAGATGCCGTGTGAAAACACGTATGGTAACCACCTGCCCGGGATTCCGGGGGGATGCTGACGGTGTCCCCGCCTTATGTCTGGAACTAACCAAGGACTCAACCGCTCCTGCAGCGCCCTCCGTGCCGGCCAGGGCAGGCGGCCCGCCGGGGACACACCCCAGCCCCGCGGGGGACACACCCCAGCCCCGCGGGGGACACACGCCTCACTCCCCTCGCCCAACGCGCCCCGGCCGCCGCGGCGGCGGGGAAAGGCAGCAGGGCCCGCCCCCGGAGGGGTGACGCTAGCCCGGGTCCCGCCCCGCCCGCCCGCTCTATAAAATCGGTGCCGGCGGCGACTCCCTCTTCTCGCCTCGTCTTTCTGCTCGCTCGCTCGCACCTCACCGGCCACGCTCCCGCCTCCGCCCGCCGCTGCCGCAGCCCCCGGCCCTCTCCGGCTCTGTCTCTCTCTGTCTGTGCTCTCTGGTCCCAGCGCTGCGCTGCGCTTTCCCTGCCGGTCGCCCCCGCAGCCTATGGCCCTGGAAGGCGCTGCTGCCGCCGCCTGTATTTCTGCTGTAGGTTCCCACATCCCTCTTTAAAAATTCCGCCTAAAAAGAGAAGACGATTTACCAAATCTTTCGGGCCGTTATCTCACGTGAGTACCGGAGCGGGGGTCCTGGGGCTCTCGCCGGCCGTGGGTGAGGCGGCGAGAGGGAGGGAGGGAAGCAGCGGCGACGCCCACCCCCAGCTCTGAAACGGGCCGGAGCGTCCATGGACACCGGCGGCGGGCGGGAGCGATAGGGACTTCCCCCTGCCCGGGGCCTGGGGCTCGGGGCAGTGCAGGGAGGGACGGGGAGCGATGTTCGCGGTGCCCAGAAAGGGCGGAGGGGCACCCGGCGGCCAGTACCGTGGCGGTGACTGCCGGGGAGGTTTGGGGATGGAGCCGGTTCCTCCCGCTGCCCTTTCTCCGCCCGGCGGCGTGGAGCGAGACCGGCTGCCACTGGCGGCGGCAGATGGAGAGCGGCGGGATGAGTCAGAGCCGGAGCCCCCCCTGTGCCCCGACGCGCCGGACGGTGCGGGGCCGCAGTGCGGGGACCGAGCGGCCGGGAAGCGGGACCCCCGCACCCCGGAGGGTGTCGGCGGCGGCGGGCGGAGGGTCAACGGCCACCGCGCTAACATGGCGGACAGCGCTGCGTGCGAGCGAGCGGTGGCGGGGCGGGAGCAGGGGCTGGGCACCGGGGTGAACGCTGCGGCGGTGCCGCCGTCCCCTTCTCCCGCAGTACCCGGCAGGCGGAAGGGCGGCGGGGCCGCCGGCTCCGCGGGCAGCGGGGGCTCGGCGGCCGCCCTAACATGGCGGATTCCTGCGGAGGGGGGCTGTATGGTGTCTTCCCCCTCACAGCCGGGGCAGTGCCCGCGGCTGGAGACCCGCGCCCGCCGGGCGCTGCTGCCTCTCGCAGGGCGCCCCTGCCTGCGATCGGGGGGCGAGGGGCGTCCTCGCCTGGATCCCGCAGGGAGAGCGGCTTCCTGCGGCAGCTGCCTGGGCTGAGGAGCACAGGCTGCGGTGCGGGTGCTGGAGGGTCCCTTTCCGCGTGTGACCCACACGCTGGAAGCTCCCGCGAGCCCGGGGGGGCAGCCGTGTGTGACAGGCTTCGGCGCTGGGCAGCCTGACGGGGGCAGAGGCTCGAGAAGTGCTGGTGGCATGGCCGCGGCGTCTTCTCGCCTGCTTCTCAGGGGCCATGTTGTGCTTCTGTGAGTATGATTATCCATCCGGGCTCCCGCTGCCATGCTCCACTTTTCCCCTCACCTGAGCTGCGGCTTCACGAGGCCTCCTCACCTGTCCCCCTTGGCATGGTGAACAAGGGCCACGCCGAGGAGCAGGGTGGCAGCGCCGGCTGTCAGCCACGCACGAATTATAAGGGCATTGCACAAGGGACGCTTTCCGGGACAAGTCGCCTTCACGCAGAAGGGCCGTGGGGTCACCCGGCATGTGGAAAGGGAGCCCTTCCCTCCCGTTAGCAGTCCCCCTCCCTTTGCCCGGGATGTTCCCTGGTCACGGGCGCACCCTTTCTCCCTCCCCGTGGTCAGACCCTTAGTGTAGCAGTAGCAGGTTTGGTGCTGCTGGTCCTTTTGGAGGTCTCTTGGTTGAGCTTCAACCTGCTTGGCTTGGCTGCCTCTGCCAACGTACTGTGGTCCATATGGCCACTGGTGTACTAGTGGCTTTTGGAAACTATGGAGAAGAGAGTCTGGTTCCTGCTCAGCTGTCAGCTGAATTTGTGTGTGTAAAGTGCGTGCACCTGAATTTCGGAGTATCCGGAGTGTGTGTGTGTGTTAGCTGCAGTACTGCTCCCTGTTTGGTAGGAGGTCAGCCCAGGTGCGTATAACTACTTACAGCGGTGAAAGATCAGCAGAGGTGTCTGTTCCTGGTTGTCAGGGAGCTGAAGGCACGGTGAATGAGCGGGGTGGGCTCATGCATGTGTAAGTGGGACGGTGCAAGTGCAGGATCGTGGTGTGGCTGAAGAGGATGCTATTATGGCTGGGTACTAGACAGCACTGCAGGTCTTTTCCAGTCATCAGTCTGAGCTCATTCTGAGCCTCTGAAGATGCATGTATGGGCTGGGGGGCACCTGGTTGTGGTGAAGAGGGAAGAAAGTGAGCTTAGATCTTATTTTGAGCCTTTCTGAAGTTCATCTCATGCAGTACAAAATCCTGCACAGCTGCCTAGTGTCTGTAGGCAGAAGAAGCACTGCATTTCAGACTTCTGCAGCAGTCTTCTGTGATTAACCAGGACACAGTTGTGTAGTGCCAGTCGGTTATAGCCACTCTGAATGAAAACACTGTGTGATGTCCAATAAAGCAATGTAGACCTGCCTGCCATCTAGTCAGATGTGTGATTGGGTCTCTTGTGTGCGAGTGGGATGGGGGGTAGTCCTGCCCCACTTCTTCTGCCCTCCCCAGCTGCCAGATTTTTGTCTCTGAAGATACTGCACTTGCCCACTATTCTTCCTTGGATAAATGTGGGAGGCAGTGGTGCTGGGGGGAGGTGGGGGTTGTGAATAATGGTGATGGTAGGAGGGGTTTGTTCCAGTCTGGACTGGTCCAGTCTAGTTCTTTCCTTCCTGTCACCGTGTGAACAATGCTGCTGTGGCTGATGCCTGTGACAAGGCAGCCCCTTCCCCGTGTGCCTCTGGCTGTGGTGAGCTGCCTTCTCTGCCTCCTGTAGACCGAGATCCCCGGCAGGCAGCCAGCCGGCCTGCTCTCCCCCATCCCTCCCGCTGGGCATTGAGCTCCAGGGGAAGGCTGTTAAACCCCAGAAAAAGGAGGGTCTTTGGGAGGGGGAGGGTGTTGTTTGGTGGTGAACAGCTGTGGGAATGTTCTCCTGTGGGCACAATTTTACTGCAGGCAAGAGGCAGGATTACTGCTTTTCAGCACTGCAGCCAGCCCCTGGACCCTAAGCTTGTGCCTCTCACTGCTCCCTGGAAGGCTGGTGCAGGTGTGTCATTGCTGCACTGCTGGGCTGTATGTTCTGGAAATTATTCCATTTCTCCAAATTAAAGGGGAGACAGAGTGCTCTGGAAGAGAATTAAGACTGTCCCTTCCTGAAAGCGAGGCTTAATCATGTCGTGCACTAATTTGGGTATAATGGTAAATTTCAGCTCTAAGTACTGTTGATGTAGCACAGGAGCAAGAGTGTGGTTCATGGGAGAATTCCTCAGGGACCTGTGCTTCCTTCAGGACCTGCTCCCGCCTGGGGATCTGCCTGTCACAGTGTCCTCTCTGTGATCTGGAAGACGCTTACTGTAACTCAAAAATACCTAGGTTTTTCTGTGCGTCAGAGTAACTTTGGTGCCTTCGAGTCTGTCGCTCAGTGTAAATGCGCAAGGTCGTTGTAATTCTAGATTTTTTGGATTTGGTTAATGGATGTTTTAGCTCAAGCCACTAAAGGGTCTCTTCTCAGAAACAGATGCAGTGGATTTTTTTTTTTCTTTTTTCAAAGAAAGTGAATTGATACCTGGTTTTGTAGGCCTGTTGGCATCACACAGGAGGGGGTGAGGGGGGCCAGTGAGCTGGAAAAAGCCCGGCCCAACTGGCCTGCTGGGCATTCATCGGGCTTGCCGGAGGGATGCAGGTGTTCTGACAAAACTGTGTGCTGTGGACAACCGGGGTGTGATTTGGGTCCTCAGGTGAGTTAATGACTGCTGTTGCTTGAGCTGTAGTCAAACTTTAGGAACCTGCTGGTATAGTGTACCAACAGATGATAGATAAACACATGCATATGGGTGTCACTTGAGTACTAAAAGGCAGAGCTACCTTGCTGATTATTCGCACAACTCAAAGCTCTCTGCTTAGCAAAGAATACTTTTATATGTACTTTAAAACCCTTAAACAAGGAATGCTTCATTGTGGCTGATAACATATGCAGTTTTTGTAAAACTGGGTTTGCCCACATGGGTTATGGACATCTACTACACTTCTACTTAAAATGGTAGCCCAGCTCTGCCAAACTCCCTCTTTCTGCTGGTTAAAGTTGACTATAAAATGATTGTGATTGAAAAGGCTCAAATTGTACCATTTTCCTCTGAATGTTTAGAATTGGCAAAGCTGCACAAAGGAAGCAGTCAGACTATTTTGTATATGTTTGTGTAGATCCTTTAGATAAATAATTCTCATTTAAAAGAAATTCTGAAAGACGCTTAGAACTTGGCACAGCTAAAAGTTGACTATTGCTACAGAAAATTGTCGGGTTTCATTCCAGCTCCACAGGAACTTTCACTGTAAACTTTCCTCCTTGGGACATGTGAGAATATTTATTGGCGTAATAGTGCAGGTGATATTTGGCTGAAGCATTGCGTTTTAAGTTTTGCACTGAAGGTCATGTGCTCTCCCTAGAAGCACTTGTGTTTAATGACTTGTTTGGCTAGGAAGGTAAACTTAATTCATATCACTGGTAAATTTGTATGAATTCTTGAGCGTAATTAGAAGAGCGGTAGGAAAGAGTGTAACTGCTAGTTAATTTTAAAAGTTGGCAGCACCTTCCTTTTGTAAAACTGTTGTGTGCAGAATTAAATGTTACTGACTTCTTGCTTTAGTGGAAGAAAAGGATAAGATTAAATATAATACATATACATTAATTCTAGCTGACAAAATTCCATAATATCTAAATTTTGAAGCATTGAGGTTTGTTTTTTATGTTGCATGCTAGTAAATGCTAATTTATGTGGTAAAGCTGCAGGGATTGCTCTGTGGGAATTGCTGTGAAACAGTTACCCTCAAGTTGCATTACCCCTGTGTGTTATGCAGTATTTTATAGAATGTACTAGTTTAGTTTTCCAATAGCAAGAATAAGTGGAAAAGTACATTTCAGGAGTTTAACTAACATGGCTGTGAAGATACGTTGTGCTGGGCAACTCCTAGAAGTCAGGCTTTTGTAGTCAGTCCATATAGTATCATTTAAATAATGAAAGTAGCAAAGGTTTATTTTTACAATAGGTTGGTGCATTCCGTGTTTCATGCCATATATCCCAGTGAATTTGTAGAAACTTAGTTGTATATTCGGTTTACACAACTGCTTTGGTAGTGTATTTAATTCCGTGAAAATTATTGTTGCTTTTAGGAGGAACATCTTCTCATAAATAAATGTTTATATTGTTTCCTAATAAAGGTTTCCTTGAATGCTTCTGTTCATTGTACTGGTTTGTGTGATTGCTTTACCTTGAGTAAGCTAGCCTTGTACTTTAAAATGCTGCTTTGATGATGTGTGTAATAGCCTTTAAGGGCCAGCTGAAATGTTTCCTCATTCCTGAAGGCAAGCATAAGTTCCTTTGTTTTTACTGTCTTGCTCATTTCTGGATTGGTCTGTGTGGTGTTCAGTTTCGCTATATAAAGCACTATTTTTCACCCACATAGCTTTTTCACCCACATGCCGTATTCATTCACAGCAGAGGGAGAAAGAACGTGGCAAGGGAATTCTGAAATAGAAAGGAAGTGGGGAGGGGAAGAATGCAGTGGTTACAGGGTTAAAAACACTTCTGGGAGAGTAGTCCAGCATTAGGGCATCCTACCCTACAGCAGGATCATGTAGAGCTCTTTGCCATTAGTTTTGAAAATCTTCCAGTTCAGGCTGTGAACGATAAGTACAAACAAGCAGTTTCATGTGTTTTAGCATTTCTTTGTGCATCTGACTTGTTCTGGCTCAGTTTATATTAACTCTTGAAAACTGGGTGTTTGATGTGATTATAAACTTTCATGGTGGGGTGTTGCAAGCCTCCTTAAAAGCACTACTGAAAAGGCATTTGTTACATGTTTTGTGATCAAGTTTTTATTCTGTTCTGGCTGTGAAATTTATTTTTGTGTGCATTTTTCTCCCTACAGGGCAAAATCTCTGATCAAGTTTACAACTATCCAGAGGGCTTAGGAGAAGTGCTTTATAGAGAGCAGTTCGACTTCAACGCTGAGCCACCTTGGGAACCTAGCTGATGATAGTAGGGTTCCATCTCCTAACTTGTCCATGTAAGTCTCTCTTCATCTGTATGCAGGAGAATAAGCACTTGCAAGAATACAGTTTGTATTGGCTTTCTGATAAGCAAGATAACTGTCTGGATGTAGATTATTGAAATTACATAGGACTTTCATTCGGGATGGAGTGGACTACAAATTTTACTCATCTAACACCTTTCTCAATACAATTATCTGATGAAGCTCTGCAGTAAACTTGGTAAACAGAGCTACTTCTCTGAATTAGGGGTGTTAGCTGCAGAAATCCTAAAATAAATGCTGTAACTTCAGTCTCTCAGTGGTAATTCTGAAGTCATGAATTGGACTGCATGACTGTTAATATCAAATCATGACTTTCTGAGTACTGTATGATTTCTTAGAGTGGTTTATACTGAAATAGTTAAATTTTGCTATTGTAAACAGTAACTAAGGCTGATCATGAAGGGTGTGCCTTCCCAAATGCCTGTCTCTATTATTTGCTAATTACTATCCGCTTCCACAAATAGTTGTAGTGGGGTTACAGTAGAATGTGGAATTTATTGTTGGATAGAAAATGTGTACAAATTAAAAATGCATTTATATTTTGAAGTGGCAAATAGTTATTAAAAAAACCAAGACCATGATAATGGAAAACGAATGCACTTAGCTGATCTTAAGGAGCACAGAAAACTCTGAAATGTGTGTGGTTATCCTGTTTGGCTAACTTAAAGTAGTTTTATGTGGTTCTTAACAATGGTCTTAACTCAGATATTACAAATGCATTTAAGCTGACTTTATATAGTATTTGTACAGTATTACCTTTTTCCTGTCTAGCTGAAGGCAGTTTTGTTTGGCTTAGTACCTATAAATTATATAATGCTTTTTAATGTAGAACTTGCAAATGGTTAAGTACATCTTACTGAGCCAGGTACTTTTTAAAGACCACAAAGATTCCAAATGCCAGTTGTATTAGTATGCCTCCTAATAAGGTACTTAATATAGATAAACTTGTTCTTTGAAAATACCGCAGTGGCTGAGGCACAGGATGAGCGTGGTTTATCATGGTTTCTGGCTTTATCTCCAGAGGTTGTTCTTTTTGTTCTGTTTGAAACTTACTGAATTAACTGCATATATCTGGTTCTTTGTTGTTGAATACTCTATTCAAGAGGATTCAGTTAACACTGAGAACTTTCTGAATATCACTGTTATGTTTTAGGTGTGGTTTTTATAAGCAAAATAGCTGAGAAAATTGCTTCTCCTGTTCAGTTTAAGTTTTCTTCACTGTTGTGTGTGGGTAGAACTCTTGCATGACATATTGCACTTGAACAGGAATAAGGTAAAGTAGTAAAAAGGCAGGAAAGGCAGAAGACTTGTTGGAAAGATGTGAATAAAGCATAAAATCTTAAGGTACTATTTGTGCATTTTAGTTTCTAAAACTGTTCTGAAGAGAATTTTGGCTGTGACAGAAGTTCTTGCTCTTTGAGGTGAAGGCTGTTCTGGTACCTTCTTTGAGATATTTCTTCTCTAACTGGTAGACTGATATGCTGTGACAAACAATGCAAAGTATAGGTTGCCCTAGAATGGAAATGCCACTGGATTTGCTTTATTTGCAGCTGACTGTTCAGATAATGTGTGTTTATTTTGAGCTTGGATCTATTACGTGTTCAGCAATAATGTCCTGTACACAAATGGAAGTAATTCAATATTGAATGTAGTGGTGATGTAGGCAGCAGTAGTGTTTGCCGGGAAATCTGTACCTGTTTTGGTGTGCTGAAGCACAGGTCATTGCCTCAAACACAGCTAAGATGTAAGTTATAGAGTTAATTGGTACTTTGAGTCTTGTTCAACTTGCAAAGTGATTTAATGGGAAAAAGGTCAAGTCAGCTTTTAGTTATAACTGTCATGTTTTGTTCCAGTGGAATTAAAATAAAAATCATCTGTCTGAATGTGTACTTACATTTCCATTAAACTCGCTTCCTTTTTATAATTTTCTTCATCCCACTTTTTCCTTGTGTTACACTGGCCAGGGGAGGACTTGGAGTTTAGTTATGTCTGCTCTTCAAGCTCTCACTCCCTGAGCAGTCTGGCAACTGTGGCCTGAAGTCTTGCTCCTTCAAAATCTCTTACATTCATTGCCACATCTGGTTGAGCAGAAATGATGGGAATTAGCAATGGAAGTCTGATCTATTAACAAGCCCTGTCTATGCCAAGTGGAAGCTGTAGCTATTTAGACTGGCTAACTTTGAAAGCTCTCTTGGCTTTGTGTAAATGGAACTGGTGGCAGCTGGGGAACAGGAGGACTGGGAGTTTGGAGTCTTAGGGGGCAGTGGGGAGGTCAAATACTAACACTGACTAAACAAGTAGGAAGATAGGATAGGAAAGTGGCTGTTAGCACTTTTCTGAAAGAGATGTGCTGGTCTGGTACCACAGAAGTATATGTGCACTTAGAAGAGTAATCATTCTTTTGTAAGCTTTGTGAGCTTATTGGTTCTGAATAATGTATTCAAACTTCAAGAACACAGAAGGAGGTTCTTGTTCCTGTAGAAGATGTTGGATGGGGCATTGTTTTTTCATTATCTACTGCCTTTGCTTGCTGCAGCAGAATTGTTCTTGCTACACTGCTCACTTAACTGTGTGGAATGCTGCTGAGAGAATAGAGTAGGATGCAACTGACCTAAGCTGTACAGGTACCCTACTTATGACATTCAGTACAAATGAGTACAAACTGAGTAATGTAAAAAAAGACTCCTGTTTCAGCATTTCCATCATCTGGTTGGTAGCTGCATTCAGCTAGCTGAATTACAGTAATGCAAGTTGGTGAAATGGCATCTTGGAATATTTAAAAGATACTCCCAGTATAAATGGGTATTTCTTGCACTGGAAGCAGAGGACTCATGTTTCTACTTTTCTAGTATACCTGTTCTGTACTGAATTGCCAGTGTCAGTGACAAAATGTTTCTTTTTTTATTTTTACCCCTGAAGAACCAGTATTGCAATGAATGAGATTGATGTGTTTTTAGCCCTTTATGATTTTTGCATCAGCCTAGTTATTATATCTCATAAATATTTTTGTTTAAGATGTGGTTAAAGGGCATTATTTGGAGCCTGTTTGGTTTGCAGAGACATTTTTTGCGGAGGAAGTTTTTAATGAAAGAACCAAACCTTATAGGTGTTAGGGGTTTTTTAAAGTCTTAGGCCGAACAATACATAGTTCAGACAATGTAAAGAAAAACTGAAAATTGTGTGTTATGGATGCTTGCATATGACAAGCATGTGTTTAGACTCTGTTCAGAGAATTTTCATTTTCTTTTATTCCAGATGTCTGCAGTAATTGCAGTGTTTAAATATGTACACTTTTATCTTAGAGTTCTTCATCTGGGAAGTCATTGTGTTAAACTGTAAAGAGCCTGAGGATGTAACGCTTACTTCAAAGACAGCAATTACATGCCTGTGTAGAAGTCTCATACCACTTGACAGCTTTTGTTTGACTTAAAATATATGTCCTGGAGCATTGTGCAGGCTAACATTTCAGGTGCGAAAATGGGTGGTGTTACCACACCAAGTCTGTCAAATAGTGACTTGCAGCAAGTCAGCATTTCCAGCAAGGAGTGAACTCTGTGCTCTAATGATTTCTGACTCATCTTACAGACATGAAAAAAAGTCCTAAACCATCCTTTAGATTTCCTTCTGCAAATTTTATCACTGATTCTCCTCCCCCCTCAGGAGGGAATCAGTCAGGACAGAATAAGGTGACAGCAGAGTCCCAAATCTTACTGTAAGGTATTAACCCCTTAAAGAAATGTTTCTCAAGTATCCACTGTCTTGTAGTGGTGCTGTAGCAGTGCTTCTAGGAATGTGTTTTTCTTTGTAGAATATTCTTCCTATCAAGACTGAAAAGATGTAATTTATTTTAAAAAGGGGAAATTTGACAGTAATTGTTAAACAAATGTGAGGTTTTTTCCCCTACTAGATTACTTTTGTTAAATGGAAAAGCTTATATGTCTTGGATGTGCTTAGAAAAAAGCAATCACTGTTTAGCAGCCTGGGAGAGGTTATATCAGGTTGTTAGTGGTTTGTTGCAATCTATGTCCTTGAATCTCTACTAACAGATACTCCTTTTGGTCCCTGCCTCTTGACCATAAGCTGCTTTTTGATGAATGAGCAGGAGACAAGTCTGGTTTAGGAATTAATCTTCATCAAAACTAACTTAGTGTATAATTGTTCTTTTTGTTGTTGGTGGCTTTGGAGAGTTGGTGGTAGAGAATCCTTCTCCCCCCGTGCTTTACTTAAACCAGTTCTCCACCTCTTTCCCACACAGTCTCCCCAAAATTAAAAGGGCAGCTTTTGGAGGAAAGTATTCTTTTACACCATCTGTCTGAAAGCTATAGATACCACAGTCATTAACTATGAAAAACTCTTTTAAGAGTGCTAAACAACTGACTTAAATCTACTCCAATGTAACTCAGATGAACACCCACACTCAAAGAGAAAGTGTGCAGTTGGTTAGATTGATCTGCTTCAATTGAAGTATTTGAAATACAAGGTACAAGCAATTAGCTCTGTGTGTGTGTCTGGTGAGTCTAAAAATCTGTTCAGGGCTGTGCCTGGTTCCAGTGGCTGTGCTGAGACTTTCCAGTAGGGTAGATGTGGGATGGAAGGGACTCTTGACTGTCTGCACACTTTAGAGTATAGGAAGTGGCTTGTAGCATGAAAAAAAATTGCAACCAAAATTTAAAAATCTAGCTAAGTAATGCCCTTGTATATACAGTAATTCCTTAACATGCTTTAGTTTCACCTTCAGACTTTTTGAAGTTTGTAAGAGCTTGCTTATAAGAGATCAGAAACACAAGAATTGCCCAACTTGAATAAACAATGAAAAGCTCAGATGTGAGGCTTCTGCCAGCTCAGTGGCTTCCAACATGGATGCAGTTACAGGTACTTACAATATGTATTGGTCAGGTGTGAGTGGGGAGGGGAAGGCCAATCATGGAAGCTCATCCTGTTGTGTTTGTGTCAAAATGTTGCCATGAAGTTTTCTTGAACATCTGAAGTTATAGGACATACCAGATATCAAAAAAAATCCTGTAGATTTAGATGCACAATATACTTGAAAAATTTTCTTTAACACCACTGTATCATGAAAGGTTTAAAACACCTGGGGTTTTTGAATGGTTAAAGGATTTGCTACTTTTGAATAAGCTGCTGAAAATAGAAATCACTTGTTCTTGCAAGTGTCCACCATGGTTGTGCTTATTCCTCTCTTTGGATATTACTTTTATTGTAGGAGAAAAGCTTAATGTGTTCATTACACAACCAGCAAGTTCCTATGGATGCATAAAGTAGTTTAAAACTTGGTTAAACATTAGGCTGTAAAAGTCATGGTATATAAAAAAAAAGTTAAAATAATTAATCTCTGCTGTTAGGTTTTTTCTTCTTTGTATCTTCATGGATGGAATACTCCAAAACTATACCAAATTTTCAGTAAAATGCTGATGCCAGCATTTCTTTCCAGGGGGGAAAAAGATATCTAAACCTTTTTGGTCTTCTGCCTCTGAAAGCCATGGATATTTTTTGAAGATGACTATGGTGTTCATGTTTGTTGGACTGATTCTAAGGCAAACTTAGTTCACAAGATTTTTGTTTAGTGGTGGTATTTTTTTAAGGAGTTTTAGCTGTTAGTCTCACAGTGAGATATGACTGACTAAAGACTTTTTTTTTTTCTGGTTATTATAGTCTACCTAGTCACTGTTTTTATAACTAATTAAATCCTTACATCAATGTGATAATTATCTCGCTCTTCTGTGATTGTTTTGGATCTTCAGGATTCCCTTAACTAATCATATGATTCACTATGTATGTGTGAAACAAGTATTTCTTACCCAGTGTACTTGTCTTTATCATTCAGCTTCTGAACAGAACTGAATGTTCTTGCTGCCACTGAGTTAGTTCACCTGGCAGTAAATTCCTCTTGTAACATAGGGGGCATGTTTGAGTTGTGCAGAAAGCATAGAAAACCCTGCTGGCTCCTTTCCCATTATTTGGCATAATGACAAGCAGGAGCAACTGCTGCTTAGTTGTAGTAATATCAAACTACAGCAAAGTAACTTTGTTCATATTGTTGACAACATTAACCAAACCTATGTTGCAAATTGTGTATTTTTTTTTTTACTGTATGGAGGTGGTGGATGAAACATGAGATAGAGTTAATACCATGGCCTTGTGATGATTTGAAGCCAAAATTATCTTAACTTTTATAGTCCTAATGAAGCATTTTTGGCTTTCAGCTGTAATGTTTGTGGTTTCTATAAACACTTTTAATTAGAAATATAATTCTGCTATTGTAAATCTAAGTGCAGGTGCCTTTAGAAAGCAACCATCACTTTTTTACGAGTACTATGCAACTGCTGTTGAGAGATTAAAAAAAGTCTTAAGTGTTCCTTTAGAGAAGGAATCTAGTTAGCTAGCTGGTTTTGATCGATCTTGTGTTAGTCATAAAGATGACAGTTGAAACAAAAAAGTGGTCCGTGGGTTGGTGTAAACTAATAAACTGCTTTTAAACAGACCCACAACTCTAATGGAATGTAAGCTGCAGATTGCTGTATTCATCAAGTAAGGCAAATGAAGGTATATAATCAGCTGTTGGTAATTTTCTGCTCTCTGCTGATTTTTACTTGTGATTAAGTAGTTAATCTGTATTCTAAGACTGTATATTTAACAGTGTTTCGACTGTGTTGATTCAGGTTATCTTTTGGAAAACACTGCTTATAAACTACTAAGCTAATTTGCAATGAAGATCTGAGGATAAGCAAGATGCAAATAAAGTTAGACTGTAACTGTTACTTTATTTTAATAACAATTCCACTTACTAAGATTATCACTTTTGAAAGCACTTCTAGCCTAGTGGCTTCTTTTTATTAACTTCTATTGCAATTAAGGTTTTTAAGTGTTGTAAGTAATGCTATAAACATAACAAAATAAATGTCTAATAAATATGATGTGTCAATGCAGTGGTTGTAAATTAGCATAAAAAAACCTAGAATGTTGACAAATACCAATGCTAACATTTAATCAATAAGCTACAAGTTTTCTGTAATACATTCAGAAATGTTCTATTACAGTCAGTCTTCCAGTTGCACACTTGAATGCTAGCTTAAGATGCTGTACTTGAGAAGAACTGAGCTGAGGCATTTGTGCAGTTATGCTGCACTTGCAGTATTTTCATGGTTTGCATAAACTCAGTGCAGATCAGTGTGCATACAGTCTGGAACTCTTCTCAAGAACAATCTTGCATCAGTTGTTTCTGGAAGCTAGTATCAGATTTAAAGTACACAGCTTCTGTTTTAGTCTTGGCTTCAGTAGAATTGTTCTATCCTTATCCCTGGCAAATGTAGGTGAGCAGAGTAAAAACATCTTTGGTTTTTGTAGAGGGTGTGTTACTGTTTGTAGGACGTCAGGTGTAGAAAGCTGATTTTTAAATAGCAGGATAGTATGCTTTGTGCCTCTTCTTTGCATTGACGCATGTTTTCTATGTACAGTTTGTTGCATAATTTAAGGACCCGGATATAAGGCTTGGAAGCCCATCCCTTGTGTTTCTTGGTTTATGACTGTCGGCTTTGTGGAATACGGCTGAGATGAAAGGATTTCTTGAGGATGCAAATTACTCCATTGGTCTGTTGGATGAAGGAGCAACTCTTGCAGATGTTATTGACAACTGTATTTATGAACATACTCATGTAAGTTTGCTTTCCAGATCTTTTGGTTTAGTTCTCTAAGTCTTCAAACTAGGTCAAGGTATTTTAGAACTGATGAGCTGACGGCAACAGAGGAACAGTCAGCTAAGCCTCACTCACCTTTAAAGTAGTTTCCTCTTTTAATTCCGCTTCTTTGCTGTTTTCTTGCTTTGGGCAGAATTCTGTTGGGGAAATTTGGGCATCAACTCTTATCTCTCTGAGTGTGACTAGCAAGAAGGTAGTCTGGCTGATGTAATTGAATACAGATTCACATCTCATTGTTCCAAGAGATTTTATTAGCAATGGGCTTTAGATCAGGCATGTGAAATTATGCAAGTGGATATATTCAGTTAGAACCTTTTTGTTGTTGATTTCTTTCCCTGAAAATATGTCAGAGTTTTGACAGATATGTATGCTGAGCCCGTTTAAAGCCATGTTTAAAATTTCTGTGGGCCATCATGGTTTATATTTATACATCTTCCTGTTACCCTTTTCCCCACTGGAAACTCTGGTGAGCACATTGTGAGGTGCTATCTTTCAAGACAAACTGGCCTGAAAGATACTGAAGTTTAGCAACCAACTGGAAAGAAACTTGAATAATTCTGTGTATACCATAGTCATTTTTTTGAATAAGGCTTCACTCATTTCTTAGGAGGCAGGAAGATGTAGCTTTTGTTCTGTAGACAAAGTTGTAGAAAGAGCAAACTTGAAGAAAAGTTTCATTAAGCGAATCCTGTATTCTTCATGTGCCATACCTATGAGTTGCTCACTTTTCTCTTGTTTTATCAGAACTAATATTCATGTGCAAGTGCTCAACTATAGTACAGCAAATAGCTAAATTCCATGGCCTTCTGAACTCAGGTGTAGGATTCCCAAATCCTGATTCCTAATATTCTTTTTCTGTCTAGCGAATAAATAGGTAAACTACTGGCAACATGTCATGTCTCCAACCACTGGCTGGCTCACAGAGGATAGCTGCCTCCTGCTGCTTTCATTTACTCCTTTAGCTCAAGGGGTAGAGGCCTGTGCCATGGATCTAAAGCTCCAGATCCCATTCCTGCTGGTGACCCGTACAGGGGGTCAGTATGCTTCCACCCGATGGAATTTCTATTTGTGTTTTTTAAACAGAAATAAAGACTTTGTATAAAATAAGCCACAACATATAGAGTTTCATACCTGCAAAAGTCAAGTGCTAGAATTAACATTTGATGTACAGTCTCGATTCAGATGGATCATATATGTAGTGATGGTCTTTAATTGATTTACAGTAGGCCATTCACTTACAGTAGTTTTACTGAGTGCACATTATGAACAAATATGGAATGATCTGTTTGAATTCCGATCCACTACATCCACATCATGACCTGATACTGAGAAAGACTATGTTGTAACAGAAGTGCAAAGGGAACTTTACAGTTCCAGAAAAGTCTGTGCATTTTCTTAAAGATTATGTACTTGAATCTGTCTCCTTTAACACGGAGTCTAGTTCTTAAAATTCCTTTTGAACTTTATTCTTCACAAGATGTGGAGAACAGTCTCAAACTTGACTTCCTGAACTAAAATACGATCAAAGAAATTTTCAGTAAAACAAGCTATTAGCTGGATATTAAGATAATGTTAGTGCATCAGATTTTATTCCTTGTGTAATAAGATACAAATTACATTGAGACTGTGGAAGCTTTCATCCCAGTGAATTTTCTTCCTATAAATAGTTGCAGACTTCTGAAAATAAAAAGTTGGAAGAAATTTGTAACTTAATCTGTATTTTTAGATAAAATCAGCATTTGGCATTTAAGTTGACTTTTATTCAGGAATCTGACTATTGTCTAAATAGCATTCATATTATCTCTGAAGTGGTAGGTATTCCCTTTGATTTTTTAAAATTAGTTCCAATTGCTAGGTGAAAGTAAAAACATTGTTCAAGGTCAAATCTAAAAGTTAAGAGCAGGGTAAAAAAAAAAGGTACATAATTCTTTAAGACTTTGGGTTGTTTGTTTTGACAGCAAACCTACAATTTCAGACATTTTATTTTCCTGTTCTTCCTTTTGCAGACTGGAAAAAAGGCATTTTATGTTGGTGATCTTGGAAAGCTCGTAAGGAATAACATACAATGGCAGAATGTGATGGCACCAATAAAGCCATTTTATCCTGTAAAATGCAATTCTACTCCAGGTGTACTCGAAATTCTGGGAACCCTTGGTGTTGGTTTTGCATGTTCCAGTAAAGTAAGTTTTTCTTGCCTGTGTGCCTTATTTTCTTTCATCTGTCTTCTGGTTTAAATTAATCTCTTTGGTATTAAGTGTCATGATTATAAATAAAATTTGAACTGTGAACTCATTTGTAACTGGTTGTTGAAAATCTATACTTCTGCCCTAGAAGCAGTAGATAGTTTTCTCTTTGGTGTGGTACCAGAGCACATCTAATAAAAATTCAGGAAAGATGGTGCAGTGCACTTTGTCAAACTCTGGTATGCTCCTGTTTTTCAGTCTGAAATGGCATTGGTACAAGACCTGGGCATTTCTCCTGAAAACATCATATACACAAACCCTTGCAAGCAAGCCTCTCAGATCAAGTATGCAGCGAAAGCTGGGATAAACATCATGACTTGTGACAATGATATTGAGCTGAAGAAAATTTCACGTAACCATCCAAATGCCAAGTAAGTGTCAAAATTCTGGGTTTGCTTTTAATGTGGAGGACACTTAATTTGCCTGTACTTTGGGTATGGTTTGAGTTGGAAGCAAAGCACCTGGCTTCGTTAGTACAAATCACTTGTATCTGTTCTTCTCCTCTGTCTCCTTTGAAAGCAGCTTTTTTGCATCTTTTCCTACTGAGTCTCGGCTTCCTAATACGATAGTAGGGCCCTTGGTTTGGGAGAAATCTTGGGAAGAAGTGATTTTTTTAGGGCAGTCTTCGTGTGAAGGTTTCAGTCATTAAAGTTCAGAAGGCTGGCATTTCATCATCTGGAAATACATCTTCCTCCTGCTCTGTTGTGGCTTCATTGTCATCTTTCAGGGAGTTCTTTTTGGATATTAGTGGCTCTGGCTGAAGTCAGGGCTGAGCTACCAGTGAAGGACCATGTGCATTGCGTCCCATCTGGGATTTGGGCACACTCTGCAGGTCTATTAAATACACCTACAGATACTTCCGCATGATTAAAACAATGAGAAGTTTGACTCCAGTTCTGTTTTCAGTCACTCTGGTATTAGCTCAGCTGCTTTCTGTAGAAAAGTGATCAAAGCTGATAATCTGGTTGTTAAATATGGCAATTTTATTGCTGCCAATATGTAATGGTCTCTTGGGTTGATAGGCACTCATGTCATAGAACATCACATCCCTGACATATGATTGCTATAGCTGTGGGCCATGCATTTAAGAAATATGGAGTCAGAGCCTAAGTGAATGTTACAGTGCTTTCCAGTGATTAAAGGTATAGTTTTCCATAAATGTCATTGGAGAAACTGAATTCCTGGCATGCTTTACAAAGTCCTTGGTTCTAAACAGTCATTAATATTAGAGTACTGTGTCTTCTCCCAGAACTGTGGCCTTTTCTTGGTTTGGTTTTTTTTTGGGGGGGTGATAGTGATATTTATTTGAGGGAGTTTTTTTGTTTGTTCAGGACTATAGGATTTAATATTGCTGTTGCTGGAGATTACACTTCATCCTCATGGAAGTCTGTCTGTGCTTTGCGTACTGGAGAGAAATTCCTGGGCAAAAATCTTATGTATGATAAATTTTTCTGGAACTGCTGGCCCTGGTATACTTAGTGGGTTTGAAAGCCTTGGCAATGCTAAAGCTGACTGTTAGATCATTAGTGTTTTACCAGTTATTCCCTGGTGGGTTTAGAGTTTTGTTAATTTTTATGTTGATTTCTTTCCATGATTCTAACAACCGCTTTTAGAAGATCTTGTCTGATAACACCCACAGCAAGAGAAGTTAGAATGCAGATTTTTCTTGAGCCAGAGAAATTGTAAATCAGGGAGGCAGGCTGAAGGAGTATAATAAGCTAGAGAAAAACAATATAAACTCTACTTCTTTTCAAGGATACCATTGTCTAATATTTGCAAAAGTTCCTCTTTACTAAGGGCAAGAAACTCAATTTCTACAAAAGATCTGCAATTTGATGTCTAAATTTTTTAGAAATATGATCTCTCTCTTATTGGATAGAGTTGTTTTCCCCTCATTTTATTACAATTATCTTATCCAGGTCACTTTAATGTCGATGCTCAAGTGACACAGTTTCCTTTCTCTTCCTTGGCATAGTTTCCAAAAGTCAAAGCCACTATATAGCCTTGCTTTTCCTGTGTGTGGTTGTTAAAGCTGAGTTGTTTGTGTAGATGAAGCCAGCGTGTTTTGGTTGAGGAAATCATATTTAGGAAGTGATTCTTCTCATTTTCTGAAAAATTGTGTAACTGCACTAAACTCGGTAATGGGGGAGGTGTCTCTTTTATAACTGATGTTTCTGCCTTTGGAAACTCAAACGATTGCAGGTTTTTTTTAAGATGAGAAGTGTCAGGAAGGAGTGCTTAGGTATTGCTTTTCTTTATTATATCTATAAGATTTTTTCCAGGCAAAGTTTAACTGCTGAGCTTCTTGGTGTCCTAAGAACTTCAGTGGAGGCAAGATTGTTATAAGTATCAACCCTTCCTTAAAAAGTAAAACCAAATCTAAATGCACACATCACGCTTTAGCCCTGCTCTGACTGGCTGAAACCCAGGAGGAAGAATCCTGCTAGATTTCTGGAAGTCAGATTTAGTGTTTTGCTAGAAAAATAACTTGATTCACTTAAAGTGCTGCTATAACAATTCATTGATAAATTTAACATTGGATGTCTTTAAGGAGGGGTTTTGACTAATCTTAACATGAGGCTAAAAATTGTAGTATGGATTTGAGTTTTTCTATCACATTTTAAAGAGTTTGATTTGTAATAATTTTTTGCTACAGCTAGCACATTTTTTCCAAATGCTTTACAAAATACTGGCTGACTGCAGTTTTTCTGAACTGAATTTTCTGTTCTAGTGGAGAAGCAGAAAATGAGATACTAGTCAGTTTCTCAAGATGAAATGGTATAAATTAAAATTAACAAGGATTGCAGGGAAGCCTGTGTGAGAACTTAAGACTTTTTGCTCTTTACAAAGTGCATTTTAAACACATGAAACATTTGGGAAGTACTTGTAACAAGTCATGGTAGGTGTTAGGCCAGCTGTGGTGGCTAGGCTGAGTTCTTTGTTGCCTGTCTTGTAAAGAGTTATTTCACTCTGGGTGCAGTTTCCTCCACTCATTTACACTCCCCGTGCTGGTTAACTGCAGTGTGCTCTGTCCAGTCTGCATGTATGTCATGACACCACCTCTGTTTAGTTTACTGCGTGACTAATTAATTAATCTCTTGAGTGTGAGGGTGTGACTTTCTTAGTGGACAGCAGTTTGAATTTGTGAGGTTTTGGGGTATGTCTCTAGAAGTTTGGCTGTGACCACGCCTTTGCCCCTCAAGTGTTACTTTAACATAGAAAAAGGTCAGCATTGGCACTGCAGTTTGCCAGACCAGCCCAAAATGAGGCTTTGACCAGAGAGAGCGGAAGATGTCTCACCACATAAGAATGTAAGAGATGGTGCTTGCTGCCTCTTTGCTCTACAGTGTCCTGGAACAAGGGGCACCTACTTCTGACCTACCTACTACTGACCACCCTACCCCTTCATCCTCAGTCCATGTGCTCAGCCAGAAGGGGAGGTGGTGGGATATGGCCAGGGTGTGTTTTCAATGTGTCAGCCTGGTGTTCTCCAGATGCTGAGTTTAATGAAGTCTGATACATGTCGGACTGAAGGGGAACCCCTTGGCTGGGGAGGAGGACAGAGATGAGAAAAATCATATTAGTCTTACTGGTTTTATGAGGAACTATGATTTTGTTAGAAGGTAACGTTATTTTTTATTACAGCACTCAACCGACTCTTGCTGCTACAAGAGTCTTAGTTGCTGCATTTCGAATCCCTTGTCCTTGCTGGCTCCATGTTTTAGCCCCTAATTGCTAGTTTCTTCTCTGTACAGGATTGTTATTATTAGGTTGCCTTGATTCATCCATCGATGGAGCTGGAGTACTGACAACATAATCAACACACTTCTGACAGTCTTCAGGCTTCACATGTGCTGATGATGTAAACCAACTGCCCCAATCATCTTCCCCTTCTCTTAGGCTCTTACTGCACATTGCCACAGAAGACATTACTGCTGATGAGGAGATGAATATGAAGTTTGGCACCACCCTGAAGAACTGTAGGCACCTCATGGAATGTGCTAAGGAGCTGGGAGTCCAAGTAGTTGGTGTGAAGTGAGTAACTTCATTGTCTTCTGCTGGCTGAGCAGATATTTGTATGATGTACTTAAGATGTAAAATAGAAAATAATTTTTCCCCCATGACACTATTTTACAGGGTTTTAAAAAATCAACAAAAACCCCAGACAAACAATATCACATCAATTTAGAATCACGAGCTTTTGCTTGCAAGCAAAAACTAATATGAAACAAAGTAACTATTACAGATATCAAAGCAATATGAAATGAAGTATCAGAAATCCTTCTGTCAGCATGAAAACTAAGTTTGGAAGCATCTCCTATTCTCTAGCTGTACTCTTGAACTTCTGTGGTAACTTGATTTGTATTTTTCCATCAATAAACAGCCTACAAGTGCAAGTGTAGCATGGAATAGATTGGATAGTTTGAACAAGTTGAACATGGGGTCAGATTTTGTAAGCGTTAAGGTTGTATGTCACTCTTTGATCATATCAAGACAAAATACTCAGATAAGTTTTTGACTTGCAGGTGGCAGGACTGAATCCTAGAGTTCCAGGTTCTTACAAATGATCTGTGGTATTTTAATTGGAAGCTTGACAGATATTTTACTGTATGGGAGAAACATACACAAGTCTGCTCTGTCTACCTTCAGCTACAAATCTATCACATGCTCATGACTATTTTAGGAAAGCAACTAAACAAATAAATGGGTCATCAAGACAATAAAAAAAATATTAAGCCAGATTTTGGTGATTTAAACTACAAATGTTTTGATATATATCTGTTTGAAATGGATGTTAAAGTATAAACTACAAATGGCTTAAAAAATTAGGTACTACTGAAAAAACATGTCTCTTTGTATATTGTCTTAACCAACTTTAATAAAAGTCACATGGCTCTTGTGCATTATTTTTATTTAAATAATTTTAAAATCCACATGTGGATTCATGCAAGTAAGTTTGAAAGGTGACCTTTGCCAGAAAATGGCATTCCTTAAAGGAGTAGACTTGGAGTAGAGAACACTGTGGTTCAGGTGTGTGTATGGTCTGTCTAGAAGCAGTGGACCATATTCCTCTTGAGGAAACCCATGGCAATGCTGGCACTTGTTTTAGCACCTCAGTGACTAACTGCATATGGCAGTGCTTAAATCTTTTGAACAAGGAACAAGAGAGGATTCAGGAGCTTGTGGGAGGCATCAGTACTTCTCGGCAGCTTCGGCACCTACTGAAGAACAACTTCTAGCCACTTTGATAGTGAAGACTGAAAAATTCAGTAAATCTGTTACTTCTCAAAGATGAGAATATTGTGGGACATTCTTAGGGTTAAGAGACAATCCTCAAGTACAAATCCAATGAAATAGAAGGCAGTGGTGGTCTGAGCTTATTCTTTGCACAGTTGCTGTATTATTTTTTAAGCTTGTTTTGGGACACTTGGGAACGAATTGCTCATGTTGCTGTTTTGTATGGTAAAACAATTTGCTTGGTCTGAAAGCTGGATGGTTCGGTGTATTAACTGTGGTTTTATTTCTTTCAGATTTCATGTTTCAGGCTCTTGCAAGGATCTGCAAACGTACATTCATGCTATATCTGATGCTCGGTGTGTGTTTGACATGGCTGTAAGTAGATCTATATCCACATGCAATTGCTACAGTAGAGGATCCATTCTATTCTAATCATACTGATAAACAACTACATTCTTTCCAAAATAAATCATTGGAGATGGAACTTCTAGTGAGGGACTAAATATGCTTTTGCGATGTGTGGTAGAGGTAAAAACAACTTTGTCCTAATTATGGTAACGAATACTGTCCTACTGATGGGCCTTGCATGGTGTTTAAATTAGTTTCCCACTTTTGGTCAAGGCTTTTTGATACTCAAATCTCAGTCCTGCAAATACACAACTGATGCTTTTAGGTTACATTGAAATTGAACAATTGTATGCTGGCATCTATTGTGGTATGAGAAGTTTGTAAATTGAATAGAGAAGACTGCAAGTCTTTTTACTCTTATTACTGCAGTTAGTGCCTTAGCTGTGGCTGGTAACACATGGGGGCAATAAAAGTGGGGATCTTGCTGATCTTTGTGCAAATTCATTGTATGTAGTGGTCTTGTCACACAATTTGTGAATTTCTAAAACTGTCTTTTGTCAGAATGCACCACCTGTTCAGCAAATACTGTCTGAATATAACAAAAGTCACAAGAGGAGTGTTGATATTGCTGTGGGACTTGCAGAGAATTGTGTAACCAGCCTCTACTGACGTCCCAGTGCTTTGCTACTAGATTTAATGGAGCTGTACTATGCCCTTACTCCCTCACTAGATGTACTCAGCTAAATATTTTCAGAAGTTTAAATACACAGAAAACGACCACAGTTAGGAGCAACAAAAATATTTTTGCATGTACAGTTGTTCATGTACTTACCTTCTGCCTATGCATTTTAGGAAGAATTTGGCTTTAAGATGAACATATTGGATATTGGTGGGGGCTTCACAGGTTCAGAACTTCAGCTGGAAGAGGTATGCAATGTGATGGAAGTTGAAACTCTTAATGTTGCAGAAGTTGAAGTGTTTAACCTTCAAACAGCTGCTGAAATTGATAGCTGAAACATAGTTTAAGTTCCATGTTAGACTGTAACTCAAGATCCCAATAGCTGGGTTTGTATTCTTGATCATGGATAGTGTAATCAGTTCTTTAAGGTGATCATTACTTTACTTCTTTTTAATCCTGTTCATACTGGGTGAATGATGACTTAAGTGTGTTTCAGATTAAATTACTATCTGAAGGAACCCTAGCAGTAGTAATTCAAGGGTTTTTTTACTGTTGTTGTCCAGCAGGTGACTCTTGTATGGTTTGGGCCTGGGTAGCTTAGCATGCTTTGGATCATAAACCCTGTTGCTACTGGATGAAAACTTCTGATACTTTGCTTTAGAACTGAAAGCTAAAGGTCGTGATTTGGCTAGCCTCTGATTTGGCCTAAATGCCATCTTTAGTATGAAGTGGCACATAAACCAGGATATCCAGCGTACATTTATTTTGTCTTAAACACAGACTCCGTGAATTCAGGACAGTGAAAGTGATGCAGTGAGGAGTTACTAATGGTAATCAGGGCTTTTCTCTCAATTCTAATGATTCTGTTACTTGTCCAAAACACCTGTTTATCTTCAAATAGGTCTTAAGATATGAACATTAGTATTAAATAATTCTGTTTCTAATATGATACTATTCAGAACTGATCAAAAAAGGCCGTTTGCCTGTTCTTGTGGGTTCATATATAATTTTACATTATCTGTTCTGCTGGATGGACATTGCAGTTACTGATGCAGTCTTGAGTGTACCACATCTTGAACTGTGGTTGTGAAGAGAGACTGTGTAGTACTCAGACTCATGGTATTCAGTCTTCTTCAGTGTTTATCAGAATGAGCAGTTTTCTTACCAGTTTTCTTACTTTTTTTTTTTATAAATTGTGGACCTGTGGTAAAGGCACTTCTCAGAGAAGAGAGGACCAGAGTAAGCATTTGGTGTGCTGACTAGACCTGTTGATGACTGGAAGTGTGTATCTGACACATCCATAAGCTGAGTTCATTGATCTTACCTCTGACTTCAATTTCCTAGGTTAATCATGTCATCAGGCCATTGCTGGATGTCTACTTTCCTAAGGAATCTGGTGTTAATGTGATTGCAGAGCCTGGATGTTACTATGTTTCATCTGCATTTACACTGGCAGTGAACATCATTGCAAAGAAGACTGTTGAGTATGATAAACTTCTTCCTTCTGGAGGTAAGGGTTGGATTTGTTTTCTGTGTTATGAATCAGTACAGGTTACTGCCCACTATTGGTTGGGATAGACTAGTTTGTTTATATATTTAATGCATTCCCTAATTCTTGCACTATTACATGCCTTTTGAGTTCTGACCATATGTTCTCTGTGTATCTCACTGTTACTTTTATGTGGCACTTCTTGTATCCTTGCTAGGTTAAACGTGTATTGGGTGCTTCACAGAAGGTTCTGCATTAGAACGTAAAAAATGACATCACAGAGCAAGCTACTTCTCTGCTTCTCTGGATTTATATTATTAGCAGTGGTTATTACTGAAAGTATTAATTTTATTAAGCCTCACACTTAATGTTATAACTGAATTTATAATCTGGTCTCATACAGATTACTCTGCTTGTAATTCTCCCATTCCAGTATATATGGAACCCCCTTGTCAGGAGAAAGCAGCTGACTTAAGTTAGATTGCAAAAGGACTACTTATGACAAAACATGCTTGCAAGACAACTTCTTTTTTTACTTCCAGTGGAGCAAACCAGGAATGATGATGAACCAGTATTTACATATTACATAAATGATGGTGTTTATGGTTCTTTTGCAAGTAAATTGTCTGAGAAACTGAATACTGTCCCAGAGGTTCACAAGGTAAGTCCTTCTATATTCTTCAGAGGTAGTCCTTACTATCCTTGTCTATTGAATATATATTTAACACTTCATACATATATAATTGCATATTAAGTTAACCTTCTGTATATTTGAAAATTTTCTTATTCAATAAACTGAAACCTGAATTGCCTCAATCATTTCCATACAGAAATACAAGGAAGATGAGCCTCTGTTCGCAAGCAGCCTTTGGGGTCCTTCCTGTGATGAGCTTGATCAAATTGTGGAAAACTGTCTTCTTCCTGAGTTGAGCGTTGGAGATTGGCTGATCTTTGACAATATGGGTTCTGGTACCTTAGGTGAACAGTCTACCTTTAACAACTATCAGAGGCCACTGATTTACTACATGATGTCTTTCAGTGACTGGTAAGAAAACTGTCTTGATAGTGGCAAGGTTACTTTTGCTTCCTTCAGGAGTGTACACTTAAAAATTACATTCAATGGCAAATTAGGAAAATAATGAGTGCAAGAATGTGCTTTTTTAGTTTGTGGGGGGTTTTTTTGTCTCTGTTGTCTGACTGCTGAGACAAAACTGAGATCTGTAATAAAATGCCTACTTTGCTTTAGGGATGACAATGGAAAGCAAAATACTGACTAGTCTCACCTGTGAGTTCAGTAGCAGTTGTAAAGTCTTTTACTGGCTTAACAAAGGCTGTTTGATACCAACCTTTGAGCTTTCCTAGTACAAGTAACTGCAGCTTGTGCACAATGTTGGCACCATCATAGGCAGGAAGGGCAGTAATGCTCTTGAGGTGATGGAGAGTTTGGTAACCCATTCCTGCACTGAGGTGGGCAGGGCCTTGTGCTTCCACCCCTGGAGAGTGGCAGTGTTTCTGTGTGCCAGGCACTGGCACAGTTGGGCTCCCTCCTGCTGAGCCTGGGGCCAAACAGGGCAATGCGGGGGCAATTGGCTTCAAATGCTGTGTTAAGGCTGGTTTCTGAAGGGAAATTGAACCTGAAAACATGTTACTACATCTCTTGACCTTTTCTGCTGCAGGGATGAGATTCAAGATGCTGGAATTGCTTCAGACACATTGATGAAGAACTTCTTCTTTGTGCCTTTGTGCATTCAGCTGAGCCCGGAAGACCGCTTTTCCACTGCAGCTTAAACAGGCATTAACGCTTCATTTAGACCTGCAGTTGCAAGTCTGTAGTTTGTCTGGTCAACATTCCAATGTGGAAGAAATGGAACAATCTTGAATTCAATTCATTCTCTTCAAAACTTGAAAAAATAGTAATAGTAATGGGGACCAGGCAAAACAAGCTACAGCTACAATTCAGTGGGGGGGTGGGAGGGTTAGATAATGGTGTCCAAATTTAAAATCAAGTTCATTCAACCCCTGAGCGTTAAATATGCAACAAAATGGATGACTTAGTGGAGATGGAAACCCATCACTTGGGTTCTTCAACAGTTTACATACAAGTACACAGTTTTTATACTAAGGATTCCTGTTAGAAAAGTCTTGTAAAGTTATTGTCTTTCGCCCAGATATATCAAATGTCAGTGGGAGACCAGTGTGACTTCATTAGATGTTTTAGTGTATTTAGAATGTGTAAATTTGTGCTTTGAACTGTAGTTTAATAAATGTAAAATTGCATCATAGTATTTGTTGTATTTGACCCTTGATGTATCCCTTGTATGATTGCAATAAAACTTTGTGTAGATTTTACTGTTTTTCAGGCTAACTTTGGGAGGAACTAGGCAGGTAGCTATAAACTAGATGTATAAGTGATTGATTTGAGAAACTTTCTTTTCTCTAGCCCATTGGTTCAGCTTTGTGTTAAACAGTAAAAATTAAGATTGATTATTCTGTATGAAGTGAAAGTCATGTAAGTTCCTGGAAGGCTAAAAGGCAATTTGTGGTGTGTTTTTAGAGCATGACCTTAGATTCAGTTCTTCACACCAACCAGCTAACCTGCACTAGGCATGGGTGTGCACAGAGAGGTTGTCTCAGCTCGTGTGCATGCAGTGCCCTGAGGCAGCATGGGTTAGTCCGATTCTGCATGTTGTCACAGAACCTTTGGCTCTTTTTTTAATAGTGTTTCTTTGAAAAATCTTAACTTTCAACTTCAGCTAGTTCTGTATAGCGCTGACTCTAGGGTAGGGCTGCACAAGACTACAGAAACCTCAAATGCTCTCTTGCACTGGGCTTAACTTACCTTTACACTATGGGTACAGCTAAATCAGACTGCTGCAAGTACATGTGCATTGAGTAATGAACTGACAGAACTGGTCAGAGAATTTCTTTATTGTGTTACTGCAGCCTCTTAATTTCTTCAAGGTCCTTTGCTTGCTTTCTCACTTCAACTTTCCCTACTTGAAAACTGGGGGAAGGAGGAGAAGGAGGTGTTAGGGTTTCGAGATGATGTGCTGAGGTCTGGATCCTACAGTCAAAAGGGAGTTTTTAAACCCCTTAGTTGGAGGTAAAATTTCTACCCTTTGGCTGCAAGTGTATTTTACATGAGTGCCAGCTGGTAGGAAGTTTTATTTTCTGGCTCTGTAAAGCAAAGATATTATGAAACTTAATGAACTTGAAAGTAAATTCTCAGTTTGGATTTGTCAGAACAGTTTTACAGGCCAGTTAGGAGATACAAAATGGCTTATGCTTTGGAGATGCAGTCTAAGAAATACTTACTACTGTAATTAAATGTGGAAGTGGAAAGGGAGTAAATGATAGGGGGAAACCTGTGTTTTGGTTTGGTTTTGGTTTTCTGTTCAGTTTTTTTTAACCTGAAGTTACTAGCTGACCCATCTCAAGCGCTTCAGTTTACCTGTTGAGGTCTTTCTAGACAAGACAGACTGCTGTGTGGTTTTTGACTAAATGCAATTACAGTTGCCTAAGGTTGGATAATCCAAGAGGATTCTGTCATACAGTCTTTGAGAGCTGGTTTATGTTAACTTACAGATAAGTAGAAAACAATTTCTCTATAAATGCAGCAGAGGTCAGAGTGGAAATACTTGCTGTACTTGAAGACAGTCTGCTATTAAAGCCAGCCTGGAGTCTGAACTCAGTATGTATTTCAGTTTGATTTGCTACGTGCTACTGTTTATATTGTAACTGCAGTTCAGAATTTTTACAAAATATAAAAGCTGGATGATTTCTTTATAGTACTTGGAAGAAATGTAGCCCTGTTGTGCTCTCTAGACAATTGCAGCCCCTCTTGCTTGCCGAGGCTGTGGCAGGAGCAGGGATGAGTGACACAGACCTGCAGCCGGTGCTTCACTGTGTGATGTGTTGATGGTCGTGCATGGCAAACAGCCCCGCCTGCTTTGGCCTGAACGCTTCCCTGATGCAGCCCTGCAGCCTCTGTTCCATTTCCTACGGAAGATCCAGGGCTGTGGGCCCAGACAAGGCTGTGGTACTGGTGTTGCCAGTTACTCCTTAGGAACAGGAGAAAATAGTTCCAACTTTTCGTCGTGTGCCCAAGCAGCTGCGCAACTGGCTTACATTGGATCAGAATAAAAGTGGGTGCCCTGGATCCACCACTGGATATTTTGCTGCTTCCTATGTACTTTTGTTTCTGCTTTTTGNACCCCCCCCAAAAAAAACCTTTGGGATAGAAAACAGCTTTTAATCCTTGAGAGCCAAGCACCTGCCCTTGTTCTAGTCCAGACTAATCTTGCTGACCCTAGCCTGTATCTTGTGCATCTCTTCTCTGAGGAGAGAAGGGGGAATGCTCTCAGGGCTTTGCTAAGGCCTTGGACAACGGCTGGAAAGAAAATGCAGCCCTAATCACCAGCTGGATGCCAGCAAGGCTGGCAGTAGCTGCCCAGCGGAGGGGCTCAGTGGGTGCTGGCAGTGCCAGCTGACTGCTGCAAGGAGCCAGGAGAAGGAACAGGGTCTGTACCAATGATGGTTTAGCTGGCCTGATCACAAGTGAAGGAGAAAATAATTTCTGTGACTGCCATATGTACTGCTAGAAGGTGTCAGATGTTACCTAAGTTTTCCTTTCGCTGAAAGTACTGCACTGACTGTAGGCTTGCTCATTCTCTGAGCTCTTATTTAATCCCTTTATTAAAATTTCAAGTAAGTAGTAGCATGTAATTCACTACACCAGTTTACTGCTAGCTATTGCTTTACTACCTGGGAGTCAGGTGCATCAAGTACTTGCCCTGAGGTTTAGGGAAAAGCATGATCTGTTGGATCCACTGCTGAGGGTACTGGGGGTGTCTGCGGCACTGGCAGAGGGGCTGCCAAGGGAAGGCAGGTGAAGGTTTCTTTAACCCAGGACTCCAGGGCTCTTCCCTAAGAGCTTGCTCCTTTCCACAGAGGTGGGAAGGGTGGGGACCCTTCCCCTTTCAGTCCTTATGCTTCGAATAACAAGCTTTATTCACTTTATATTTTTAACTTTTTGCAACTGCACAGACTTCGAGCTGAATTAGGGGCATTAACAGGATTAGTTGGCTCACACGACAAAGCTAATTGTGTTTGTCAGCAGCAGGAACTGGTCTTCACCTTGCTGCTTCCCATAAGTTCCGTTGAAAGTAATGCTTTATTTTAATGTTCTCTTGAAATGCTTGCAGCAGGGCAGTAGTGTGAACCCTAATCTGTCAAATGTGCATCATGTAACAACACCTGTCCTACTGTGCCACGTCAATACAGGGCAACTCCTTCGCATCAGTCAAATAGGGGAGAGAATATTTCAGGCCTGAGAATTTGCTTTTAGATCCTGATTGTGTATTTTGCTCAGCTACCCAGTCTCTGAAGCGTGACCCTTCGTACCCTTAAGCAAACCACTCAGCTATTTGTATCACAAGTTTATTACATCTTCCCAATGGAAAATCCTGTGGTGAAGGTGATGAAGCAGACAGGAGCTGTGCACTACAGGTCCCTTGTCAGTCGCTTGCTGCAGCCAGCGATGGCCGAGGGATGTTCTGGGCAGCAGTGATGGGCTCCACGGTTGACACTCTCCACCCAGTAACTCCCCTTTGGAACACCAGCACTATCCAGCGAGCCCGAGTGCGAGTATCGCTGTCCGGAAGCAGCAGCTGAAGCAGCGGCCCTGGGGCACCGGGGCGGAGCCGCCCCAGCCCCTCTCGCTGTCTCGGGCGGCTGCTGGAGCTGTGGCAGCGCGGGCCGGTCCCCTGGAGCTGCGGCCAGCAGGGAGCTCCAGCGCCCGCCCGGAGCCGCCGCGGCGGGGGCGGAGGGAAAAGCCCTGCCCCGCAGCCCGCTCCAGCCCGGGCCGTGCCTCGGCCGGTGCCGTGTCCCGGCGGCGCCGGGCTGGGCGCGCCGGGCAGTCACAGCCGCCCGCGACACGCTCCGAGCCGCCACGTCACGGCCTAACGCGCTCCTTAAATGCCCCTGGAACTGCAGACGGGGGAAGCCTCCTGGATGCGTCAGGCAGTGCCAAGGGCTGCCCAGACAGGCTGTCAGGATCCTTTCCAGCAGGCTTTCCCAGCCCCGACGGGACGAAGCCCTCGGCAGCCTGGTCTGACCCAATGGCTGAATCTGCCCAGAGCCAGCGGCTGAACCTAAGACCTCCCGGGCCCTCTTCCCCACCGAATTACCCGGTGATCCTGTGACACCGGATCACAAACCCCCTTTGCAGTTTGAGCTGTACCACCGCCCTGGCTGAGCGCTGCTCGCCCGCACGGCTGGAGCTGGGCTGGCAGGTGCTGTGGGTACGGCTGTCTGGAAAACCCAGTCTTTGAGCTGTCTGAGGATCCAGAACCTTCCTGTTCGTGTGAGGGTGGGAACTGACCTATCCATCCTAGAGACGCTCCAGGACACAGGACCAGGGGACTCGGTCTCCCCTACACATATGAACATTCCCATTAAAAGTTTCAATTTCAACAAATTACTTCTATTTTCCGACAACAAACACGTGAACAACAAGATCCCAGCTCGCCCTAGGTCCCAAAGTGCGTGGGCCTGGGATATCAGCACTGAGCGGAAGGATGAGGAGCGGACACCTCCTTCTCCAGCTGTCCTTGACCCCGAGGCGCTCGCAGCCGCGGGCTCCACGCCGCAGTCCCTGGCCCGAGGCGAGCTCCCCTGGCACGGTTTCAAGGCTGGGCTCAAGGCCTGTGCCATCAGCAGGGCGGGTGACATGCCCCATTTTATTCCTGCAGGACAGGGATTGGCCCCGCCAGCCACCGCACCCAGCGTCCCTGACGCTACACCCCCTCCATGGCCTGCGGCCGGGAGACGGGGACAAGGTGGAAAGGCAGCCCTCAGCCCCTGGAGAATTGGGCACGGTTCATTCCCAGGCGAGGAGGTAGAACAGCAGCGGCAGCGGCCACGCCGCTTGAAGGCTGCATCCCAAGCCCTGCGCTCCCTTGGGCTCAGGTTTCCTTTCTCCCCACCAGAGCCGCTGCCAGACGCAGCTTGCCCGCGTGGCAGGCACGGGCTCCTGCGGAGCCGTCCGTCTGTCCGTCCATCCGTCCGTCCGCGCTCCAGAGCCAGGGGCAGCTGGGCCTCACCTCCCTTAACCCCGCCAGCCGAAATCAGTTCAGCTGAAATTTTCCACTTGAGACGCGTGCGAGACCAGAACAGCTTCCCAGGGTATTATTTTTTTTCCACTGCTAGCTAGAGGAAGGCCAGGCAATGCTTTGCAATGTTTGCTTTTAAAACACCCTCCAGATGGCTTTAGGAAGTCTCTGCTGCATGGGCAGCCCCACAGGGAGAGCCACTCAGGCTCCAGCGTGCCAGGCTGGGGCCACTGGCTCAGCCCCTGCTCCCCTGGCAGTCCCAGCCCTTCATCCCTTGGGACCATCGAGCTGAGTCCCATGGAGCCACAATTCATTTTCCTGCGGTGCTGCTTGTGGCTGTGGGGGCCATGTGGGATCCTGCAAGGGGCTGGACAAGGGGGAATGGCTGGACTGCACCAGGCAGGGGAAAGGCAGAAACAGAAGAGGGATTCTCAGCTTCTGCTCAGGCCCCAGAGTGGCATTTGTTCGGTGGCTTGTAAAAAAAAATCCACAAAGCAAAGCTGGTTTAGCTTAGCACATTTAGCGTGCTGTGCCTCTGCTTCTGCCAAATCCATTTTGCAATCTCCCTGGAGCATGGGCTCTCCCATCGCCGGTGCTGCCAAAGGGCTGGAGCCCCTCTCCAGTGGCAGCAGGCAGCCCACAGCCCCAGCCCCACTGCACCCAAGGTATGCACCCACCCACACCCACTCCATGGGCCATTGCTGCTCTGCCTGCATGGCTGGGGTGCAGCTGCTGTCCCCCGAGCCTAAGGCCTTGGAGGATGCCACCTGCTTGGGCATTTCTGTGGGGTTCAGCCATTTCAAACCTCAAAGTTGGCAAGTCAAGACAAGAGAGTCACCCCCAGCCTGGCAATGAAATGGCAGGCACATAAAGCCCACGGGGGCCTTGCAGCCCACAGCTCACACGTAGATCTGGCTGCAGACCTTGGTGCTCCGGACGACCTTCTGGTGCCACTCCCCTGGCTGCAGGCACATGTGGCTGCAGCTCCAGGCACCAGCTCTGCACAGCACACAAAGCTGCTCCTGGCCAAAGCAGTCACTGGCAACCACGGGGTAACCCCTCCAGCTCAGAGCAAGGAGTTTCTTTGACATCAAACCTATTAAACCAGCAGTCTGGTTGTGTTGGATGCAGCTTGAGCAGGATGAGTCCTGCCCCAGTGCAAAACCCTGGAGGATACCGGAATTAGAAAAGTTTTAGAGGAGAGACCTCTGTCTCATGTGCCAAGTGCCCTGCCACGGACTCATGCAGGACTAAAGCACGCGAGGTGGCCGCAAGCCCCTGGTGCAGGAATGCAGACAGCCTGCACGCCGTGCCAGGGCTGGCACTGCAGCCCCAGCCAAGCAGTGTGCCTGGCTGCCCAGGCACTGGCATCCTCCACACCCGCCAGCCAGAGCCATGCACCTGCCAGGACAGGGCAGGAGACCACTCTGGATGTGACATAGCTAGCAGGGAGAGGAGAGAGGGGATATGGTGCCGCTGTCACATCCTGTCACACCACAGCCCTCTGCACTTCATTACAGCACCCTGCCCCCCAGCAGCACTGGGTTTCCCAGGAGCTAGTGCAGGCTCCATGTGCCATGGACTGAGCCTGTCTGCCCAACATGCTGCTCTGGGCTTGGAGAGGGTGCAGCTGGGCTCGCTCCACCTGCCTGTTTCCATATGATCACGTTTTCTTTCTATCTGTGACCTTCTTTTGCCTTTCCAGTGACTACTTACAATCCCCCAAACTCAGACTAACGTTGTCCCTTCAAGCTTCTGGGGTTTGTCTCATACTGGAGCAATTTCACCTTAAAACATGTTGTCTTGCAAGCTTCTATTTACACACTGTACGTGTTTTACACACACACCATGCTGGGCTTTGGGACACTTCTGCAGCATGTCCCCATAATATGCAATAAACCAAAAGCTGTTTCTTTACCCAGTACAGTTCTCAGCTTCACACATAAATGAGATCTAAAGTGATTTGTTTCATTTTTAATTCCAAATGAACGATTGCAAGTCCCAGGAGCAGGGTTTCAGATACAGTGCAAATGGAAAGGTGAAGCTGAGGACATGCACCATGACACATAAAGTGTCGCGGTCTGGAAAAAGCTACACTCAAATCAGCTGAAGGCCCTGACAGCAAGTCAGAAGGCATTGTTTCAGCATTGAGTAGATCGCTAATTTTTTTCACAGAAAATCAGTTTCCGTACTAGACTCCCTTGCCCAGTTGAGCAAACTGATAAAAGCAAGAAGCAGAATTGTAATGCTCCAGATGGAAGCACAGTGTTTGGCTTGGTATCTAGTCCGTAATTCACAGAGTGCCTGTGGTGTCTACAAATGGCAGGACCGGATGAGCAGAGACAGCCTATTAAATGACTGTAGCTTCTGTTGGATGTTTTAAAATGAGTGATCATGGGATTTCGCAACGTATTTTCAGAAAGTCCTTTTGCCATGGTTCACAGCCTGTCCTGTGCCCATAGAAAAAGAGCAAAGGAGGAGGGTGACATGGTAGTATGCCTGTCTTGCTGTTAAGGAAACTTCCCTGTCCATTTGGGAGCCTCTCTGGGAGTCTCACTCACATCACCCCAAACTTTAACTGCTGGGACCAAAACCCCTTCAACAGTGGGCAGCTCCAGTGAGCTGACAGGTGCCCCACTTGACTCCATACACACACCACTCAGGCAGTCATCATCCCAACCCTGGGATGACCTTTCCCATAGCAGGATCTCAAACATCTGGTTCCTTCAAGTATTTTAATTGTGGTACAGCAACAACAGCTTGAGCAGGTGCCTCTGGGGAGGGACCCCCAACAAAGAGATCCCTTAGCTTTTATACCCTCTCAGTCTATGCACCTGCTCTTCACATGCCTTGCACACATCTCTTGGTCCAGTGATGATATTTGGTCTTGGGTCTTGCTGTTCATCAGGCCCTGTGCAGTCTCTGGGTGACCGTCTACCCCCTGGCTGGGTCCTTGTGCAGGCAAAGGGTCGGTGTCCATTCATGGCTCATTGCCTGCAAGCAACTTATCCCTGCCAAGGGCACGATGTGCAGCTTGCACACCCAGCTACCAGCGCTCGGTGTGTTCCTCAACATCCCTCAGGCCTCTCCGGAGCTGGCACGAGTTGCAGGTGAGTAACCGAAGGATGATGGATGCAGCCACGAGCTGTCACTCTCTGTATGTGCTGTAGGTGCTTTCAGTCCACAGCAGAGACTTCTTTAACTCAGAGCAGAGAGAAGCTGCTGGGCTCTCCCCATGCCCCTGGCAGAACATGGGGCTGCTCTTGCTGCAGGCACAGAGGGAGCAGGGCCCTGGGGAAGGGGCTGATGCCTCCAGCCTGCTCTGTGGCCACTCCTGCTCAGCCAGGGTCAAACCAGAGTGTGTCTGCAAGTGTGCAAAGGGGGCACATCCTCAGCCTGGCAGAGCAAGCCCTGCAGGGGGGATGACACTCATGGCAGGGACCACAGACATCGGGGACAGCCACAGGCTCCCCTTCTGAGTGTCACCAGGGCCACGTGCCAGGCTACTATTAAAAAAACAAAAGGGAGTGCAGGAGAAGGTGCTGGTGCTCCATGTGAGTTCTCAGCTCTTTCGGTCGCAGGGACAGCTGCAGGGCATGTGGTCCTTCCAGGGCTTGGAGTCTTACCTGTCTGCTCTTGTTCTAGGAGCTGGAGAGGAAATGGGGGGGAAAGCACCTTCGATAAACTGTTGGGGACAAGCGAATATTTTTTTTAACAAAACACCTGCACCATTTCCAGCACTTGCAAGCAAAACAAAATCTGAGGTCTGTGGCATTTCAACATGTACAGGTAAGGCAAAGTAATGTTTAAAAATTGGTCTTAAACTATTGAGTTGCGTCTTCTTTTATGTGTGCCTAAAGCACAGTCAGTCCTTTGCTCACTCTGCGAATAAGCAATTTCCCAAGTTCTGTTTATTTCAGCATGTTACTCCCAAGGAAATCCTCTCTTCGGTGGGAGCGAAACAGGAAAATGTTGCCCTAAACTAGAGTCAAACCCAACAGAGTAGCACCCAGAAGACTGGCAACGAGATCCAGGTCACGTCTGGGTCTACTGCTTGCTCCAGCACTCCGCAGTGCATCAGCTCATCTCCATCATCCAGGCTGCTCAGAAAGGCAACACTCACCCCATGCAGCCTGGAACCGCGCTGGGTAGCCCCGCTAACAGTGCAAGGAGCCCGGTGTCCACTGCCCACAGCCACTGCTTCCACTGCTCGCACTGGCCTCCTCCGAGGTGCGGGCCGGGGTTTACCTGCAGCAGAGCAGCTGGGAGGGCTCTGGGATGGATGGAACACCCTGCGGCTGCGGCTCCTCCGGGCTTCACCTTGCCAGACACGGAGAGTGGCGCAACAAGCCGCCTTGGGAAGCAGCACCGAGACAGGCTGTGCTTTCCTCTTCCTGCCCGGACAGAGCTGCCTGTGCAACACGAGAGCTTCCCGCTCGGCGCTCACGTAAACAGAGCACCCGCAGCCTTTCACCTACTCCGCTCTGTTTACAGATTTCACTCCTCGCTCTTTTCCCACCGCTGCAAACCAACACCTGCGTGCGCGGGTGTTGCACTTGGCAGGGCCATATGGTGTTCTCCTGACATACATCTGAGGCCAGATACGTAACTGTGCTGCTGAGAGATTTAAGATGAGAAAACCTTTCCAGGACATTTAAGCTGTACAAATAATGATAATAAAAGGACTTTATAGATGTGTAGGCTTAGTCCAGACAAACCCTTTGCTACCCTACTCAGTAGAAAATACAAACAGACTGTGATTTAGGAGCTTCCTCAGTAAACAAAACAGCAAATGACTAAAATAAACTAATATGTCTAGAAAAACAAATACTTCTTAAAATTCCACTTAAACACATTTTTATTTTATGGCAGCAAGAAAATAGCATTTAGAAATTATTTTAACATGGAAAAGGTCTTACCCCAGTGTGCTAAGATAAGCAAAGAATTATGGCTAAGATTTTCAAATCTGCCTAAGGGATTCAAGTCTCCAACTAAAACAAACAAAGTGAGCATCCAAATCCTTTAAGCAGCCTTGAAAATCCTCCTATCTGTGTGCACAGGTCCATGGATATAAAAGTATATAGAGTTGCATGAGTAAAAGACCTAGCATGTCTTTCACCAAAGCAACCATTTCAAGGCATTCTGTGTATATAAATACATAAAAATGAACTTTGGTGAGTTGCGGTATTTGAAAGTGCTCTGTTGGGTTGTCATATGATATAATCAATATTCATTGTTTATTTAACAAGAGTAAATTTGACCCAAAAATTTCTAAAGCCTCAAGCTCTCCAGCACCCAGTGCCAGCAGGATTATTTAAGGGCATTCACCCTGAGTTGCCAAATAGCTCTCCAGTAACCAAACAGACCCACACACCACTTGAATCTGGGCTGGTCAGACACCGTGCTAATAGTCATCCCACAGAGAGGAGAGGGGTCTGTGCATGCAGGGCCACTCATAGGTCTGCTCCTAAAAAAACATGTCTTAGCTGTATCATCTGTGTCATCCTAACTCAGATCCAAAAAGCTTCTTTCAGCATGGGTTGCTATGCTACGTTTCTTTAATTTAGGAAATGCTTTCCAGACATGGTTTTGTTTCACATACATGTGCTTTAGTGTCTCAGCTTTGCCTTCCAGTGGTGTGCTGACCAGGATGGTACAGCGCTGATTTCTCTATGACAGCAACTCCTCCAGTTGCTCTTATATGAAATCTGAGCCTTTAATTCACAGAGCCTGAGGAAACAGGCCCAAACTGTGACAGGCTGACAATATGTGACAATGCAGCTCACACAGGACACAAAACACTGGGGTGGAGGAGAAGGAGCTGTCACACCAGCTTTAGGAGTTCCCAGGACTTCACCAGAAGCAGGAAGTCTTGGGAACCTGAAGCCCAAGCAGCAGGCAAAGCTTTCTGGAGAATTGTTATGGATGTTACATGTTCCAGATAAATTACAGCTTAGATCATTCATTGTCTCATGAGACTGACCTGGATTTGAGGTTAACATCAAAGCTTCCTGAGGACAAAGGAAGCCAAAGGGCTTCCACCCTCCTCCTATTTTCTGTACTCATGTTCCAGCTCTGGTCCCAGCCAGTGCTCACTGAATGTGAGCAGGACCCCTGAGAGTGGCATCCACCACCAGTGCATCCAGGTTTGTGCAGCTGAAGGCTGAGCACACAAGCAGAATAAAAGTGTGGAGAATGTGACCCACTTTATCCGACAAAGCCTTTTTCAGGAGCGAGAACCACCTGGCCCTCACTTGCTGCTTTCTCTTCCACCCGCACCCACACTGATACTGGAAATGTCCTTTTTTGGGAGGGCTCTGAAGACAATTCCTGGTAAGTGCATGACCCTGACCGTGCAGAATGGGATGTAACAGTTTTCTGATAGTTAAAACTGTTCTAGCTGCAAAACAAACACATGTACACAAACAGACATTACAACATCAGTGGGTTTTTTACATCTGGTGCCAACAAATAAATGAAGATGGTCTTCAGGACCATCTTGAAAGCTTCTCAAAACTAACTAAAGCATCTTTAAACTAACCAGAGCATCTTCTTAGCTTCTTGAAACTAACAACTAGATGCAAGCTTTCTTCTGGGAGACATCTCTTTCTCATTCCCTTTTAGTCCTTGCTCTAAACAGTTCACTGCACTGGTGTCAACAGCTGCAGAATCACACCCTCTTTATTTCTGCCCAATATCTGCATTTTCAGTCCCTAAACAAAGGGAGATGAAGCAGTATTTTGTAAGAATCATTTTGTCCTTCCGCTACTGCAAACCAGTAACTTTTCAACAGCACCTGTGAAAAAGCTCCCTGAAAGTTCACGATGGAAATGAACACATCAGTCCAGTTTCAGCCAATCCTCTCTGTGTAGAAATAGAGCTTACCTGCAAAACCCACATTAAGCTACATCAGAAACAGGAAGATACTAGAAAAATGTTGAAAGAAAAAAAAAACATTTCAGAAAACCAAACATTTCTGGAAACAGTGAGAAATAAATGTCAGTTCTCTCCTGAGAGAATGGAGCTAGTTACACGCAGGCTGTCTCCTGACTTTTAAAATTCTTTTTCAATACAAGATATACTTGTGAAAACTAAACTGAAAACCAAAGGGATCACAAAGCCTTTGACATCAGTCCTTCAGCTTCACCCAAAGAGACAGACCCAGGGGCCAAAGAAGAGATTCATAATGGGCAAGCATGTTCCTGAAAAACCTGGAGGAACAGAGCCACTGGCCCTCAGCAGAGAAAACCTCCAAGAGACTGTGACAGTCAGCTGCCATGCTGTGCACCATGTCCAGGGGGAATGGGGGGAACTTGAGGCTTCTGGGGCAGGATAAAGGTAACCAAGCTGTTCCCTGAGGCAGCTGCTCTGTGAGAGCCTGGTTCACTACAGGGTCTGAAACTGTCCTCTATGTGCCTCATCTCAATAGCTACACAGTACCTTCTTCTCCCCTTCCTTTGTGCCCTTGCAAGACCCTCAGCCTTTTCACCTTCCCTAAATTTGAGTCCCCATCACAGTGTCTCCTCTCTCCCCTCAATTTCTCCCCAGGTCTTTTGGCAGCAAAGGGTAGTGTGTGCTATGTTCAAGTTGCAGACGTGTGTGAACACCTGCATGCCAACAGCCAGCAAACAGCCTGAACCCGCTCCTGCTGACCCTCCACGAAACTCTGCTCTGCCCAGCTGATGGTTCTTGTTGGCCTTATGGGCACTCGTGGTGGGATCCACCTCACCCCACCTGCTTTGTAGAGTCACCCACTGTGGCTGCTGCCCAGGCTTCCATTATCATCAGGGAGATGGAGTAAACAGAGCTCAGAATGCAATTCATCCCACATGAGGGAAAAACATAACATGTTTGAACCCGGTGGTTTATATTTATTAGCACTTCACTGACTATAAAAAGAGCTATAAAACCAGCTGCTTGTGTTATAAGCAGCTAATCTAAGATGAACTCCACCCATAGTGACTCTGGGTACATTTATATACACTTTGCTGTTGAAACCCAAGAACAACCTTGGGCCCAGGGTCAAACAGAGCAAACTGGCTCAGTTCCCTGCTGCTCACAACAAGGATCCTTTGGAGTAGATGATTTGCACCTACAGAATAGATGAAGGGGAGCATGTCAGTGCAGGGCCCACTTCCCCAGGCCTCTTTGGCTTCCCATACCTGAGTACTCTCCATGCTCAACAGCCTTCCATGGCTGTTTCACAACAGACACGTGCCTACATATTTACACCTTTCCAGACACTGACCTTGTCCACCATCCCTTCTTCCCCTCGTGGAGAGGAGACTTTGGACCAGGGCGACAGCAGTGACAGGCAGGCTCAGATTGATGAGGTCTTTAGAAGGCTGCCTGCCAGCCCTTTAATGCCAGCACATCACTCACAGGCCCTGAAGAGTTGTGGGTACCATAACCAGCTACGGGCTCAGTCTGCACCACAGATCTAACTGGAAAAAATGTATCCTGTCTACTATAGACAAGACAGTGCCATCTTCTAGAGAAGCTTCCATTAGGTAAGGATGCCACTTTGCATGTCACCTCAAACAAGGCCCACACTGTCCCTCTTCTGACTGTGTGATGTGGTTTAACCTCAGCTGGCAGCTAAAGACCATGTAGCTGTTTGCTCACTGCTCCCCCCACCCACTGGGATGAGGAAGAGAATCAGAAAAAACGGTAAAACCCATTAGTTGAGATAACAACAGTTTAATAATTGAAATAAAGTAAAAGATAATAATAATAATGAAGTATAATATCTATGAATATAATGAACAGGGAGGGAACAAAAAGAGCTGTAAATAAACCAAAGAAAGACAAGTGATGCACAGTGCAACTGCTCACCACCCCTGTCCAATGCCTAATCCATCCCTGGGCAGCGACTGGCAGCTTCCAGACAATTCCCCACAGTTTATGTACCAAACATGATGTTCCATGGTATGGAATATCCCTTTGGCCAGTTCGGGTCAGCTGTCCTGGCTATGCTCCCTACTGCTTCTTGTGCAGCTCCTCACTGGCAGAGCATAGAAAGCTGAAAAACCCTTGATTTTTGGCAAGCCCTACTAGCAACAATTAAAACATCAGTGTGTTATCAACATTATTCTTATCCTAAATCAAGAACACAGGACTGTACCAGCTCTTGAAGAAAATTAACTGTATACCAGCCAAAACCAGGATACTGTGGCTCCCATAGAGTGAATGTCTGTAGGGCCAAGGATGAGCTGTGGGACAGAGGTGACTCTCCAACAGTGAGCTTTAAGACCAAAGCGCGTATGTCCCATGGAGAGCTGCAGGAATGAAGTGCGTGTCCCCAAAACTGAGCTGCAACAGCAAAGTGAGACACACGGAGGAGAATTCAGGGAGCAGCTGGATGCTGGCAGCCTGCTGCCATGCAGGGGGTTGGTATGTGGGGCACATTGCATAACCTGCACAATCTCCAGCTACACCTGGGATCTGCAAAGACTGATGAAAATCTTTGGGCAAGTTTTTCTGGTCATGAGGGCAACCCCACTGACAGGGGCTTCCCTCTCTGTGGTCTCTGACAAAGCCAACACCATCCCTGCACATTGTGCATCTGGAGAATAAGAGGTCTATCTCCTTGCAGCCCCATATGCCAATCTGAGCTCACAGTGGAGATACTTGCATTGAGGAACACCAAAGCTGGCTTTCACAAAGGCTCTTGTTTTAAAGATTTAAAGTAGAATTGCTTAATCCTTATATTGCTGCTAAGAGACTATGTGAGCAGCAAAGCTGTGGCTCTTATGATGTCTCTTTAAATGAAACACAAGGCCTTGATCTCCACAGGTCTCGTAAGTGTGCCCCTTGCCCTTAGTTCCTGTGAAATCTTAAGAAAAATAAGGAAATCAATTACTAATAGCAAGTGGGTGGCTTAACAGCTTGTCAGTGATGTGTTTTGTACCATGATGGCAAGGGTGTGGTATGTGAGCCAGGAATTTGGCAAGAGACAGCAGCAGGACATGGGAGAGCTCAAGGCCTGCTGACACATACAGAAGGAGTGTATCAGCTGCAGGGAGCCAAACTGGATGCAGTTTAGTCTGTATCATATGTAGGACATGCTACCTGCCTTTTTTCACTTTAATTTTCCTATCTAGAGATTGATTGTTTGCTTGATTATAAACTAAGAGGTATGCAGTGGGTTCAGGCATTAACATTAATAGATTAACACTGCAGGAGCTATTAACATCTCTATCTCATTTGTCATATGGGGATGAAACTAGTCAATAGTTCAAAAATAATTAAATGTAGATTTAAAGGAAAGAAAAACCTTAGATCCCATGGCTTCTATCAAAATACATGTCATGGCTTAAACCCTGCCAGTGACTAAGTATCACACAGACACTTGCTTATTTCCTGGCAGTGGGATGGGAAGAGAATCACAAAAGCGAGAAAACTCAGGGACTGAGATAAAGACAATCTGATAGGAACACAAGCAAAGCAAAGCAAGGAATTTGGAATTCATCCACCCCTCCTCACGAACAGCCAGGTGTTCAGCCATCCTCAGGAAAGCAGGGCTCCATCACGTGTAATGGTGACGTGAGAGGACAAACACTATCACTCCAAACATCTTCCCCTTCCTTCCCCTTCCTTCCCCCATGTTTATATGCTGAGCATGATGCCATATGGTGTGTGATATCGCTCTGGTCAGCTGGGGTCAGGATCCCAGCTCCTTGTGCTCCTCCAGCCTCCTCACTGGTGCAATGAGGTGAGAAGCAGAAAGGGCTTTGACTCTGTATTAGTGATGCTCAGTGATAATGAAAACATTCCTCTGTTATCAACACTTGTTTTCAGGACAAATCCCAAACATAGGCCCAAACCTGCTACTACGAATAAAATTAACTTCATTCCAGCCAATGCCAGCACCTTCTCCACCCCTCATTCCATATGTCATGCTCAAGTCCCACACTATGTGGGGAGCTGAGCATGACATTCAACAGTATGGACTATCCCCGTGGCCAGTTTGTGTCAGCTTTCCTGGCTGTGCTCCCTCCAGGCTTCTGTGCAGCTCCTCACTGGCAGAGCATGGGAAACTGAGAAGTCCTTGACTTAGGGGAAGCACTACTTAGCAACAACTAAAACATCAGCATGTTATCAATGTTATTCTCATACAGAATCCATAACACAGCACTGTACCAGCTACTGGGAAGACAATTAACTCTATACCAGCCAAAACCAGGATAATACCTATAGTGGGAGGTATGGAAATGCTGTTACCTGTGTCAGGGGAAAAGGCAAAGCGTCCCTGCTGACTTTTATATTATATTGCTATGTCCCATAACAACACCACATCACCTCCTTCATACCTCCATGATTTGGCCCATCAGAGGAATTTTTAAAATGCAGCAGCCTTTAGGTCACAGCGTAACAAGCAAATTCTGTTTTGGCAGGAAAAGGACACAAATGTGTTTCTAACACTTCCATTGGGAAAAACATTTATTTGATCATAGCTGGAACAGGTGGCTTTGTTAGCTACACACAAGCTCATTCTACAATGCTTACGGGCTGTTTGCTTCTCATTTTATTGGCTGACAGTTCAGCTTCTAAGTATCTGATTTTGATAGCAGAAATTCAAATCGATCAGTTAAGTTTTATACTGAACAGTAAAATCAATCATGACACAGAGAAAACTCTAAATATATTAAATATACCTTTCCAAGTGGTGGAATGCATAGACCTGTATGTTATCCTCTCAAGCAGAAAACATTCTCTGTTGTGTTTTCTGGTATTTTCCAAGCTCTGTCTGCAAAAAAAGGCATGTCACTTTGCCACACTCTTCCACAGCTCTCCAAAGGTATCCATGTTGTTGTGAAATGATAAACTCCACAAGACACAGCAATGTTGCACTTTACTGGAGGTATCAACAAACCCACCAGCATTGCACAAGTGAAGAAAGACCACACAAGATACTAAACAAAAATAAACACATGGTCACACCATGGGAAGTGAAATAGGGAGCACTGAAGGAATCAGCAAATCATTCCAATATTAATTCCTGATTGCCACTGGATTCCCAGGATTTCTTGGGCCAAGACACGCTATGAGTATGTGACTTGGCTGGTTTGAGCTGACCAGACACCTGTTTTGGTTGACCTTCCAAAAACACAGATGGGAAGCAGGGCTGTAGCTGGTACCAACCATCCTGTACAGTGTTCTGAGAAGAAACACAGCCACAGGACCCAAGGAAAGTTCTAGCTGGTATACAACTAATTCTGCACTGAAAGAGTTGAATATAAAACCTCCCACCATTTTTAGTATGTATTTAAGCAATCGTTTACTTACCTAGGTTCTTTCTGTGCTGACTGAAATAGCCATCTATCCCACTGTCTTATGTACTCTTCAGAAGTAAAAAATACCCCTTGATGTCCTGTCATGAGAAGTGGAAAATGTCTCCTGCTTGTTAGTAGGTAGAAATCAAAGAGTTTAGGATAAAGGAACACCTTAAAACACCTTCTTAACTCTGCATGCCAAAGCCAAGATAAGGCATGACAACAGAGCTATGTTTCTTAAGAGTGGGGTGAAATTCAGGAGACTGGAGTTTCACCTGACTTAGCCTCGGCCCCTAGACCAGTTACAAAGCTGGCCAGTAAATTACCAGCTGTGTTCCTAATTCTCTTCCCTAATTTATTGTCCCAATCTCATGACAATTTAGCTTTTCAATTACAAAAATCAGGTGCTCTGTCCCCGGAAGTGTTCACAGCCAGGTTGGATGGGGCTTTGAGCAACCTGGTCTAGTCATGGCAGGGAAGTTGGAACCAGATGATCTTTAAGGGCCTTTTCAACTCAAGCCATTCTATGACCTACAGGATGGACAAGTGGGGTTTTTTTAAATTTAAACATAAGATATAGTGTAATAGGCATACATAAATAACCAACAAGTGTTTAACAGTCAAAATCCTAAACATCTTCCCAAAGAAACACCCATTTCCTCCTGGGTGGCATAAAACCACATCCCCAGCTTCTCTGGGAAACTGAATGGAAAATACTTGTGAATTGACAGTGATCCTTTAGCTGCTTCCAGTGCTGCCAGAGAAGATCAGCTCCGCTGGAAACAGCTCACTTGCCAAAAAGAAGTTTCTCTCACCTGCCCTTTGGCTTCAGTAGGGATTTGAGGTTTCCCCTGACCCCACGAGGCTGTCTCCCATGGCAGCAGTGCAAACATCAACACTGCCAACAGTCTCTGAAGCCTTCTACTGAGCAGGCACAGCAGGACTGGAACTGCAATGACTCAGGCACAGCCACAAATGCTCCGGAGACAAAGGGCCATGAGCAATACTTTGTAAAATGCACATACACAGAAACCGGGGTGAGTATCATAGAGGGCTGGGGAGGAACATGGCACTTCCAGGCAAACAGGATTTGCTCCATCTGGCAATCAGACTGGTAAAGCAAAGTAAAACCCATAAACTGAAATCTTAATGACAAGTAAGTTCTGGTTTTCACTCGGTACTTCAATAAGCAATTGCAGAACCAGGATGAAGCAGATTTTTCTTAAGGTTAGGATATGTGAGGAAAATGGGGCATGAAGAAGAAGGGAAAAGGAGACGAAAAAAGCAACAAGCTGCCTTGTTGCTGACTGTATGCTCCCTCTCCCCAGTTATCTGATATATAAAGCTCGGCAATTGCTGTCAGTAGCAGCAGAGATACTTTTCTGATTCAATAACTGAATGGAAGCAGTAGTAGGACAGGGAAAAGAGAACAGCCCCACACTGTACAACCCTCTTATGCCCTGGACTCGCCGTCTGCTGCCTCTGGCCCTCCTTCCGCCCCCTCCCCATTCTTCATTTGCTCCCTTCCTTCCGTCCTTCCTCTCATGTTCCCCAGCTGCCATTTCAGAGCTGCCTTTCCCCGGCCACCCCCTCAGCCTCAGCTGCTTTCAGACACCCACTGCATCGCTCTGCATATGAAAATGAGCTGTCACATTTTCCAGCCTCTGAAGGAAGAGATTATTTTTGGGAGAGGTGGTTTTGACAGTTCTGCCCCGCAATTCAAGGGCAGAGCACGGGGCAGGGGGAGAAGAGGAGAGAAGGCACAGCAGATGAACACACATGCAGGGCTCCTGGCTGTGCACTCAGAAGGGACCGGAGGTCTCTGGGGGGACACAAAACTCCTGTGGACTGTGGGAGTCAAGGAACACATACATCTCCTCACTTCCGAGGACTGCTCTTTCCTGAGCCAAGGCCAGCTGCTACCAATGCAGCTACAGGACATGCCACTGAGATGACAGTCAAGCCTTCTTGTGGAGGACAGGCACAGCAAAGCCCCTCTCCACCCTCTCACGAAGTCCTTCACCCCACCTGCATCCCGATCCCCCACAGCACCAGGCAGTCTCTTACAGAGCCCATACTCCCTGCCAAACCCAGAACGCATCTGAAGATCTGGCCTAAAGGAGAGGAAGTGTAAAAGGTTTTTGACCTACCAGTCCAGCCCCAGTCTTTCTGTATATTTTGACTGCAGCTGGTCAGTGCACAATGCAAAACCTCCAGGGCCTTGCACTGGGATGGCAGCAGCAGCAAAGCATTGACATGGTGGGAACAAAGCCCAAGGGTGAGAGGAGACTCTCGCACAGGGAGAATGAGCAGGAGGCTTCCCGAGTAACCAGACAAGCAGATTGAAGAGAGGCGTGGCTGCAGAGGGTTGCTCTGGAAATTAAAGTTGAAACAAGCGGGTTTAAAGAAGCAAAGGAAGAGGGCAGTTGGGGAGGCAGGGCTGGAAACATCAGTGGCTGGAGGTGTCACTGGAAGAGGAATACATTAGGGAGGATCCAGAAATGGTGGAGGAGGCAGCAGGATCTGAATGGCCATAAGTGGTGCAGAGCAGGCTCCAGCAAGTGCAGGTTACTGGGAATGGCCACAGGGAGAGACTTTCACGGAGAAAAGGCAGTGTGGACATCATGGGAAGGAAGGTGCATTAAGAGGTATTAAGAAGCACTGTGTGTGCCAGGGGCACATGAGATTGGCAGCTGGGACAGGCGAGCCGTGAGGACCCGTGGAGAGTCACTGCTGGAAGGGGTGCCAAGAGCAGCAAGGGTGATCCTGCAGAGCCCACAGCAACAAAGAGCTGAGAGGGCTGACTGGGAAGCCAATAGGAGGATGGGCAAGGAGGTAAAGCAAAGACAGAGAAGAGAGAAGCAAGAGTGGGGAAAGAACAAAACAGAACAGGCCACTTGAAGCATGAGCTGCCATTGCACATCAGCCCTTTGTTATTTTCTCATAGTTACACCGCAGAAGAGTTGAGAAGTACCTGTCAGTGTTAGATTACAACCTACTTCACGTCACATAAACTGAGAGATATGGCCAAAACTCAAGTCACCCTTATGACAAGTCTAAAAGGCACGTGATCAAGCTTAAACATTGCTATGCTAATTTCACCTTTCCATTTTATTTGAAAATAATAGTATTCCCTCCAAAAAGCACTTTACTTCTAGAAAATTACTGCATAATCACCTTAACTTCCTCAAACAGTCCAGCACACACCTTCAACACCTTGCCATAGCAAACAAACTAAAAATGGCAACAGTAGTTCATGTTACAGATCTTCTGTTCATGCTGGAAACTGGATTTTTAACACTAAAGTTCTGACTGTATCAGTAAAATATTTGTATAAATGCATTACATACAAGTAAGGGTGAAAAAAGTGATGATTTTCTGCTGAATGTTCAAGAGAAACTATTAGCTTTGTGAGTGAATTTATCATGTAGGCTGGCGCAGCTTTTACAGATTTAGTTTTACTGGCAATAATATGCTTCAAATGAGATTTCAGAATGTTTTAAATAAAACCAGTTACAATCACAAAAACCATGACAGAACATGCCATAAACAGAAAACACAGAATTTCACCAAGAACTATTGAGTATTTATTCCACAACCTTTATTTCAGCCGGGGCAGATGCAGACAGATGCACTTGTGAGCCAGGAGTTTATTCCCCAGCTGTGCCTTATGTGACAGTAGCACCTTTTGGCAAAAGACAGCATGTTCTGGGAGCCAAGCAACCATTTTATCAACATTTTTTCCCCGTTGATTTCAGTGTGAAGCACACAGTAAACACACTTTCTCCTGATAAGACACGCAGACACGTAGGATCAAATGGAGTAATTTGTAAACAACTGTTTGCTACCAGTAATGAAAGGAGTTTGGGTCATCCTGAAGTGAATTCTCTTCTGGGAATTCCCTCTAGATAAGGCAGTCAAGCCAATCCGTTTCCCTGCAGGCACTGGAGGGATCTTATAAAACCTGTCAGAAAGTAAGGCAGATACCCAGGCTGCAGAACAGAAACAGACGATGGGAGATGCAGATTTCCCTCTGCCAAGTGGCATGTTTTCCTAGAGGTGACAATTGTGGCAGCTGTAGGAGCAAGGAGAAAGGGATCCCACCACTGGCAGCCTGGTCCAAGGGGGCATAGCAGGAGAGCACATCCCATCAGATGGGTCTGGGGTACCACTGTGAAGCCAAATAACAGAGATTCCATCTGTACAATGTATCAGTTGAAATACTGGAATTAAAGCAATTTTTTTTAAAAGTGTCGTCCTGGGAATAAAATTACCACTCTTTTGTCAATACATGTCTTTGAATTGATTAAGTATTACTTTAAATTACATACATCTATGGTCATGTTTTGCAATATTTATATCCTCTATCTTCATGGTTAAAGAAACTGCTCATTTCTTGCAGGTTTTTTTTTCCTCTTTCAGGCATTACCAAACTCTCTGGGACAGGTGTTTCTTGTTTCCTTGCTTTCAGGCAAGTTACAGGAACACATAACCTGCTGCCAGACCCCTTCTGCCAATTGGGATTGGCTGGCATGGGGAAGAATTAAGCAGAATGAAAGAATAGGGCCATGACACCATTGAAAAGGGGAAGGACATGAAGAATGACAGAATCACAGAACAATTCCATTGGAAAAGGCATCTGAGACCTTTGACTGAACACCACCATGCCAACTAGACCATGGCACTAAGTGCCACCTCCAGTCTTTTCTTAAACACCCCCAGGGACGATGACTCCACCACCTCCCTGGGCAGCACATTTCAGTGCTTATCACCCTTTCTATGAACAAATTCCTCCTAATGTCCAACCTAAACTGCCCCTGATGCAGCTTAAGACTGTCTTCTCATCCTGTTGCTTATTTCCTGGGGAAAGAACTTGACCCCCACCTGGCTACAGCTCTTGTCAGGTCATTACAGAGAGCAATAAGGTCACCCCTGAGTCTCCATTTCTCGAGGCTAAACAACCCTCAGCTGCTCCTCGTAAGACTGGTGCTCCAGACCCTACATCAGCTCAGTTGTCCTTCTCTGGACATGCTCCAGCACCTCAATGTCCTTCCTGAATTGAGGGGCCTTGAACTGGACACAGCACTCGAGGTGCGGCCCCACCAGTGTGGAGTACATGGGGAGGGTCACTGTCCTGGTCCTGCTGGCCACACTACTATTGATACAGGCCAGGATGCCATTGGCCTTCTTGGCCACACACTGGCTGATGTTCAGTGGCTGTTGACCAGCACCCCCAGGTTCTTTTCTTCTGGGCAGCTTTCCAGACACTATCCACAGTGCATAGTATTGCATGGGGTTATTGTGGACAAAGTGTAGGACCCAGTACTTTTCCTTATTCTGGCTTTGGGCCATTGATTTAGCTTGTCCAGATCCCTCTGCAAAGACTTCCTACCCCACAGCAGACCAACACTTGCACCCAACTTGGTCCTGTCCACAAATTTACTGGATCCCCGCATCCAGATCATCAATAAAGATATTAAACAGGACTGGGCCCAACACTGATCCCCGGGGGACACCACTGGTGACTGGATGCCAATTGGATGTAGCACCATTCACTACCACTCTCTGGGCCCATCCAGCCAGTTCTCAACCCAGTGAAGAGTTCGCCTCTCCAAGCCGTGGGCTGCCAGCTTTTTCAGGAGTATGCTATGGTAGAGTCAAAAGCTTTGCTGAAGTCCGGGTAGACTACATCCACAACCTTCTGCTCATCTACTAGGCAGATCACCTGGTCATAAAATGAGATCATGTCGGTCAGGCAGGACCTGGCTTTCCTAAACCATGCTGGCTGGGACTGATCCCTTGGATGTCTTGTATATGTCATGTGATTGCACTCAAGATGATCTGCTCCATAACCTTGTCGGGCACGGAGGTGAGGCTGACAGGCCTCTAGTTCTCTGGATCCACCTTCTGGCCCTTCTTGTGGATGGGTAGTCACACTGGCCAGCTTTCAGTCGTCTGGGACCTCCTTGGTTAGCCAGAACTGATGATAAATGATGAAGAGGGGCTTGGTGAGCTCTTCTGCCAGCTCCCTCATCACCCTAGGATGAGTCCAATCCAGTCCCATAGACTTGAGAGCATCTAAGTGGCACAGCAGGTCACTAACTGCTTCCTCCTGGATTACAGGGGGTCCATTCTGCTCCCCATCCCTGTCTACCAGCTTAGAAGGCCCGTTGTCCTGAGGATAACTGGTCTTACTGTTGAAGACTGAGGCAAAGAAGGTGTTAAAAAAAAAAGATAAAAGGAAAATGCTCTGACCAAACGTCGCTGGACTGTTTAGGAGGAGAAGGAGGAGGGGAGATCTCTTAAGTGAGGCTGAATAAGCAGGAGGAAAGAAACTGAACTATAACGAAGCATCAATAGCATTTCTAGAACCCAGCACCAGTCAGAGCTGCAGCCTGGCCTGGATCCGGCTTCTCAGGTCCTGACACATACAGCCGCTCTTTCTGCTTTCGTTACAACTTTCTGACGGGAAAAAGAACCCGCCTTAACCCTGCATCGAGCAGAACGGATCACACGGCTCTCGCCCTTGTGGCGCGCCACAGCCTGCGAGGCAACGCGATTAGCAGTGACCCAGCTAAGCCGCAGCTGTTCCCGAGCCGGCCAGGCGGCAGCAGCCGGGGAGCGGGCGAGGGAGCCGCGGGCAGAGACGGCCGAGCGCCGCGGGGTCTTCCTCAGACTGTGGTCTCCCTCGGATCTCCCGCCAACAACAGTGCCCTGGGCTGACACGGACAGCGCCAGCAGCCCCGCTGCAGACCGGGGCGGTCCCGACGCGTGGCAGCGACTTTCCCCACCCCGAGGGTGCTTCCAGGACGCAGCAGCGGGTCCCTGGGCGCGCCCAGCCACGGGGATGGGCCAGAAAAGTCCGAGGAGGTCGGAACGACCGCGCCGCTCTCTGCCTCTCCCCCCGCCCGCGGCCCCGCTTCACCTCAGCCCGGCGGGGAGCGGGGGCCGCGCCGGGGAGGCTGCTCCCTCCCCCGCCGCCGTGTGACCTCATGCGGGAGGAAGCGCCGGGCCG
>VZRV01006980.1:152382-194350 GCA_013398115.1 Falcunculus frontatus | reverse complement strand
CGGGGTGCGCTGAGGTGAGGGTGGCGCGCGCCCAACAGCTGGGGGCGGGGCCCGCGCCTGAGCCCCGCCCCCGCCCCGCCCCCAGCCCTGCGTGAGGGCCGGGCAGGGAATGCACAGAGATAGAGGTGGGGGGGTACCTATGTGTGTATATATATATATGTATGTATAGCTCAGTTCTCCCAGCAGGTGATTTCCCGTGTGTGTGAGAGAGACCCTTTGAGTATTTTCTAGAACATTTTTTGCTGCTAGTTCCTTTTGAAGAAAATGTGAATCAATCCCAATGCGGTCCTTTCTCATGTGCCAAAATAAGCACTGTGCTGAGGGCTGTGTGTGTCGAAAGCAAAAATAGAAGGAGAGTGGGATGGTGGAGGAAGTTTTGATTTACTTTTTTGGGGGGCATGAAGATTTTTCTTAAGCTCTCAGACACAGCTCTTGCAATGTGGAATAACTTTAACATACGTAAGATCCAGAGTAGTTCTTTTGTCTCAAGAAAGTATATAATTTTCATCTTGCACAGGTGCCCTGTTTGTCTTTAGCAATGCTTTCTTAGAAGCAACTGCAAAATACTCAAACTTAGCATCAGGTTTAAAGTTGCTTTTTTTCCTCCAACCAAAACAGGATTAAGAAATGGAGATGATTACTGAAAAACAGAGAGATACGAGGTATTGCTGGAACAATACACCTGAGAAAAGTGATTATGAGGCTGTAGAAGCCCTAATTTCTATGAGTTGCAACTGGAAGTCAGACTTCAAGAAACATGCAGAAATGAGACCTATAACTCCTGCGTCTGACATGTCAGAAGAAAGTGACGAGGCTTTGCTTCCTGGAGCAGCGGACTTTAATGCGATACCAGCATTCGTAAGTTTTCCAATTTGCATATGTGTGTGCTTGTTTTTAACAATTAATGTGGTGATGTGCTGTTACTGTCCCCCCCTTACTGTGTCTCTCTCCCCTGCACAGTGCCTGACACCCCCCTACAGCCCTTCCGACTTCGAGATGTCGCAGGTGATCCATCCACTTGGCAAGGCACTGTCCGAGGCTGCCAAGCCTCCTCTGGCCGCACCTCGGAGAGAGGCAGAGAGGTCTCCAGCAGCCAGGCCTCTGAAAGCTCGAGTGACGAGTGTTATCCGCCACACGGCTGATGCCCAGCTCTGTGATCACAAAACCTGCCCGGTGAGAACAGCCAGTGTGCTCAAATACCAGGACAGTGCCTCGAGGGAAACAAACAGGAAACAGAACGCCAAAGCAGAGCACTCTGTGTGCTCTGCCGTGGCACCGAGTGGAGCTAGTGCTGAGACGAGCGAACTGTTGGTGGCAGAAGGAAGAACTGCAGAACCAGCTGTTGGGCCTGTGCCCTTGACACAGCCCTCAGTGAGTGGGGAAGAGTCTGTCCCTGAACCAGCACAGCAGCCAGCAGTGGCAGCACCGCTGTCCCCTGCCCAAGGCAGCGGAGCGCCCCCTGTGCCAGTGATTTGCCAGATGGTCCCACTGCCTGCAAACAACAATGTTGTGACGGCCGTGGTGCCCAACACCGCGCCAAGCCAGCAGCCGGCTCTCTGTCAGCCCATGGTCTTCATGGGCACCCAGGTTCCCAAAGGTGCTGTCATGTTTGTTGTGCCCCAGCCAGTTGTGCAGGGCACAAAGGCTCCCATTGTTAGTCCAAATGGCACGAGACTCTCTCCCATTGCCCCTGCTCCCGGCTTTGTACCTTCTGCAGCAAAAACCACTGCTCAGGCTGATTCTTCAAGAATAAGAAGTCACATTTGCGGCTACCCAGGATGTGGAAAAACGTACTTCAAGAGCTCTCATTTGAAGGCTCATGTCAGAACACACACAGGTTGGTCACTGCTGCTGCATGTTAAAAATGAACATAGAAAATTGTGGTTATATATACAGCTTGTTATAGTTGTAGTGATTACCAGATCTGTTCATGGAACAAATTGTGGGCCAGCAATTAAATACTTTTTTTTGCTAGCATGCATTCTAATGCTGCCTGATCTCTGACGGGAAGTCTCCCCGAGGGAAGTTGACTCAGCAGTTTGTTTATGCTGGACTCGCTTCATATCAGAAGGTGTTCAGTAATGCTTCTGTGGAAGCAAGGCCTTACCAAGCATGCTTTCCAGAGTCAAAGATGCCTTATTATGCTTCTCCTCAGGAATGCCTTTTTCAGAAGTGGGTAAAACTCGGAGATTCTTTTATGAGAGAATGTGAGAATCCACTCCAAACTATTCCTACCTTGGTTATTCTAGAGTAACTTCTCCGGCCTCAGCCCTGAACTGCAGCAGCAGAAAGAGTCCCATGTATTTTCACACAGGCTCACAGTGCACTGCTAGAGCTCCATTACATAAAACATCATTGCAGGCTGTGCTTCAGAGGGGCGTTTTGGGCATGCTGCGTCATCATTATCCACAGTTTACATGGAGCTGAGAGTTAAAATCAGCTGTCTTGAGATGTGAAGAGCATTTCAAACAATTGGTTCCAGAAAATTTTTAACCTTTAACCGTTTTAACCCTTTTTAACCCTTTAACCCTTACCCATACTACTTAGCCATAGGGATAGTGAGTCTGCATGTTTAAATATTAGTGTATAAACAATTTTCCACATTTTGTGTGTATAATGCTTACGTCGATTTTTGGCTCAGCTGCCATAATAGAAACTTTCCTGCCCGTTAAGTCAAATCCTGCCAGTTAAAGCAGCAGTGTTTATTGCTCAGTTAGTACTCACTGGGTTTTTCCCTTTGTAATTTCTTCCCTTTTAGGAGAAAAGCCGTTTAGTTGCAGTTGGAAAGGCTGTGAGAGGAGGTTTGCACGGTCTGATGAACTGTCTCGCCACCGCAGAACGCACACTGGGGAGAAGAAGTTTGCCTGCCCGATGTGCGAGCGGCGGTTCATGCGGAGCGACCACCTCACAAAGCACGCGCGTCGCCACTTGTCGGCGAAGAAGTTACCGAACTGGCAAATGGAAGTGAGCAAGCTCAATGATGTTGCCGTGCCGCCAGCATCTGCAACTGCCCAGTGAAAGGACTTGCTCTGAGGATGATGGAATTAACTGTTGTTGCTGCGATAGGCCGGCTGAAAAAAGGCTTTTTCTCCCGGTCTGCCGTTCTCCTGCACTGGCTGCTGACAGCAGTGCGGAGAGGCAAAGGCAGCCTGCACTCAGTCACAAAAGATGCTGCTGGGAGAACCAGTGGCTGACTGGAATAGCGGATGTCTTTTGCACTGGTAAGGAGAGAAGGAAAGGGAAGGCTCTAGAGCAGAGCAGCCACATTGTGCCAGTTTTGAATTTTGCAAATCACTTGGGTATGCTGTAGATCCACTCCCATGCAAGTGTTCCTGAGGGTTTGCTGCTCACGCCTGAGACCAGCTCCAATTTTAGCTGTCAGTTGTCAGTCTTCAGTAGGCGCAGACAAGGACAGCAGCAATGTACAGGCGCAGGCTTGAAAGCCCAGAACCTACCTGCGTAAGATAATCGAAATTCCTTTTCCTACTTCTGTCACCTTTTCTCAGTAGGAATCTTTTCCTCCTAACCTTTCTCTGGCCCCATTATAATCAATGATTTGGTGCCAGACTCTTGGAGATTTTAGCTGTCTCCTCCTGCATGGGGTGGTTAACACCCTCAGCTTTACACTGCTGTGTCCAGAGGGGCTTGGGATGGGCATGCAGGGGCACCACATGAGCAGTCGAAGGGCAGGAATGTTTCTGAATCCTTATTAGCTTTGTAATGTTTTCCCAGCTGCTTTGGCAAGCTTTGTGATTGTTACAGCTGGTTATACCTGGGCATCGCATGACGCTTCTGCTTTTGTGTTGCTTATGGTTTCCTTTCTACCTTCTCACTGCGCTTGTCATGAGCGGATACAGGGCACCTTGAAGACAAACTTGGTAACTGTAAACTACTCGGGTTGATTAAAGAAGAAAACCAAGAAACTTAGGCTTCTTGATTGTGTTATTCTTTGAAAGGCGGTTTATGCTAAAATTGAAATGGATATATTAGGTATGGTATTAAATTAGGAAGTTGTGATTCAAAAAGGAAAAGAAGGCAGCAAAGACACCAGCCTAGAATTTAAACTAGCTTTTGTGACAATGCATCAATTTTCACTATTTGTATTTTATCATATTATGTTGAGGACACATATCAGAAAGTGAATGGTTTGAAAATAGTGTATTAGATCTGCTTTTTGGGACTACTTTAAAGATTTGCACATTTCTTATGTTGTACTTTATACTTTGTTTACAATAAACCAATTTTCTTTAATATAGGCCGCTTTCTTTTTTTTAATTCATAGCGGAACTTATCCCTTTGCAAGGAAAATAACCTCAAAATAAAATTGTCCTTACTAATGGAATGCTATCTCTTAATTTTTTGTATTTTTAAGGGCTATAAAGCCCACAGGAGTGGAAGTTCAAGTCTGCGCTTACTACTCTGTGTCTCTGTTTTGGTTTGGTTTTGGGGTTTTTGCCCCAGCTGTTCATCCCCCTGCTTTCCTTAAGCACCCAGAACTATGTGGGCCGTTATAACGCTGATGAAAAGTATTTCCTTTTTTTTTGTGATTGCACTGCCTTCCCCAGGAAGGAACCCAGTCGTGTTCCTGATGGCCTGGCTGTTGGGCAGAGGTGGTGGCTGCCACCCCCACGGTGCGGGATCCAGGTCCCCCGTGGCCATCCCCAGGGCCAGTGGGCATGTGGTGCTGGCACCGAGATGGGCTGGAGATGGGCTCCAGGCTGGGGGTTTGCCTGCCCCATTAAAGCTGTCCCTGGAGGAGTCCCCTGCCAGGAGGGGAGCAGGGAATTGGGGTTCTCCCATTTCAGGGCCGAGGCCGGGCAGCACGGTTCTCTGCCTGCTGCCCCTCCGTGCCAGTGGTGGCCATTGGCGCTGCTCGTGTGGGCTCTTCTGCCTCCCACTCTGACTCCCTGCCTGCAGAGATCCCCAGATTTCACAATTGCACGGATGCTGACTCACTGCCCTTCCCTGCCGTGGGTTTGGGGCAGAGGCACTCCTTACCTTATCGTGTGTGACGCAGGGCCCTGCGTAGGAAACACCTGAGTCATTGCCCTTGTTCCAGGTGGGATATGCCATCACAGCCCAATGCAAAAGAGAGGCTTCTTCCCCAGGAATGTGAGTCCCATTCCACCATCTTGCTTTAAAGTATTTCTCATTTCATGGCCATGAGATAAAATATTGTTAACAGCCCTGGATCTGAGACCTTTCCACATCTGCAAGTAGCCACTGGGCTAGGAACCAGGTCCCCTCACCAGCTCTGCCTGTCACGCTGATCTTTGAATCTCATTTTGTGCTGCAGCCCTACAGAAGAAGGGCATAAAGAAAGTGCCACCTCCCTGTCGGTATCCTGCCCATGCGATGGCCCTGTACCTCTCTTCAACAGTGCATGCAGTGGGCTTTAAAAGCCCCTCTATCTCAGCATGGAGCTGAACTTAAATCTGACTTTCCAGGCGAGCACTCTCATGCTGCCATGCAATAACAGAGGAAGATAGTAAATTTCCATGCCATGGCCATCTCCACTGCCTGTGTTTTCTGAAGAAAAAGCAGCTACTGGTGCTTTTTGTGTAGCAACCCACTCCGGAGGTATGCGCAGGCTGTGCCCTGGGACCACCCGCTGGCTGCACTGCTGGGAGGTTGCTGAGGCAAGCCTGTTTCTGGCATGCTGTGAGCTAAATAAAATACAGCTTCTCCCTCTAAATACAGAATTTAACAAGAAGAAGTGTACTTTTGGCTGGTTCCAGCTGAAGACAGAGTCATAGTTGTGAATTTACCTCATGCCATTTTTAAAGCTTAACCGTGAAAGCCATCTGGAAATTACATCAGCTATTTTGGGGTTTAATTCAAGGCTAACCTGAAAAATGTAGTTGAAAGGGCATTATTAGACACCTTTTCAATGCTGACTTTATTGTGAAATCAAATTTGGCTTCACAGTAGGAAGCTTAATTTTTATGAATTTTCTACAGATTGCTGTAAATAATTAGAACTTCCTTATTCTTGTATGTAAAACAAAGGCACACCTCATATTTTTTCCTCCTGTTTGGGTTCAATGATGAAGCCAAACAGAAACGCAAACCAAGACACTCTTAGCAACCCCCACCATTAGTACTTGGATGCTAACACTGGCTGGTACTGGCTGTGGCAGGACTTGCCAGGGTGGCCGCTGCTGTCATTTGCTGGGCAGACACCTGGCTCTGGGGAGCTGATCCAAAGGGATCCAAGAGATAGCATCTATTCTTGGAAGAAGATTTTGGAAGTATCTAGAAACCCTCCAGCTTGCTGCTTAGCACTGCATTCTGAAGTGATGCACAGACATAAAAGTTGATGCTGCAGTGCTGACATTGATTACAGAAGCTGGAGCGAGAACCCATTCCCTGTCTCGGCTTGCAGTAGGGAAGAGCAGTGGGGCTGTCACAACAAATTGTCCTGGGAAAGGAGGGAGCTAGCCTCTGTGTCCAAGGCAAAGCAATACAACCCCGTGCTTGGTGTGCCTCCCTTGGCACTGGGGGAGAGCAGGAGAGGGAAGCTGAGGGTGTCGCCTGCCCTGGGTGTAGCACGGGCGGCTCATTCCGGCCCCAGGACCGGCATCAGCAGGATGGGTTAGGGGGCTCCAGGTCTGGTTATCCCACCCAAACGGATCAGCAGCAGGGAACTGTGGTGCCAGGGCACCCTGCATATGTCCTGAGCACTCTGCCAGTGTTCAGAGATTTTAATCTCCAGAGACGATGGAACGAAGGCTGGAAAAAACAAGCATTTTTCCTTGTGGTTTGGAAAAGAATGATTTCCATTACAGCAGGAGTGTTTGTGGGAGGCTTAGATGCTCTGTGAGTGAACTAATATGTATTTTGAAAGAAGAAGGGTCCTGAGCTGGGTCAGCTTGTCTGGAGCCACAGATGCAGCTGAGACAAGAACCAGGGCAGCCTGTCTACCCATCCTGCCTGGTGAGCGTGGCTTTCTGAGGTTTTTCCTCCTGAGCTTTACCATTCAGCAGTGCTATTTCAAGACACCCTTAACCAACCAGTCCTGTCATCCTGGTGCAGGGTGTCTTCAGCCTCTGTGCCAGGGTGGGTGCCATAGTGTAGATGTGGCCTGTGCCCAAAGAGCTGAGAGGAAGGACTTAATCGTCAGCTGGCCTGAGACTTGCACACCACATGCAGTGACATCAGGTATTCCCTTGGCAGTTCCCCACTTTTATTGTAAATGGATGATTCATTTGTCTGCTTTGGCAACAAACTTGGATAACCAAGGAAACAATCTGTCAGAAAAGCTGGAGCACAAAATCAGGTCAAGAGAAATGATGAATGAATATGTGCATTATGGGCTCAAGCTTCTAGTTCTGCATCACAAATTTTCTGCAGAAAACTTTGCTTCTCCTGGAACATGTCATCAGGGAGGGTAATATGTAGCTGGAACAAATGGGTTTGGGTCTTACAGTGTAATTTAACATATCACACAGAGCTTCCATGTCTAGGAACATGGGGTTCTGGCATGCTTTCTGTTGTGACCAAAGAAAATGTGATACTTTGGCAGTGATAAAACAAGAGCAAAACACATCCTTAGCTATCTTGTTACATTCATGAGAAGACAGGAGATAAACTTGCTAACTCACTTCCTGTGCTGTGATATAAATCAGGTAATCATCATATAAAATGCATTAAATAATTTAGAAGCTTTTTTAGGAGAACACAGTTTTGATGAAACTTCATACTTGATTGTGTAACCTACTCTGAAAGTCAAAGTAGTTGTCTGGGGAAAAAGAATTCTGCTGTTACCATGACTTCATTTCAACTACTCGGAAGATTTCGGAAGATGTCGAGGTACCTGCATGGCAACAATTTCCCAAAAAATGGATGCAGCCGTAGTGGGGACTGGCCATGTGCTAACAGCTGTGGAGAGGCACAAGCACACCCTGCCTCGGCTAAATATTCCCCAGAGCCTCAGGAAAACTTAAGTGGCTTTGAATAACTAGGAGATGTAGAGTCGCCTCTCTGCCCAGTTCATCTCCTGACTGCTTCCAACACATGCCACAGGATCTGACATTTGTCAAGTCTACCTTTTTTTTAAAAAAATACCAAAACCCTTCGCAAACTTCTCTTTATTGCCATCTGGGCTGAATTCCACACAGTTGTCATTGTTTAATGGCAAAGGCTGGGATCTTCTCAGGGATAGCCAGGAAACTGGCATGGGGTACTTACTGCGAACAACAACCTCAGGCAGTTTAAACCCTTCTGCTTGGGAAACAGAGCCTTTAATGTTTAATTGCCTGGCAGTCACTTGGAAAGAGCAACCTTCACCTTCCCTAAATGAAAAGAGAGAGTATTGCATGCAACTCGTGTGGAATTAAAGAAAATACAGGATATAGAGAGTACCTTAATGGCCTGAAATGCAGGGTTATCAAAATGTTAATGAAACTCCCATCCAGCAAACACTAAAGCAAGTCCCCTGACCACCCGTCAGCTGTGATGTAACATTGCCAGTCGCTGCACACCAGAGGAGCAGCTGCTAAATAAAAAGACTTTTAGGAGCCACAGCATAACAAGAGGACAGAGCAGCCATCTTCATACAAGCTATGCAATCAACTTAATGAAGACAGAACTCTTGGTCAGCTGTAATCAGTATTCCTCAGGTAATCCTGACTAAGGCAGCAGGGACAGCAAATGCAGAAGTGAGGGCTAGGAAAACCAAAGGGATTCCCCCTGTTTGCAGCTCAGTGTGTTGTGCTTTTGCTGGCGTCTGGTTGCTATGTAGGTTTAGGGAGCAGTTGCCTTTAATGCTCTTGGTTGAGCATAAGTGGTTTTATTTCCTTTTCTTCTCCCCACCATTACCTGCCCTCACAGTGCCACGCAGGTGCTCTGAGAGGTCAGGCTTCCTGCCTTCCTGGAGATGAGAGCACCTGTTCCTACCTGCAAGTGGCTGCATGCTGTCCTGAGCAGGGGGGCTCCCCCACCTCGGCCTGTGGGGCACCTTATCAGGAACTCCCACCACAGCGAATGAGGCCACATGTTTCCCACTGGCATCACATCCCTTCTACCTGCAGGTGACAGTCACCCTGTCACCCCACCTCCTGTCACCGCTATGCTCCTGGTTCTTCAGCAGCTTCTGCAGCCCAGAGAAGATCTTGGGGAATGGGAAGCCAGAAGCAGCCCTGATGCATGGCAGCCTTCGCTGGGGGCACTGGAGCAGCTTGAACCTCACATTGACGCTGCTGGCTACATCCCTCCCTGGCCCTGACTCATGGGCTCCCCTTCCAGCACTGGCACTCACCAAACACCCAGCTCGGCTTGGTAGCAGCAGTCCAAAACTGGGGGCTCTTCTTCTTCTGAAGCGTGGGAGATGTTAGTATCTCTGGGTACTCACCTCTTCACCTGGCTGCAGCTGAGGTGACCCAGGAGCTTCCCACGCTGCCAGCAAAGCTGGCGGCTGCTCAGGAGGGTGGTGTGATCACCTCCATCTCCTTTTGCTAGGAAACCATGCTGGCAAAAGTCAGGCAACTTTTTGAAATAAAGGGGGAACTGCAGCATCCCTGTAAAATTCTCAATGCAGTACACGAGTCAAAAATACGTCACTGAACTAAGAAAGAGAAAGAAATTGTTACCGTCACAAAGTACCCAGAGGGAAGCAGAGAGGGCAGAAAGAGGGGCGCTTACAGACTGGCTGGCCTGGATAGCATTGCTCTGTCTCTCACTGAATCATCTTAACATGAACCTCCCAGCCGTGGGACTGCAGGAATTATTTCAGGTCTTTCTGTATGAAGTGGTCAATTGCAGCTGGGGGGATCTTTTTATTAATTTTTTTTTTTTCCATTTTGGCAAGGGACTTTTCAATGCCCTATTTAAGTGAAGCAACAAGTATGATGAGTCGATGATGAGTCACCAGGACAGGAAAAAAGCTGTAGGAAGGCTGGACTATTTATAAAATGTAAAAGAAAGAAAGGAAATATATTCTAGATGCAGTTAGATCTGGACTGTGACTCCAACTTCTCTTGCGCGATAGCATATTCCAGGCGCCAGACAGCAAACCTCCCGGGAGGGAGGGGAAGCGCTGGCGGGGCGTACACGGATTTTCAGAGGGGATCCATTGGCGCTGCAGGGAGCGAGGCGCTCCGCAAAGCTGCCGCCTGTCGCCTGTCCCGGGAGAGCTCCGCAGTCTCCTCCGAGGGGCACGGCCGGGCAGCCAGGCTGCCTCTCACCCCTCGCCTTGGCCCCGGCCCCTGGTGCCGGGAGGGGAGGTCGGACAGCCCCGCTCTCCACCGCCACAGCCCGGCCCCGTACCCCCGTGCGAGGCACCGCCGCGGCCGCGCAGGCGCCGCGCTCCGCTGGAGCGGTGGCGGAGGAGGCTCAAGGGGATTCCTCCCCCTCCTCCTTCTCCTCCTCCTCCTCTGCCGGGAGGCACCGGGCCCTGAGCCCGAAACCTCTCTGCAGTTCAGCCCCTACAGCTCGGCTCATCAGCTCACACCACCGCACCACAAGGAGGATGCGGAGGTGCCACGGGAAGAAAAAACCAAAAGAGCTCTTTGGCAATAATTGTGCAGTGTTGGCGTGGCTGGCAAGGGCATTACTGAGTGTGCAGACTGGCCCAGATGATCCCACAGACTGGAGATACCACTGCCTGACATGGGGCTGGGGCAGCGGAAAGCAACGAGAGCTCCTCCTCCGCCGAGCGCTGCCCGAGCTGTCGCCAAGGGGCACACGCAAACAACGTGGCATAGCCTCCTCATACAGCAGATATTCGCACATTCCCCGGCGTTTTGACACTTAAATTCTGGATAATTTTAGCTGCTCTGCAATACAGCTGGGCAGGGTCGGAAGGAAGGACCCACTGCCGGGAGACAAAGAGCATCGAGTGTTTGAAAGCCCCACTTACAGAACAAGATCAGTACCTGTGGGAAGGGGTTAGACGGCGAGGATACCTCATGCTTTGGGTGCAGAGGAGTCCTCAGCACAGGTCAGTCAGGTGGCTGACACAGCTTTGTCCCCACATCCCTGCCCTATGCTCACATCATCCCTACTTCTGGCACTGTGTCAAAATCCAAAAGTCTGTCACAAAACCATGTCATGGCATGGTCAAACAGGTGCTTAAACAGGACTGGGGGAGTAGAAGGTGATGAGCTTTCTTTATCGCTTTAGACATGGATTACGTGCTGGTGGCCTGATCCAGTATTCACAGTTCTGATCCAAGACATGGCTTGGTGCTGATGTTCAGCACATGTCCCAGTTTGTGGGACACCTGCACACCTAATGAGATTAACATCTTTAGGAGTTTATTTAGGCTCTAGTTTCATAAAGCAGTGGATCTGGGGAAGAAGGAGGACAGATCTTGCGTGTTTAGGTGACAATGTCTCTTGACTGAGTGTACACAAGGTGAAAAAATGGTCAGTACTATTTGCACACCACTTCAGGCTTTGAATGGGCAGCAGAAGTCCAGTGAGTGAGTAGTGGGAGCTGTGTGGCAGCTCCTCACCTAGTGCATCTTTAAGGAAACCATCCAAATCAGCATATTTCTAAGGAAAAATCAAAGTGATGCCTTACTGGAGGAAAGTTAGTTTCGTTTGCTGTAGTTAAGAAAGTTGGCTGTCTTTGTTAGCCACAACCTTTAAGGAAAAAAAAGAGTAACCCAATTTGGTGTACTTAAAGTATTTTTGGTGTTAGTAGGTAACAAGAAAAGACAAAGAAATGTATTCTTGTGAGGCTATTTCAGTGGCTCCTACCATCAATAGAAGCTTTGCAACAAAGGATCAACAGACTTAATTTTTCAGTGCTGCTGCTGGGGAGGAGGAGAATTCCTCAGCAGCATGACATGGTGCTGTCTTGGGTTCATCATATATCATATCATATCATATCATATCATATCGTATCAATCATATATCATGTCATATCATATCCAAAAAATACAGACCCTGCCTTGCTGAAAGAACTTCAGCCTATGCTGAAGGCCATTTCAACACTAAAGCAAACTTTTAATTGACCTGAAAGGTGTTGTTTCCCTAAATCACTTAAATAAAAATTTTTTTTTATTACTTACTCCTGCAGTAAGGAACTAATCTGCTTTATTTCTGTGACTTGCTAATGCCACTGGTTGGCTAAAATAGGCTGTAAATAAACAATTTCTTTTGCTTGCATAGTTGAAGCATGCAGTCTGTGTTGGCTCTGAGCTCTTGGGAAGGCACTGCCTTACTCCACAGAGGCTCAGCAGGGCTTGCAGGGTCTGGCAGCTTCAAAGCAGATTTCAGAAGTTACAATATCTGCTGCTTCAGTTCAGTGCCAGGCAGGACAGCCTGCGGTTGTTGTGTCTGCAGGCTGGAGACACCTCTCAGTGTCAGTATTTGGATGGCTGTATCTGGTTCTGGATGTCTTTCTCCTGGACTCTCACCTTCCTGTCTGGAGCTCTGAGCCTTTGGTATACAGTTACTATGTGAAAACTTAGGTTCTTGTCTCCTTGGTACCTCTGCTGGACGTGCTTGGCAGAGGTGATCGATTGCCTGTGCCGTGTTCTGTCTCACCACAGTCAGAAGTGGTGAGGGGAATCAGGAGGGCCAAGCATCATTTGGGTTCAAGGGCAAGGGGTGGTTTTCGCTTCCTTTCTTTTTTCCTCTGCTGGGTGTTGATTGACTGGGGAAGGGAGGTGCACTTTGCCCTCCCCATTCTGAGCCTCTGCACTAGTACAGATGGTATTGGTACCTCAGAAGTGGGGCCTGGGGAGGAGGAGAAAACCAGGCAGGAAGAGCGGAGGTTTGGGGCCAGCCCCGCACCCACCTGCACCAGGAACCACAGCCGAGGCCTTGCCACTGGTGAGTGTAATTAATGCCCGTGAACAGGAACACTTTGCAACCCTGAGCACTGATTGCAGTGTAATTTCAGGGCTGGGTTTGACATCACAAGACTCTTAAGTGTCACTGAAGTCAAATAAATTGTTGCTGTTAATTAACCCTTTTTCCTTTTGGCCCTTTTTTCCCCTGGTACTTTTTGTTTACATGCTGATGTTCTCCTTTCTGTTTTCCTCGCTGCTGCCTACTTTTTTCTCCCTTTAATGTGTATTGAGCAAATTTAATTTCCTGTCTTCTCCACAGTTGCTTTGCCACCATTGTAATTTGTCCCTGGCTTTGTAGGTGCACAAGTGGAAGTGGGATGCTTTGATACTCTGGGTTGGATTTTAAAGTTTTGACAAACACTGATATTTCCCATAGCAACAACCTCCATACGATACTCAGCAGAAACCTTGCTCTTGCAGAAATAAATGCAGTTCTGCAGTGTCAACTGCTTTCTGTTTAATTGCAGATGAGATTTGAAATGGGATTCTGGGGCTTGGGCAGGATGGGGGGAGCCCCAGCAGTATGTTGGATACAACAAAATTAACCACCCAAATTTACTGGATGTGACATGAAACTCTGAAAAAGGGAGAGTTTATGACTTTTTCTAGGACAGTAGTTGGTGCAAAAACCTCTTCCAGAAAGTCCCCCTTGCTCTGGCACCCTTCTGGCTCCCCCAGGCAACAGGCACCCCTGCCCCCAAAGCACATGCCAGCCTCTTCCAGGTCTGGGCACTTGCTGCCTGACGTGTTGGCATATTAAACGGAACACTTGTCTGACAAGGCATTTCCAAGGCAGCCCAGGATGTGCCACCACGGAGCCAGCTGGGCTCACCTGGCTGCTGTCTGGCTCTCTGGCCTTCATTTGCCTCCTGGCTGGCCGGGGCTGGAAATTCAACTATGTCATGCTATTTTCTTTGCATCAAATTTCTAGGGACATCTTGGAAAACCCTCCCGATCCTAAGGTCACAAGAAGAAAATTAAATCCATGGTAGAGTTCCTTTAAGCTCTCCCTTTTTGTACTCCCAGCATACCAGAGCCAGGACTGAGCTACCTTGTATTTCAGTGTTTCAGAGAGAAACATACAACCGTGTGTGCGTACCCACTTTTTTTTTTCTAAGAAGGTCCAAAATTGTTTATTCTGGATATTTTATTCTGAACCAGCACTTACACAGCTGCTTGCTGAGAGGCTCCTGAAAGGTACAGCTTTCCTACATGACAGTGTAGGACACATCATGTGTTTTCTAAGGCCTCATAAACCTGCCTGAGCAGGGGGAGCATGTCACAGGGACTGCCAAGGGTTGAGCAACAGGGGAGGCCTCCTGGAAGGAGGCAGCAGTCAGGGAAAGGCTGTTGCAGAGGGATCACCTTGGCAGTGTGTTCCATTGGGCGACACCTGTGCCGTGAGTAGTGGGCACTGGGTGGTGGTGGCTGGACACAGCAGTCCCCAGCCCCAGCTCCACAGCTGTTCTGGCCATGGCAGTGCAGCAAATGGAGTTACAGGAGGAGGGAGTCACAGGGAGCTGCTGGAGGTGCCAGGGGTCTGTATGTGGTGTGGGAGGCTTGCTGCCCCAAAGAGAGGGACTGGAGGAAGACTGAAGAGTGAGAGGCTGGGGTGGGAATGGCAACGGGCCCTGAGGGAGCGCAGAGCATGGGTAGGGCAGGGTGTCTCCAGGCATGCTGATAGTTTGGAGTTGTGGCTCATGGGGTTCAAAAATATACTACCCTAGGACTATGCAAAGCATAAAAACCGTAGAAACAACAAATTTAGTTGTAACTCTGCTTCCCTCTCTAATTAGGGCATTTTTAATGAGCTTCCCACAAAAAAATAAGCCCAAGCGATGTTTTCCTTTTGCTGTTTTCTTCCCATTCTCTAGTGCAGTGTGTTGGCATTCCCCACACATTCCTCTCCCTGAGTCAGACCCCAGGGAGAGAGAGCATGCAAGGGCCAGGCCAGGGCAAGGGCTGCAGTGTCTCCAGCTTGGCAGCACCGAGCCCCAGCTGCCGTGTCCGTGTTCAGCAGAGGCAGAGGCCAGCGCTGCGGTGCAGGGCAGCAGTTCAGTGCCATCCCATCCCTGCTCCTGCCCGTCACACACTCTGCAATGGAGTGTAGGGAGGAATCGTTGTTCAGAGGCTGTTTTTCTTGTAGCTGTTCTTCCTTTTTCCCCTTTCAGAGTTACGAAATCAAGGGCATGAACTCTTCCAGCAGGGATCTAAGACCCTTTGACAGGAACATTGCATGTCCTTGGCACAGGGAACGATAGGGAAGAAGGGCTGAATATGCCTGTCAAGAAGGAAGCGGAGAGCAGCAAAAGCAGAAGAAGCTTCTTTTCTGCTGTCACTGAGCTGGGAAAGCTGATGTCTGTGGCTCCTGTAACATCACCTGCAACCTCCTTTAAGGCAGGACCTGCAGGACCTGCAGAACCTGCAGCTGGGAGTTTCATCTTGGCAATGTCTTCAAGATTCTTTTTTCTTTTTTCCCCTCCCGAGGTAATGACAATTCATTTCTCCTTCTTCCGAGCAGTCCTAAAATCAATAAAAAGGGGCTGAGAGGGGTTTAGTAACACACAACATCCATGCAAAGCAGGTGGCAGGCTGTGCTGCCAAGGCTCTGCTCCCCATCCTTGCTGGAACTGCCTCTGCCTGCGTGATAGTCCCCACGAGCCACTGTGGTGAGACAGAATAGCTTTTGGCATGTCCTGCACAGAAAGGGACTCCCCAGAGCTCAGGGAGACTGAGCTGGGATGAAGGTGGCCACTCCTCCCCTTCTGCTTGCCCTGTGACAGCCCGTTTTGCAATTCAGGAGAAAAACAGACAAAACCTGCTTCTATTAATTTTTATTTTGGTATTAGAAAGGCAAATTGCAGTTCTCAGCAGAATGGACTGATCTGATTAAATTCTAAGTGGTTCCTATGCTGATAGCAGCACTTCAGGTAACTTGGTAGCAAGCCAAAAAAATTCAGCTTTACTGAGAAATCTGGGAGGTTTCTTTTTCAGCCCTGTAGCTGCTCTAAGAATTTATTTGTTTTTTTTAACAAACAAACAAACAAACCAACCAACCAACCAAATCAACCAAACAAAAACCCCACCCCGCCTTTTCTGAATCTGAATATACTGATTTGGAAATGATGCCGTAAACATAAACTCACCCATTCCTAGACCTTGGTGTCTGGGAGATGGACATGGTATTTTAGAAAGAAGGTCACTATGTTTCATGAAATGGGTTTTTCATTAGTCAAAGCTGACAAAAAGCCTCCAGCCTGATTCTTATCATTCTCCCCATGTTTCCAAGGGCATTTAGGGGATCATAAATACAGGAAAAGCCTTCAGGAAAGTTTGTTACAAAGGAAGTTTCTAAGCTACAGTTGACCCCCAGAGGTATGAAGAGCACTGGTAACTATATGGAAACCTAATTTTAGGAAGTTAGTTGTCTATTAAAGTCTGTGCTAGTAAAAGATGGAAATGTAGAACTTCACACACCTCAATGACACAGTCGTCCCTGCCGTTGCACTGCTGGAACAAATTTAAGACAGCACATAAGCAGCAGGAGGGTGTTCAGCAAGTGGTGCCACCTGTGGGGACATGGGTACCTCCAGGGCAGCCCCACAGCGAGGGCTGCCCCTCTCCCAGTGTACAGCCCAGGTCACTCCACTTGCTGTTTGCAGCTCCTGATGCTGAGCCTGAGGATGGTGAGGCAGTAGCACAGGTTGCCCAGAGACATTGTGGATGCTTCATTGCTGGAAGTGTTCAAGGCCATGTGGGACGGGGCCCTGAGCAACCTGATCTAGGGTGGCATTACCGCCCACAGCAGTGGGGTTGGGACCAGATGAACTTAAAGGCCCCCCTTCCCCAAACCATTCTATGATTTTTCAGCAGGAACTGGTGTGGGGACATGCTGGCCCCAGTGTCAGGCACTTGGTGTCTTAGCTGGCTGGGCTAGGTCAGTGGTGAGCAGCACAGGGGACAGTCACATCCTGCCCGGGGAGAGAGCCAGGGACATTCCTCCGTGCCTGCCTGGACCCCACCCTTGGATTGCATTACCCGGGTAAATGCCAGAGGTGCTGGAGCAGCAGCGAGGAGGACAAGCTTGCTCTCTCCTGACATTGGTCACTGCATCCCTGGAAAGGCCAGCTTTGGATGGTGGGAGTGAACCCAACTCCTCAGCCACAACACCCTCCTGAGCATCTGGTGTAGATGCTCTAAATGGCAAACACAGGAGAAATGCTTACCCAAGGCTGCAGTCAGGCAGACTTTGCCCATTCCCTGCTGTGGGCTTTCCTTGCCCGCCTCTGCCTTTCCTGCCATGGAGAAGAATTGATCTAGGCTTGCCCACTGTCAGCTGTTTCCTGGTGGGCTTCCCTGAGAAGTGGTTCTCTGGGGGCAGGAGGTGGCCTAGGACCAAACCTGCACCTTCCTCTGTGTGTGATACTGAGATGTTGCTGCAGAAAGAGCGCTGCCAGCACCTGCAGCAGAGCTTTGGAGAGAAAATTACTTTAGCTGGCAGTGGTCAGTGCTCAGCAGAGGCTGAAACAGCCTCTCCAAGAATTTCAGCCTTGTCCAAGACATCTTCAAATCCTGGGAGAGCTGAGCTGGGAGCAGAGTGTCACAAACCGTGGTTCTTCTCAGCAAACACTGGAGCTGGTGATGAAGCTGTGGTGAACTTGGTGCTCCCTGACACGTGGATGCCCTCAGTGTGCTGAGTGGGCATGTCACTGCTGCGTGGGCAGCTGCCTTCAGCCTGCTGCAAAGTCTGGCTCTCTGCAGTGCAGGAATTGGAGCCAGGTACAGCAGTGGCCCAAGCAAAAGACTTTTTTTTTCCTTTTAGGCCCATTGACTAAGCAGAAAATAATTTTGTGCTGCAGATGTTTTTAAATCCTTCTTTCCTGTAAATATACCTGCATCCAAGATCCAAACTGCAGCTTCTCTGTGCCAAGAGTAGTCCGTGAACAGCACCTGCTGCCCTTCTGTACCAGGAGTGAATGTCCTAAAATAAACAAGCAAAAAAGAGGAAGAGAAAAAGAAAAAGTTTGATCAAAAGGAATGTCAGCTGATAAAGTAACAAATCCATTTGCTCACATAACTTTTACAACCCCTTAGAACTGTGGCCAAAAATTGAGCAATTCTCTTACTTCTCTCTGGTGCCAAGTGACTTTCAAACTACACTATCTATATTAGCTCATATGAAACTCTTTTGCTACTGCTTTGTTGATTTTAAAGCCCAGCTATCTTGGTGTTTTAAATTTGATTTACCGTGGCATTTACTGGTGGAAAACACAGTGAATTACTGTGGCTGGTGCAAAACACGAGCCTGTGCAGCTTGCTTTTGTTCTTTATTTGGAAATTTTAAGTTTATTTCTTTGCCCAGTCAATGACACTGGTGATGGTCACCTTTATTTCAGCTGAAATGTGTCTTAAAACCTGTGGGAGAGTCTGTTTGGCAGCCTGAATCACTTCTCCTCTTGGGTCCTCTGAATGCCACCTGCCCCAGCCTGGTGTCCCTATCCCAGCCAGAGGTGACACGAGTCAAGGTTTGTCTGGTCAGGAGAAGCCAGCCTTACGTGGTCGGCATGGAGGGATTTGTAATCATGTGCCTCAGTCCTCAGCACTTCATGGAGTTAAAATGTCTCGCAGCAGCTGCTGTGAAGGTTGGTGTGGCCCACTGCATCCCGACAGACTCTTCTGGCTGGCTTGGGCTCTTTTGTGTGGGGCTGGGCACATCTTTGCAAGCATTTGTGTACCTTCCATAGATATCATGTAAGAACAAAAGAACAGGTGGGGTATGTGCAAAAAGATGTACCAGCACTTCCTATAAAAATGCTAATGCTGCCTCAGGCCTCTTGAGGGTGTTCAGTGATGTGCAGTAAATTGCTTTTATATGGCTTTGTGAGCAGCTGTGAATTTAACACTGTTTTCAAGGAGCAAGAGGTGTCTCTATAATCACAGTCGAGGAGATGGAATAAAAACTGTTTCAGCAAGCAAACATAAAAATATCTGGCCTTTACCTTTTGAGTCTTCTTGATAATGTTTGAAATCCAGTTAAACCTCTATACCCAGGAGAAAACTAGCACAAATAATGTCAGAGAGATTGATGCTAATGCTAAGCAAGGGAGAGAGCCTCTGGCTCTTCAAACACATCCAGTTACCTTTCCTTCTGTAAAAATCAAAGGAATATTCTAAACATGTTAGATTATTAGAGGTCAGCTAATCTCCCTACTTGTGATTTGTGATACCCTGCTCTGGCATAATAAATGTAAGTGATGAGCTGCTGTTTCTGCCAGATCTCACGGGCCTTCCCACATGAATCACTGGAAGCAAACTGAACTTCATTTCTAATTGGAATTCAAAGAGGCTGATGGGTAGAAAGCTGTTAATAGGTCAGAAAGAATAAGCTGAGGTCTAGAAAGGCACCTGAATTTAAGTGGAAAGTCTGAGTCTCCCTGAGGTGAAGCAAAGTGGATGAGAAGGGGAGGTGCTGCAGAATGTTTCTCTTCCAAGCCAGCCCCCACAATGGGATAGATGAAGTCAGGTCTCTGAGGCACTATCAGGAGACACTCCTGCACAGATCCCAAGCCTCAGATTTACATGTCTCCAAAATGTGGATGGCCCAGGACTGACCCAATATTGCTGGAAGAAAAGAGCTTAAGGACCAAATTTCGAGTCCCAGAGAAACCAGAGGCTTTCTTGGGGCACTACAAGATGTATTGAGGGGACTTACAAATAAAGAACCAATTAAGCTTTCTTGTATGGAGATACCTGTTATGCAAGAATGTGAGTGTTTAACTGGTAGTTTCATTTATTTCTGATTTGAAAGACAAAATTTCCCTTACAGGATACAAAATGTGCTGGGATTCGAGCTACTGCTGTCGTTGGTAGGAGAGGTACGGGAGCTCCTTCCTACACCCTGTGGCGAGGCTTCCCCAGGATGCTCTGTAGAAGCTAATGAGCCTTTCAGAGTAGCAGACACCATCAGGCCATCTGTTCAGCACACTGTGATTCAGACCATTACAGCTCAGCTGACTATCCTTGAGTTGAGCTAAATCTTGGGCTCTATCCCAGTTTTTGCTGAGGGGAATCCAGTACTACCATGACACACCATCAGCAGGGGGAAATGCCACCACAGCTTTTGGCACGTCAGCCATATTCCAAAGCCTGTGCCTCTTGCCATTTTTGGGGCAGGCTATTTGTGTAGCCATGCCCACTCTCTTCCTGTTTGCATTGCTCCAAAGTCAGCTTTCCTCCTAACATGCAGTTTAATGCTGTTACTTTAAATTCATCCCTCACTCTGATTCCTTCTGATGTTGTTTGGAACCTCTACTCTTTGCTCCTTTAGTATTTTGTCCATGTTTTTTTTAACTCAGATGAAATACAGACTTGAGCACTCTGTACCATTCTGTGCTGAGTGTCAGACATATAAGCTTTCTGCTAAAACAATTAGGTACTGAACATGGTTCTCAGGCAGTCTAAGGGTGCAGCATCTCCCAACACAACGACTACAATGTCCTCAAGCCCATGCTTAGCTTTTCTATGGAAATTCTTATCTGAATTTTTTTCTAACACCATTGGCCAACCTTATCCTTGTTCTGTCAGTAAAACATTCCCAAAGAGATGGGAAGAAAACCAGAAAGGTCCTAGCACTGTCCACGGGCATCACTGCTCCTCATCCTGGGTGACTCCTGCCTCCAGTGGCCGTGGACATGGCATAGCCGAGGCCCAGGGTGCTCTTGGCATAGAGCAGGGGTCACAATTATCTGGCTGCAAACAAGGTGCAGCTTTTGCTTTGGGGTCACCAGCATCCAGGGGAAAGGCCGTGACTGATAAATTCCTGTCACATAGGCTGTTAGAGGACAAGTTTTGGTTGTGCTGCCTGCAGAGCTACCTGCTGCTGCTGACACAAACAGGCAAGGCATCCCTCTGCTCCCCAGCTGCACGGTTCTCCACGAGTTCATTTTAAAATGGTCTCTTTTAGACCAGATTTTACCTTCTGGCTGAAGCCAAGCTCTGTTGCATTGGCTTTCCTGCTCCCTGGCAGCACATGGCACCTGAGGGCACAGGGCTCAGCAGTGGGTGTGCAGCCCTGGTGAGCTGTGTGTGTACGTTTTCTCTCATACAGCTCAAGGGTTTATGCAAAATAAAGCAAGTGTTGCAAAACATCTGGCTTCATCCCAGCCAGGGTGCCCCATGTGCTGTGGCTCCCAGAAGCACAGGCTGGCATCAAGACCTGCACTGGCTTCTGGCTCAGTCCTCTCCATTTGCAGTCAGGGTGATGGAGCACCTCTTTGCCTGCACTTTGGAAGATTTCCCCCAAACGTAGCCAGCACATTTGCCCTCACTAGATCCTCTCTGCAAGGGCTCAGGGTGCACGTGGTGGGATTGAGGTGCTTTATCCCACTTCCACAGCAGGCTGCAGGCACCCTCAGAGAAGAATGGGACCCTGGTGTGGTATTCAACCCTGAGGCCACACAAAGTGGGTACCCAGGAGCAGGAAACTTGTTCTTGTCCCTAACGTCCTTGGGTGAGCCAGTGCTGAAGGAACTCAGCACTGAGGGTGAAAAACTTGCACCGGCACTGTGCCTGCCTGGGAGCCAGGAGGACAAGAGCCAGCTTCCAGAAGCTCCCATGAAGACAGGGCTCAAGCTGCAGGCACAGGACCCCTGCCTCCAGGGACCCCAGGCAGCCTGTGCAAAGCAGTGCTGGGAGGCAGCAGGACGCCCAGCCCCCAGGGCCACAGTCTGGCCAGCGTTTACTGACCTATTTACTGCTTCTCCCTCCGTGTGTGCAGTAATCCTCTGCCATGTCAGGGCTTGCTTTTCCTCTGTTTTCCAGAAGAAGAAAGCACATATAAATGGCTGAATAGTACTACAGTACAAGCATTGCTCCTGCTTTTGTAGTAGCTGCTCTGGAGAGTAAACAGTGAGTGCTTCCTCCAGGTTGTTTTGGTGCTTTAATCCAATATGAAGTGTCATTCTCTGTGCACACTTTGCATACCTCCCCTAGATGAAACCTACCATATTGTCATGGAGTCAGCTGCACCACATTTGAAATGTCATCGTGCTAACTGGGCACCCAGTCCAGACTGGATGACTTGGAGTTTATGTAGGTCAGTCCCTTGGGCTATTTTTAAATATTGGGGTGAGGATTACATTACACTGGTGCACTACCATCCATAAATCTCTCTGGGTGCCAGCCATGGATTTCAAGCTAAGTGCCTGACTCTCCAGGCACACCAAGCAGCCAAGAACGGGTGGGGACCTGGTCAGAGAAGAAGGGATTTTGACACTTTCCCCAAGATGATGGAGTTTTCCTCTTAGCTCTGTGTGGTGACACTCACTCCTGGGCATGTAAATACATCTATGTTTCTCCAAGGGCGTTAACTGTGTAAGTGTTCACAGTAGTGGTGGAGTTCTGCTGTGTGCTGTTGTTGTCCAGGGAATTTAGTGGGAATAGAAAGTGCTCAAGACATGGCATGAGTGGGCCCCAAGTGATGGAATTTTGATTTATTAATCTCTTTTCAATGTCCCGGAGCCTTTCTGAATTTGCAGTCAGTAAAACCTCAGCAAGGCTGCACGACTTTTAGCTGCTACCTTCAGCTGTTACTGCCTGCTATGGTGTGCTGGTTTCAGTCCTTTTCTTCTGCTGCCTCTCTGCCAAAAGATGTTCATTGATTTTAATTATTTATCTGCATGAGACCCTTATGCCCAACTTGTTCTCAGCTTCACAGCTCCTACCCCAGTAATCTCTTCTGCATCCTGCAGATTCTGCTCATATTTAAACATTTCTAGCAGGTTACCAGAAGAGAGGGAAAGGCTGAGACACAGAGCAATAGTAGTCACAGCTTAGCATTGCTGTTGCAGCTGGCCTGAGCCTGAGGCAATGGGCTCTAAAGCACCTTGGAGTTGCTCTGATGGACTGTGCTCAGGTTTGAGTGTCTTCAGTGCACCTTGCTTGGCCCCAGCCTCTCCTCTTCCCCATCCCAATTCTGCTCTGCCAGAGCACAGAGCCTTCCCTCTCTGCGGGGCTCTGGAGGAGTCTGTCCCAGTGGCTGCCCAAAGCACTGGGTCCTGCTGGGTCCAGTGCCTTGCCTGTGGCTGGTGTGAGGCTTCTTGTCCCTGGGCTGTGAGCACACTGGCAAACTCTCCTGCCCCTCTGCCTTCCCACTGACGTGACTTTTGGCTCACATTCTCGTTGAAATGCTTTACTGGGGCATAGCCAGATGCTCTGGGTGGTGTTCCTGGTTCTGTGCTTGCAGGAGCACAACCCTACATCCCACAAACACAGGCACATGGTGGCCAGTGACCCCCCAGATGGCAGCCCAGGGCAGGGGGGGATGTGAGGGGACAGGGTTGTGTGCTGTGGCTGTTGCAGGCCCTGCTCGTCTCTGTTGAGACCCAGCACTCTCCAGGGCTTTGGGGCCCAGACCTCAGCAAAGAGAGGATTTTGTTTTCTCTTTTGACATGTTGTAAAGTGCCACAGGCACCGGTGTGACCATGAGGCAGAGCCCTGGCAGCTCTCCCTTTTGCAGGCTTTTCTGCGCACGCATGTGGAGATGCACAAAGCTATGGCAAAAAACCCCCAAACAAACAAAAAAGAGGCTGAATTTCATTTTTCTGGCAAGTTAAAATCTGTTCTAGTGAGGTGTGGTGGGTGATGATTTTCAGTTTTCAGATTTTTAAGTTGTAGTATTATTGTCACTTACAGGCCTTTAAAGACTCTGTGCAACACCCCGAGATAGGGACCAGCACAAGCGACCAAAGAGCTGAGAGACCTGCTATTATTTGTAATTAGTGTTGAAATTGAGAAAGACAATTGCATGGGGATGATTTCACACCAATAACAGGACAATTGAAAGGATAATCTCCAGGACAGCAAAGCTTTTTTCACACAGAGTGGGGTTTCAAGATAAGAAGAGAATGAGAAACCCTCATGCACCACTTGTCAAAAGAAAGGCCTGACCTACAGCAACTGGAGGGGCACAAATGGGATGGCAGAGGGACTTAGAAGACAGACAGAGATGGAAAAATTACTTTTTATTCCAGAGACCAGGGAAAGGACCTGCAGGGCGAAAGAGGAGAAGCAACGGCCAGCGCCCCATGCTCATGGAGGTGGCAGCTTCATGACAGCCGAGTGTGCTGGAAGGATCCGCTTACCCCTAACCTAAATTCAGCGCAGGGTTATTAATGAGGTGACAAGTGCAGAGTCCAGAATGACAACAAATCTACGGAGTCTTTGGTACAAAGGCAGCGTTGAAGACGTGGGTCCTGCTCTCTCTTCTAAACTCTTAGGGCTTTCTTCAGGGGAGATGATGGAAAACAGGCTTGGAAAGTTTACCTAAGAGACTAAGGTGCCAAACAACTTAGCAGGGACAATGGATAAATTTAACTTAAAGCACAAACACAATGAATGGATGAAGCTTCTCACCTCGTGTGGAGGTGCAGTGGAGGGCAGCTGCACCAGCCCCACATGGCTGGGGTGATGCCAAAAGCCTCGCCACACTGCTGCTCCAAGGATGAGGATGGGAAGTATGAAGAGTGGAGCTGGCCCCTGCGACAGGCATTTAACTTAGTCCTTGGCAGGAACAGTCCTGCCGAGCAGGCACTGCCCACTGGGAGCAGCAGCCCCCTGCCCGAGCAGTGCTGTGCCCTCAGGAGCAGCGAGCCATCGGGAGAGGGAAGCTGGGATCGCTTTGCACCTTCTCATGAAGGCACTGCTCTCCCCAAGTTTTTCAATAGCGGGAGAGAAACAAAAGTTCTACACAGCCTAAGCCTGTGTAGAGCACAGCAGAGCACTGCCTGGCTGTAGGAAAACCCCTAGAAATTGATGACCAAGGAGAGGTCTGGATTTAGCATCCTCAGATGACCTCTTGTTACAAATTCTTTGGCTATTTATAAATGCCCCATACGACTACAGTTCAAGAATGCACTAGCATTTAGAACTACAGAGCCAGTTCACCCTCTCTGATATCTTCCTCATGCAAGGGAATTCAGAGAGGGTATCTGCTACATGAGGATGGTCAAGATTGGCCCCAAAAATAATTTGTTGCCACAATATGCTGAAGAATACATGACTCACTGGAAGCTCCTGTTGGGCTGATAACTGTGGCAGAGCCAGGCTGCTGAAGCAAATGAAAGTGGCCTTACCCAGGAGCTGTACTCCATGGGGGAGAGCTGCAGGATCAAAGGTCAACATAATCCAGTGTAGTAACCTAATGTGATGCTGGCCTGTCCTGAGGGCTCTTGCACACCCGGGATCACAAAATAAGGCTCTGTCTCTTGCCCTCCTCTTCGTCTGCTATTAGCATAACAAAGAAAAATACCAGCTCCGGTGTGTTTTTGCTTATTTTGCTTATTGCTTTTTGACACCACCCTCAGTGTGTTTGCTCTGAATAAAAGACTTGCAAGGTGGTAAATTTAAAAAAATAGTATCTGCCACCTAGTGGTAAATGAATTTGTTTTATGGGAGATGATGTTACGCCTTGCTGGGTTAATGGTGGCTTTCCAAAGGTATTTTCTCCTTGGAAATGCTCAGTATTTGTTTGGTACAGTTTTTGGGTTAAGCCCCAAAATTGTTAACAGCATGTAGGTATTAACAGAACTAAGTGACTATTTCAGTGATTTGCTTCTACTATGGAAAAGGTCTCAAAGATGCTCTCACGGGATATAACATGAATTCAGAGTTTTCCTCAGAAAGTCATATCTGTCAATAAGTGCTTAAGAGTGTAATATGGTTTTAGGAGCGTAAGGAGCCTAATTTAGGAACAGAGTGTGAATAGCATGTGTTAAAGGATGAGCAATAAGGATAAGAGCAGTCAGAGCCAGCCCTGTGATTTCTGTGGGACTCGATATATTCTGCAAGTCACGGGTAGAGGGGAGGTGTTGAAATATGTTTCCCTTCTGCATGCTTAGACAGCTTCCGTAGAAATCATTACAAAGTGCAAAAACTGTATCACAGAGAGGTTTCGGTTTTATTACTCGGTGGGTTTTTTTGTAGGAAGATGGTCTTTCCCAGTCCATCCCCAGTCCCCATCCCTGCTGCCTGCTTTCACAGGAGGCTCCCCTGTAGCCTCCCAGGCGGGGTGTGGCTTAGGTCTAAACATCCTCGGCCAACACCAGCAGACTCAGACTACCTGTGAGTGGGCACCCTTTCAATACATTAACAATGCCTATAAGAAAGATGGAAAGACATTTTATACCAAGGCCTGTAGTGACTGGAGAAGCAGTTTTAAACTGAAAAAGGTTAGATTTAAATGTAACATAAGGAATATTTTTTTTTATGATGAGGGTGGTGAGACACTGTAACAGGTTGCCCAGAGGCCAGGTTGGATGGGCCTTTGAGCAACCTGGTCTCGTGGAAGATGTTCCTGGTCGTGGTAGGAGATTAGACAAGGTGACCTTCAAAAAGTCCCTTAAAACCAAAACTATTCCATGGTTGTATGGTTCTATACTGACCCAGCTACACACTAAGCCCATAAAGTTTAACATTTTTTAACGTGTTATTTTAAGTGGTAGCTGTATGCTGAAAATATCCCAGAAGCAGTTAATTTCTTGCACCACAGTTAAATTACCAAGCTGGTTATAGCCAAGCTGAACTGATCTTCAAGTGATCTGCTTGTGACATGTTTGACTGAAGGAGCTCCCACCCAGAGTAGAGGAGCAGGTGGCGATGGAACCGAGGGCCTCCCCCAGCTCTGGTGCTCCCAGCCATGGACTCACTGCTCTGTAACCTGTCCCCTCTGATTCACCACCTTCATAAGATGAAAGTAAACTGTGAAAGTGAAGTGTACAGCCGTCTGTTTGCAGGCTGTACATAAAGGACTGGCTTTGTTTTCTTTAAGTATGAGTGTTTCCAGGGTGATATTCCCTGCTGCAGCAGTGAGTGGGAGCTCTTGGCACTGGGAACCCTTTGGCTGCACTGGGACACATTGACCCAGTGGTGCAAGGGTCCTTTAGGGGCCAGGGTCCCCATGTGTGACAGCAACCAATTGCATTTCTCAGCCAGGCTAATGGCAGGGACAACACTACACTCTGAAGGGTTTCAAGTGTGCAGCACACCTGCACAGCAGCAGCCTACAGGCTGCTCACCCTCTCCCCTGGCAGGTTAGGGAACATCTTATTCTGTGCCAGCACAATCTAAATCTATTGGGAAAGTCTGCTGCAGGGGAGTGCATCACATGAAGAGGTGGCAACCTTCCTCCCTCCAGCCCCAGGGGCTCATGAAGCCTGAACCAGGTGGTGCTCACTGGGGAGATGCTGGCCCGGGGACATGCTGGCCCGGGTAGCTGGTAAATGCAGGCACCAGGTACGTTGTTCTGTCACGCCTTTCTGCAGTGGGAGGTAATGCTACTTCCCATAGGAGTGCATACCCAAGTGCTGAGGCCAGGGCAGCAAAGTTAAACTTGCCTTCAAGCAATTATACTGACAATTCTCCCCCTCTCCCAATATGAAAAATCTTTTCTTATTATTTTGGGGCCATTGATTCAGCAGGAAATGCTGTCATCCCCTCCTCAGCTGGCAAGTGTCCTACCCTAATCCCACACCTTCTAAGGAAAAGCTCTTTGTTCTTCATCCACAGCTTTTCCCAGCCAGGCAATCTCTGCAAGAACCAAACCGAGGGAACAAAGACTACAGCCTGATTTTTTTGAGAGAAGGCACTTCCCCGCAAGGTGTTTATCATCATGACGTTCTTCCTAGAAATACCCTAGAGCTCAAATGGAAGAGGTTGGATTGAGAAAAGTGTCCTTACAGAAATGTGACTGATCATAAGTGGTGCCTCTCAGCTTTTAAAATTCATGAGATTGTATGCCCTGAATCCACCACCTCTAGCCCTGCCTTCAGTACCCAGCAAGTGACCACAGCCACGTATGCCCAAAAATGCCTTTGTGTTTTCCTGATGGCACGCCTCTTTTTGCCCACCAAACCCCTTCAAAATGAGGCTCACACAACCTGCTCAGAGTGCTGTCTTCTTTAATGGAAAAGGTAAGAGAAGCTGCTCACACACAGTTATTGGGACAGACTTAAATCAGATGGAGAGAAGGGGTGAGGCAGAGGAATGACTGTGCCTCGGTTCAGCACGCTGCTGCAGCTCAGAAGTCGCAGAGATGAGGGCAGCACTTGGGTACTGTTTCAATCTTTGTGAGGCTGTTGGATTCCACTGAGTAGGTTACCTCGTCATCTGCTGACACAGTCACCTTCCCGTCTTTCACAATTACGGAGACATCGCTGGGGTCAGAACACTTCACATCGACCAGAGCCAAATGACTTTGACTACGGGCTGAGCTCAACATCATGCCAAGTCTTCTCATTCTGGAATTAAAACAAGAGAACCATCTTTACCTTCCCATATCCCTTTCAATTTATTTCTCCAAAATGGCTATTTCACTCCCATCCTGCTTCTCTGTTTCAGCCTTTGCTCCTGATAGCAATGTCAAACCTCCCTTTATCCTACCCTAAAGGCTGCCAATGTCTGTAGAAAGCAGGCAGCTCTCTCTTACCTATTGAGTCGTCGCTCCATATCCAGCCTTGCAGCGAGGGCCCTTCTCCCCAGGCAGTGGCAGTGGCAATCAGGCAGGTGCAGGCAGCAGCGATGAAAGCATGGTCTGTGCAGGCGGCATGCACACAGCCTCTCACGGAGCAGATGCAGGCGTGTGTCCAGCAGCCTCATCTGCCGCTGTATCTGCCTCAGGTTATGCATGGTGTCTTCCTGAAAGTGACAGTGTGCCGACATTGTTACGCTGCAAGTGTGTCAGGGCAGGAGTAAACGGCAATGGCCCGAGAGTTTCATCTGGTGGTGAGTGTGGAGCAGAGCTGCCGGTGTTTCTGCAGCCTTCCAGCAGGCACCTTATGACATCACGGGTCCAGGCCACCAGAGTTCTGCCGTCACCATGGGAACCACGGGCGGGTCCATGCGCAACCGCCAGCCCCTGCTGCAGCTCCCAGCCATGGACCAGGGGAACCAACCCATGGCAGCAGGATATGCCGGGGGCTGGACGTGGCAGGGATAAGTGCACAGTGGCCAGGCAGCAGAGCCATGGGCCATGGGGAGTGTGACTTGCATGCAGTTTCATACACAGGGTTGCTTCAGCCATGGCTGCCCACAATTGCCTACAATGATACTGACCACCAGCTTCCATCCCATCACCTCTGACAAGTGCTGGAGCCCAAGACATGAAACGTATCCCCTCAGACTGGCCTGTGACATGAAAACTAATCCCAGGCATCTGTCCAGTAGCAAGCCAGATGATATGTTATTTTCCCTAGGTGAAATATGAATTTGGCTTAGCAATAAATCAAAAGAGACAGCTTATTTTATATTGAATGGTAGTTTCATCCATAAAAAAGAAATTGCTTTGTGTTTTATCACTCATAAAAGGCATCACTTTTTTGGTCTGAAGACCAATCTTTTATTTAAAAGCTGAATTCAAAGGCTGACAACATATGAAGGGTCCCTCCTGTATGGAGCCTGTACACCTCTCTGATGGCACTACTTTGTCTTTAAAACTCTGACACTCTCTATTCTCTTCAGCTCTTCATGAAAGAGTCCTTCAGGAGGTCTCTCTTGCCTGGTGAGTCTGAGCCCTTTATTTCCCAGAGGGGGTTTTGTTTGCCAAGCCCAGTCTGGAGAGATGAGGTCTGGAGCCGATCACTCGAACTGAGCATTGAGCTCAATCTTCCTTCTGGTACACAAGTAGGGACTGCAGGAGCCACTACAAAGCAAAGATGCTGAACACAGGGGTGTGTATAAAAAAAAAAATTCTGCAGGGAAAGCAACAGCTCAAAATAATTTGAAGTTAAACCTTCCTGGCACATGAAACTGGGGGGTTGAGGATTTGCCATGTGCCCCACAGGAGAGTGAGGAGGTTCTACAGGCAGGGGCACCCGTAGGTTGCTGCCTCCTTTGGGATACATCTTTATGGCAAGGGATGAGAACTTTTCCCCACAGGCATGCTCATCCAGGGAGATTGTCCCCAGAGCAGGAGAGCATCAGCACGGCCTGAAAGCAGAACACTGAGCAGAGGGGCCTGCATGCAAAATAACCTTGGAGTGCATCACCACATACCATACGTAAGACGAGTAGGTGTGTGTGGACACAAATCAACCAAGCAGGTACTTGCCAAGCTCTGTTCTCCTCCGCTGCCCCCTTTTCCATCCCATCACCACAGGCAGAAGCACAGTATCCAGCAGTGTTCTTGGTGTGCATTGCCATGCCTTGGGAACAGTGTGTGCTTTGCCTTGTCTTACTGTGTCCCAAAACCTCCCAGGAAATCCTGCAGTAGGATGAAACACCGTGTCAGCGAGTGCCCACTGTGGAATTAATTAATCCAGGGGTGGCGATGCTGGTTTACACAGACTTCCTGAAACATCCCTGTGTGGAGCTGCTCATCCCCAAGGACCCTCTCACACAAACCACAGACCTGCACTTATGTTTGCAATCAGTGTTTAAAAAACATAAAAGCCTATGTGCAGGCAGGATGTTTTTGTAATGCTCTGAAAAATGGGCTGTAGTTTTTAAAACAATGGAAATATAGAGGTCTGAAAGTAATTTGTAGCCTTGTTTCCCATTACTACAGCAGCTAAGCAATAATTGTATGTTGAAAAAGGGCTTTTTTCATGCTTCTGTTGCTGTTTTTAGTTACCCCCACACATTTTAAACTTTTGGTCTTCTGCTGCAAATTGCTCACTTTGCACTTCTAAGAGATGAATGGGTAGCTAGACTAGACAACTCAATAATTATTTTTCATATTCTATTTTATGAAATTTCTATAAAGACCTGCATGGTGATCATCCTCAGTGTGACTTCCTAGGGGCTGAGCAGAAGTGGGCACCTGCTGTGGCTGACAAGTGACTCTTGATCGCAAATACTTGGAAACAGCTTTGGAAGGTGGTTGCTGCCTCTTTCTACCACTTAGTACTGTTTGCAGATTACAGCAGCTGAGTATTACAAATTTAATTTCAGCATTCTCAGCCATACATGATCATTTCCAGTAGCACCCCCACAGAATCTGTGGATGTCATTTTTAGGAAAGGGGACCTCAAAAGCATTCAGAGAAGAAGGACTGATCTGTCCATCTTGGCTAATGAGGATGGGTTGCCTGCTATCCCTTTCCAGGCTTTCACTCCCTTTGGGTGCTGGCAGTACACAGAAACCCATGCTCTTAATAGCTCTAAGGAGTCAGATCCCACCTCAGGCTGGTACATGAAAACCAACAAATGTTAACAATAAAAATCCCTGAATTAGAGCGATTTCTGAAAATATGCAACTCTGTAATAAAGGGTTGGGCTCCTGACTCATGAGAAGCTATTTGATTTACAGAAACAGCTCACTCCTGAGGCAGGCCGATCTGCCATGTGTTAAACAAGCATTTCTTGATAGGCTGCTTCCCACAGCCAGAGCCATGTCCTTCATTTCCTCCCCAACTCCCCTGCATCAACGTGCTGTCCTGGGCTGCACCAGCCCCAGATGGGAGTGGGATGGACGGCTGAGGCAGGGCATGAGAATCAGGCTGGGAAACGTCACCCACTATGAGTAATGGTGCTGGTGCCTCTGGGATGTATCAGGAAGAGTTTTGTGCTGCAGGAAGGTGAGCTGCTCTGTAATTATTTCCTGTGAGCTGCGGGAGAGCTTGCCTGCCCTTCTGGGCATGGATGGGTAATTATGGGCCCACACTGGAGGAATAACCAGCCTCATGCATTGTGACTTGGCCAATGCCACCACCGTAGAGCTGGTGATTCTGAGGCACAGGGAAGTGGCACTCACATTTCTGTAGGTCTGCCTAGCTGGCCCCACGTGGAAGGGGCAACAAACACTTCTTAGAAGGTAGATGGATGGATAAGAACTGTTTTGAGCACAGACCAACTCCACCTTGAAGGTGTGCTGTCTGTCATTTCAAGAACCAACTCAGCTCTGTCTCCCTAGGGGAAGGAGGGACTTCTGCCACACAGGGTGTTACTGCAGCTGCTGGTGGGGTAGTTCCAGTACTCCCTCTGGTAGAGAGGATCTCTTAGTGTTTCTCCTTCACTGGAAGTCAGCTGGTGCTGTAATTGCAATGTGGAGTTGCTGGTGGCATGCTGATACGCAGATGCTGCATGTTACTGGGACATGGAGAATCAGCAGGGTAACACCACTGTGGTATGATGAAGGCTTCAGCTTAAGCAGCTCCCTGCTCAGTGAAGCCAAGGTGAATTTTGACTTCTGCTAAGACCGGGCAATGAAACATGTTTGGGGCTGTCAAGGAAGTGAGTCCACTAATAAGCCTAACTTTCAAGTGCTGTTTTGAAATTGTCTTTACTTATCAATGGAATAGAAAATCCTCCTGTTTCATGTCTGCTGCAGTCCTGGGGAGTCTGTGCAGTCAGCTCTGACCTGGCATGAGGAGCAGGATGAAGGCGTGCATGTGCTGCAGCATCCACGTCTGATCCAGCCCTTGTCAGTCTCACAGGTTGTCTTGAACCCACTCCCACAGTGACCTCAAAGACAGCATCTCAACACAGACAAGTCGAACACAGTACAGGTTCTTTGGCTCCTTAAGCATCCCTGGCTGTCAAGGTCTTCCTGATACCCATGAAGCTGAGGAGCTCCTAAAATGTAAAAGCAGAATGGAGAGATGGAAACTGGAAGATGTCCTTCATTGCATACTGTTGGGTGTGACCGCCTCCCCTTGTCCACAATGCGGAGCCAGGGACATCTTCACTCAGAGTCCACCGAGTCCACAGAGTCCACTGAAATGTCAGGGGAGTCCACAGAGATGGACTTCAAGATACTCCGTATCACCTGAAACTCAAAAAAAAGCCCCTAAAAAAACCCCCCAAAAAACACCAAAAGCCCCACCAAAAAAAAAAAAACCAAACCAACCCTAAAACTCCAGAACCCCAAAATCTAACTCCCAGGGCTGGAAGCACTGCTGTCTTCTTTGCCCTTTCAAACACAATGCCTGAATTAACCATTATTTCAAGGTTTCTCTTGGTCTCTTTAGGTCAAGAACAGATCAAGTCCAGCAAGTACAGATCAATGCAGAGCGTGGTCAACGTATTTTCAGACCTAGCAGGTTTTGACAGTGTCTGAAGTACTGATTTACAGGTATCAGCCAGAATCTCATAACACCCCAATTGCCTTCTTAAGTGGGGTGTAAGAATATGACTTTAAGCTGAGACTGGACCAACCCTCAGACAGAAAGCCAAGTGTTGTTTAACTGAGAGTGCAATTGCATACAGAGCACTGCAGCCACACACTGCACTCAGGTAACCATATGCTCAAATAGATAATAATGATCATTTTCTCCTCTTCTAATTTCCATATAGAATGGAAGTAATTCGCCATGTAACTGTGCACCTGTGTGTCCAGCCAAGTACTGCTGAAAGGCTTGGAGCAGACCCAGGGTGTCAGGCTCCAGCTCAGCCTCCTGCTCCTCGGAGTGGCATTGACTTCTCATATAAACCTGTGGAATGAACTCCTGGGGATGGATTGCCACCGCACTGTTTATGTAAATGAGACATCCTTTGATATTCTCTTGGTTTTACCAACATATTTAACACTCTTTAACTTTCATAGGAAAAAATATTCATGTTATATCAATAACTGCTTTTTATACCTTTCCTCAAGGAATTCTTTCTCCCCTTGAAACTCATAATGGAGCAATTGAATTCCTTCAATTCAAATTTAAATGATTCATCAAATATTTTGCACTGATTCCTCAAGCTGCTGCTCAGACACACTGATGCTTAGTCAACTTTAAAAGAGTTGTCTTTTCCTTGTTTTCATAGTGCTGTCCTAACATGTCTTCCTACCAAATAACGTTCCTGCATTATCCTGGGCTCTCACACCTGATCTCCCACTGGCACACAGTGGTGGCAATCTGAGAGGCAGGACCATATTTTCTTACACCTAAATGAATAAATGTCCTTCTTCTTAACAAAGTCTGGTCTAAACAGGCCAGGTGGAAGAAAAGGAATGGTACCCTTCCCTTTCACAGCAAACTAGTTAATCAATTCCTGACCTGCCCGTGGTATTATTCACTCTAGCTCTATATGTAATTAAAGCAGTGACAGGTCTTTCCCCAGCATACTTCAGGGCACCATGGTACCCAGCATTGTTGCTAAAGATGCTTCATTCCATGTGTACACAGGATCTTGACCAAAACATCCTGTAGCACCATGCCGTGGATAGCAAAAGCCCGTGTTGTGCCTGTCATGGAATGTCAGTGGTGCTAATTCACGTGAGGGCCTGGCTTGGCTGGGCCACCCCTGTCATTGCTCCTGCACTGCTGAGGTAGTGCAGACCGCCTGGGCTTGCAGCAGCTGCTTGCCATCCTGCATGTTTGGAGTGGGTGATGCTGTGGGGGAGCTCCTGACTCCCTCCATCAAGCCAGTCCCTCTTTCCAAAGGTAGTATCTGAAATCTGCTGCAATGCTTAAAGAGAGCAGCCTGCTGATAAATTGAGTTTTTTCTCTCTGTCACAACCAGAGTAATTTCCAGGACTCCGGATCACCTTTCTGTAGCAAAACCAGGAGGACTGCAATTTTCAGTCCCTAAAGCTCCTCTGAAAATCCCCTTGCTTCAGCTTTTGTTTTCAGCCAACATTACTGTATTCCTACTGTTGCTATTTAGTACAAATAGCTCAGCTAACTGAGCACCCAGAAGAGATGTAAATTGTGGAGTAGCTGAAAATGGTCATTATTTGTGCTTTCCATTTCTCAGGTGGATGAACAAGATAGGTGGTATTAACCAGCTGTGCACAATGCCCCGGGTACAAACTCCCATCTGAGAACAAGTGCCGAGAGTCACTGGTGCCTGTGTAGTTCAGTGTGTAATGTATCTACTGGGTCTTGTTCTTCCATTGTAGGTATCTTGTCCACCCGAGTGCAAAAGAAATGTTATCTGCTACAAGAAAGTGCATTCTGTGTTGTTAGTTAATTGTCTTACATCTGCTTCTGTCCAGGAGAGTCCTCTACAAATGAAACCCAGCTTTGCTGCAGGGTAGAAATCAACGTGCTAGTGCAATATGAGAGAGCTCTCTTTTAACAGGAACTCTCTCATTTCTTCAACATCCATGCTCTCTTCAATAGAAAATAGTTAGCATGTACCTTTTGTTTTCTCTTCTAAAGGATGAAGGTAAGGCCTACCCACTTGTCAGAGATGTGTCCAGGCTACTTGAGTAGTAAGAGAAGACCTCTACATTTCCATCAGTGCGCTTCAGAAAGTACTTTCCCAAAAGATGGTAATTGGCAGTTGGTGCTGCTGCCCTGGAAGGTGACCCTGAGCATCCAACAGGATGTGAATGAGAATTCCCTTTGTGGCAGGTGTGCTGGACATTTTGCAGCATCACTGAGTGCAGGAGGAGACTTGTCCATCCAAAGAGATCACTGGGCTCCTTGAGACTTTTGCAAGAATGGTTAGAACTTTGTGAGATGTCACATTTTCTTGGGAAAGTTGATTATTTCACACCTCCTTTCATTCCAAATTTGGAACATAATAGAAATATCAAAACTAAGCTTATTTAAGTCCTTTGTTTACATCCCGGTGTTTGGATGTTTTATGGGATTCATATAAAATAACAAAGGATTAAAAGTGCTTGATAATGCTGTAAAGTTTCAGTGAAATCAGTGATTATGTGAAACATTTCCACTCTTGTCTGTTCTGCTAGGAAGAAAAAAAAATGCCAGTTTTAATAAGAAATGAGTTATCAATTAAATTTATACTACTCATCAACATCAGCTGTACACTCCAGGCTACTATCAGTGTCTTCCTTTGGTAGTCAGGTCTCACCACCAGCCTCCCATCATTTCTGTGACAGCTTTTCTCCATACAGATGGAACAAGGCAGGAGCTCTACTGATGACAAGAAAACCCCAATCCTAATTCTGCCTTCCTTTTCATTCTTCCCTGTTTAAAGGAGGATGAGCAGTTCTTGTTTGTACTGAGGGTCTCCCTGGAAAGGTGCAGCAACAGCAGTGGCCCAGAAGAATGAGCTGTGAGCTTACAGGTCCTACCTCATGAACTAAGCATGATGAAACAGGAGGTGTGCCAGCCTTACTTTCTTCATTAAGTCTGTCCTAGGGTCTCACAGGTTTTATCCACAGTATCCTCAGAGCAGAGGTAAATAAGGCTGGTGGCTAAAATTGAAGGGCTTCTATTATCTTGTCCCTGCAGTGGTTTAGGGCCACTCACAGGGATGTGAACATCTACCTGGAAATACATCCTGACATGCCACTCTACGAGAGATGTTTCATCACTTAAGTGTTATGAAATAAGAAGTTCCTCAATTTACAAATTTTTCTTTTATTCTATTTTTTTCTCTTTTCAATTGCTGGTTTCCAGTTTGGGGAACACCTGGAGATTACCCAAGGTTTGCTTGAATCAATTGTCAGCCTCTGTGAGTAATTATAAAATAAAATAGTTTAAGAAGAAAAAATGGAAAATTCTTTTTTGAGAGGAAAAATGAATTAGTCTTGGAGCTTGGTGTCCTCTCCCAAGAAATTTATGAAGTATCTCTTACAATGTGAGAACAGCAATTTGATTGTATTATAAAACAGACTGGAAAAATGCACAAATCAGATTGACAGGCAGTCCCAGCCAGCAGTGATTACAAAAACTCCAGCTCACAGCATGAGCCTTCTCTAAGCACATCCAGGGGGTTCTATTTTTGAAAGGGATCAAAGACCTGACAAAAACGTTCTCACCATCTTCATTTTAGAAGAATTCTGAATCACTCCATATGCCACCGTGTAAAATTTCAATTCTTTCCCTCCTCCTTTGGCAACACTGCTAGGGTGTGAGACAGGGTCAGACAGTAACTACTTGTATGACTGAGGAGTTTAAAGTTAAGCCTGAGCTTTGATGAACCGTAACAATCACACCATATTTCAGAAGCACTGATCTCTGAGATGGCCTGGATGCTTTCACCTCCCAGGCTCAGGCCTGCGAGGGCTGCTGCTTTGGAAGAGGCAATTACCTGTGCACAAGGATGTTGTGGTGATGAGCAAGGCTTAGGTTTGCTCCAGAATCCTGCCTCTAACAGTCCTGCCTGTGCTGGATACTTTGGGGAAGACCACTTCTCATTTCCCGCTGGAGATACGGTGTTGCCATAGTATATCCTGATGTGAGGGGTCCAGTGGACACCAGTGGGCTGCACAGGGCTGTGCCTGCTGGCTTGGGGTTACTACGTCACCTTTTCCTTTGTGTCACACCTGCCTTTGAACTTGCCTTTCCTGTTTCTCCTCACTACTCAGCTGCCCTGCATCTGAGCAAGACCTGCCCAGGTCCTGTCTGCTCTGCACCAGTCTTGGGCCCATGGCTGTGGTGAGCACAGGGACGTAGTGACACATTGACTTGTGTGGCTGAGATGATTCATGGGAGGAGCACATCCTTGCTTCAGGGCAACTGTGCCTACCACAGGGGCAGGATGGACAGCTGCAAGAGGCGCCTGCTTCAGTCATCCAGCACCATGGAGAACCTCAAGTCTCCCAGCACCCCATGTGGGGTGGCTCTGCCTTCAGAGCAGGGAAAGCAGATGGCTCCCCAGCTGCAGTCAGCAGGCACCTTGATGGGCTTCATTCTCTTCAAACCTCTTCAAACCTACAGCAAACACGTCCCCTCTAAATTTTCTCTGCAGCCAAAAAAGGAGAGAGGTGCTGCTAGTACATGGCTACTCCTATCAGCAGCTATACAGCTTAGTCCATTGGATCCCCATTTCTCCTCACTTGCCATAAGGAAGGTGCAGGAAACTCACTCAGGTGTGGACATCACCGCTGTAAGAGCATGTGATGTGGGTGCTGCTTTCTGAGTCACAAAGTGTGTAATCTGAGAGTCTTGGATGTGACTTTACTACACTAACACCACTGGAAGTGCTTTCTGTGCATGCACATAATCCTTTCTGAAATGCAGAAAAATCTTCTTTGAACCAAGAAAGCTCCAGATGTTGCCATAGCTCTTGCATATTTTCTTGCTCCAGAAATGAAAGGCTTTTCTTTAACAGCTGAGTTCCTGCTCTTACAGACTGTTTTGGAGCCCTCCCTCCCACAGCATCTCACAGGGACACAGCTCACAAAAGCTGCTAGACCATCAAGTGCAGAGCTAGTCTAAACCTGTCACCAATATCAGTGCTGATTCCATATATTAGTTATATGTTGCGTAAAAAGAGGATTTCCTAAGAGGTTTGGGTTTTTTTAAGTTAAACTGAAGATCTGGATCTTTTCCTTCTTATGTGTCAACAGACTAGATAAACCAGAATGGAAAATCCTGCAAGAGGCATTCTTCATGTATCAGTATTGCATATCAGCATCACATCTCTGGAGTGCCTTCTTTGTTATAGAATGAACCCTGTCCTTATAAAAGGAATCTTTCTTTAAAGGAGTATCCTCAGGTTTCACATGTATTTCTTATTTCTCTTAATTTATTGTTTATCGATCTCCTTGTCCACCTCCTGAGTGCTAATGGCTCTTAGCATGAGGGGTCATTTTACCAGGTGGGCAGGGAGAGTGCAGAATGAACGATATAACAAGGACAGGTGGTGGCAAGCAGGAGTTTGCTGGTGACACACCTTCAGTGGGTTCCCACACAAAGGGAATTTCACAGACTAGAAATTTCACAGCTCTGTTCATTGTGCTCACAGCAGCCATTCCTCCATCACTGTACCTCACATCACCCATTTTTGCAAAAAGTTACCAAGGAAGAGTGTAGGCAGGCAATCCTAGCAACTCCTGATAGACACTGCTTGTCTTAATCCCAGTCATGAGCTGCAATGACAGATGACTTCATGATGAAAGAAAAACGTGGTCCTTGGTGATTCCCCAATCTTTCACCTACCAGTTTCCTCATAGAAATGGGCTTAAATGGTTAAACTGTGAAGTAGCCATACAAAAGAAATCAAGTGTTAAAAGGATTAAGATATCATCATTAAGATATCATCATAATTACAACTACTTGGTACAGAAATTGGGGTTTTAACATGCGCATGCTGACATTGTGGACCTGCAGTTCTAACATTTTTGATTGATGCACCTCAACTTTCTGAAGCATCCCCATGCAGAGAACCCACCTGAGGTGGCAGCATGCCTGCAGGAAATCTCTACTGGCAAAACCACCCTGTGGCTCAGTGCAAAAGAGAAGAGACTCTGTGGCCATGCCTGCAGAGGACTAGTTTAGCCTACAGTTTACCTTATTGAAATCTCAGCATGGGCAAGGTTAGAGCTCACAGAAGCAAAGATCTTTGCTAAGAACCTAATTAAGATGAGTGCAGTCTGGGCAGACCTTGCCTGGACACAGAAGTCAGGGCTTCAGCATTACTGTGGACAGGACCTTAGTGTTAAGTCTTTAGGGATGGTTCTGGGAATAGCTTACAATCCCCTGAAGATGCACTGATTTAAAATGAGCTGTAAGGCATTTCCTGGTGCTACATTTATAGAAATCAATGCGGACTACAATTTTACACCCCTGTTTTTAGGAAATGCCCAGGCTGACAGGTGGTGACAACTCTCTCATAGGTGCCTGCACTTCAAAACTTTTTCAGAGCACTGTAGAGGTTTCCTAGCAACTTCCTTCCACGGCCTTTGTGCTCAGTTTTGTTGTTTGCCATCATAGAACAGCGTTTCTGCCTATTTAAACTAGTTTAGTTCTTTTAAGCTGGCCAAGCATTGGCAGTACAACAGCAGTGTCTGATTTATATCCATTTCAGCTTTTTATCCTTATATCCTTTTCCTCCAAAACTAACAAAATCTGAACCAATGTAGGTGGGTTTCATGCTTTTTTTTACTAGCCAGGCCATCAGCCCATTGCTTAAATTGCTGAGCAATAGAAAAACTCCAAATTTAAAATAGAAAATCCAAATATAAAACCAAATATATACAGCAGCAATGTATTCTGTGATCTCTGCTTCTCTTACATAGCTCTTCTGGCATACCGAAACCAACAGATGTTGATCATGTGCTTTGGACAACTCTTTCCAAATACGTGAGAGGCATCACATTTTTGAGCCAAAAATGCTCTTAAGAACAAGCAAAACCAAAGTAGCTAAACTGAGCTAACCTTTGGGCACACATATGTGTATCCAGTTTAAAAATGGTCATAGGTTTTAAGCCTGTAAATTCACTGATCCAGGTTTGAACATATTGAAGTGTTTATTCAGTATTGTGTACTGGCTGAGACAGGCAGCTTCTGACAGGCAGCTTGAAATGACACCTTTAACTAGAAAGAAAGTAATGAAACAATTTGGTGAGTGGAGAAAACTTTAAAGGGTTTGAGTGTAAGAGGGTGCAAGAGAGAAACCCAATTACCTCTGTGTCTTGGAGAAGCACTGAGACATTGTTTGTTACTGAAGTAATTCACTACAGAAATACATATTCTTGGTGTTTTCCCTGGAACCTGCACTGCTCTGTGAGCTCTCTCACAGAGAGCCATGAACAACTATGTATGATTCTATGAACTGAAGTGCAGGAGGAAACGTGGATTCAAGACCCCCCATACTGCAACCAGACTCCTTCCTGCCCTCACCAGGATCCATCCCTGCCTGACACTGAATAAATCCCATATTCACAGGGCTTGGTATGACACATGGGCACAACTGAGGCACAAACCCAGCCCTTCCAAAACTGCCCGATGGGAACTCTCTTCCTCTTTTCCCAGGCTTGGCTGCCACTATTTTAACCCAGCATCAGGCACCTGCATTAGAGGTCACCTGCTCTTACATCCTCATGCATGTTGGGGCTTTGGCAAATGCTCTTGCCATTTGCCAAACTTTACTGCTATAAAACATTCTTGCTCAGCACTAGTGCTTGCACCAATGTGGCTATGTCAGCTGTTGGCATCAGTGGCAGAGATCAGGGCAAACTTCCAGAGCAGATCAGACCTTGGATTTCTATCAAAACCCATCTGTTCCTGGCTGAGAGTTATTCCCACCACCTTTATAGCTGGGTGGGATAATGAGCTATTGAATCCACAAATTAGCACAACTTGGAGTTCTTTTAATAGCTTTCCTCTACAGAAAGTCAAGGCTGCTAGTGCATCTTGTGTACAGCAGCCAGCCCAGCAAGCTAGAGGACTTATAGCTGACAGTGTCAATTGTTTTTAAAGTGTTACTGCACTGCTGACATTTGAAAAACAATTTAATATTTCTCCCATGACAGTCACTTCAAACATTCTGGAAACAACCCGTATGAAACCACGGATGACAGTTACAACACTTGTCTTTTCTGAGATGCCCAGGACAGATTTGGTTACAGCTTGTGCTGGGCAGGACCGTGAGGTGAACAATGCAGCAAACACAACTCCTCCATCCACCTAAATCCACTTGGCAATGGGGGTGTGTAGGGGGTGAGCCTCACACCTCAGGCCCTGCTTCAGGAGTGTTGTAACAGCACAAGAGCTGGAAGGAATTCACGCAGAGCTGCTGCAGCAGCACTCCCTCTGCAGCGAGCTGCAGCAACAAGGGTTAACACTGCTGCCTGCCTCACAAATCTGCATAATGCCTTGCTTTGGCAGCTCATTTGCATAATTTTAAATTACTCTTTTGTCTGGAAAATAAAATCTAAAACATAGCTTCAGACATAAGTGGTAGATACTAATGTTTCATACCCTAAGAAGGCTTGGTTAAGTCTATTTGTCTGAATTCAACAATACAGGCTGTAAAAATAATTTTAACAGAGAGATGTTGTTTCTTTATTGCACAGCCTTGAGTGCCATTTTGACTACCTAAATAAGGTCTAATGTGCTCACCCACCCCTCACAGAGGGGATGAAGCTTGCCTACACACGCTCCGACTCTCCGACTCTCGGGAGGGCTCTGCAGCTCCAGCCTTTGCCGGGGGGGTCCAGCCCGCCCCTCTCATTAAACTGCAGAAACAATGCAGCAACCGGAGACTGAATCCCTGTCATCAGCATATCCTTACCAGGGATGGGCTTCCAGGCTGTAGCTGTGTATCCAGAGGTGTCAACACAGTGGTATGAGCTCAGTGTCCCACCTCCTGCTGCCAGGAGGGGTTCAGCTCAACACAGGATGGATATCTATATTTCCTCAGATGAATCACACTCCCAGCTCCATTGACTGCCATAACTAAGTCTCCACTGCCTAGCGTGGGAGATTAGACACCTAAATTCAGGTATCTGTTTTCTGGACCTGATTCCCACTCCAAATTCAGCTGACAGCCTGTGAGGTGGTCTTTGTGGGCAGAGCCCCACACCTCTCAGCTATTCT
>VZRV01006980.1:70854-143456 GCA_013398115.1 Falcunculus frontatus | reverse complement strand
GGGCCGCGGTTCCGCCGGGTCCCGAGGCGTCCCGCTCCGAGAGGCCTCTCCCGGCGGCCGCCGCCGCCAACTTCGCCCCGCGCGAGGTTGGGGGCCGCGACCTTCGCCGCGGGCCCGGCGGGAGCTCCGGCCGGACAGGGAAATCCCGGCGTCCGGCCGAGGAAGGGAGTTCCCGGGCATCCCTGGCCGAGGAAGTGGGTTCCCGGGGATCCCTGGCGGAGGAGCGAGAACGTGTCCGTATTAATCAGGGATGGAGCGAGGCAGACAATGCGGATGGGGGATCGCGGTGTGTGAGAGAATGACGGGAGCGGGGATAAAGGCGGCAGCGCTGTCACACGCAGCGCCGGTGTGCGCGCTGCCTTCCCCTGCTCACGCACCGGGTGTTAGATACAAAAGGAGGCCCGATCTCCAAATCACTGATGGTGTGCGGCTTGGCTGAGATGGGGATGACAGCTGCCAGCCTGGAAACCACGCAGCTAACTTTATGTAGGACTGGGGGAGAGAAATTGCAGGCTGGGGAGAAACTGGAGTGCTTGGGAGAAAATGAATCCACGAACCAAATTTTCTTCACTGCTTGACGTGTATTTGACAGCTCTGTGTGGCTGTCAAATATTTCTTCTGTAGCGATTGCTAATGGTATGTGTAATAGCTTGCAAATTTTACTTCTGGTCTTTTACATAGGAATTCTTAAAAAACTGTAACTTCATCTTTAATTTCTCACAAATTTATGCGTGAATAAATCATGATCTTTAATCATCACTGGATAGAAACCTAAAGTCTTTTTACTCTAAAGAGAAATGTTATTTAATGATTCTAAACAATATTTAAATATTTATAAGTCTTAAAAATCATGAGCTCTTGGTTATAATCCCTAGTTTTGATACTACCAGGTTTCAGAGTAGGTCAGGGTCCAACTCACTACACTGTTGTTTGAAGTTAGGTCACTTTTCCTAGACCAGTCTTTGCTGAGATGCCTCTTAAAACAGGAGAGGCTTGAGAGTATATGATGAGGAAAATAGGTCGTTTTAAAGACAGAATTTCTGCCTAACTACATAATCTGTATCCTTACACAGGGAAAAGAAAAGATAGGTCCAAAACCTGAAGCGTGTTAGTGTGGAGTGTATTTTTTTCCCTTGACAATACATTTTACAGAATCCTGCTTCCTAGGAGGCCTAGCCATTCCTACAGGATTGATTTGCTTTCTCCGTGAGTACTACATTCAAATTTGGCATAGACCATCTTCCTTTAGAATGGCAAACTGAGAGATGATGCTATACTAGGAGTATAGCGCTTATTTCTTGCACTTTTTTGATTTGGAGTAAGATCTAGGGCTTTGAACTTGAAAGGACCCCAGTGGGTTTTCTTTTTTTTTCATGTTGATAGGCCCTTAGAAAACATTTAGCATGTAATTATCACACTTTGCTGCAAGTGAGGAGCTCATCTGTTTTTTCTTTAATGTTACCTGTTCTGTTGACATACAGATATAAAATACGAGTCCCCTTCAGTCTTCATAATGCTTTCTCGGTTTTTTGTAAAAATATTTTTCCCCTTCTTACCTCAGCAGCACCTCTTAGAACTACTGTTTCATACAGGAAGCTTCAAAACGTGCAGTAATTAATATATGGAGAAAGCTACAGAAGTGCTATTAAGTAGTGACTATTCTGAAAAATCAAGTGACTCCTTGATCTGAGCTGCAAGTCAGAAATTTTGACTTCATAAATATAATTTTACTAAAAGTGCAGTAGCTGTGTATCAGAACTTGTAATGCGGTGAAATCAGAATGATTCATAAATAGGGTTGAGACACACACATATGTGCTGGAAATGCCAGTTCAATTTTATCGGTAGCATTGCTGCTTATTACTATTCTGTCAATGTAGATCAGGATCTAGATAGCTTAATAAATTTTCATACACATACTCATAGAAGTTAGGATCTTGGAACGTCTCGTGTCTCTGTGATGTTTCTTTCCTCTCTCACTTTACTGGCTTTTTTGAGTCTGTGCTGAAGCCAGTGGTCAGTCAGGGTTTTGTTTTGTCTGTATTCCGAATGATAGGTTTTTTTCAAAATCAGATTCTGGGATCATAATTCTACAGTGTATACTTCCAGTAATGGATTTGTGTTCTGTGTCTAAGGAATAATCACTTAGAACACAGGGCATTTATCGGTGCAGTCCCTGTGTGTTCAGGATACAGGACACTGTTGAATTTTTGTAATCAAGTATTTGATACAATATGCCTAGTAATCAGTGTAGATATGTTAAGGCAGCGAAGTGTTTTTGGAAACCATCCTTCTCCTGAAGTATTGCTCTGCTCTTAAGTAGTCGACAAAATGTGAGGAAGTAGTTTTTTCCAGTTTGGTGTGGTGCATTTTCTGTCATTCCGTTCTACAGCTCTTACTAGGTTTTCTTTGTAATTTGTTATTCCACTTATTCATGCAGCAACTGTGAGAATGGTAAAACGCTTCAAAGAAAAAAGGAAAAAGTAACTGTAGAACCACAAATAATCGGAGGACTCCTGAGCACATCTACTCATCATCTGAAAATACTTCTTAACTAGGGGTTTTGAAAATGTAGGTTAATATTGTACCTTGATGGCAATTATTAGTCGTCTCTCAAATAAGCTGAAACAGTGTTGACTTCTTCACTCAGATGTCTAAGAGCTGGTGACACTGAAGAGAGTTCACGGAGGACAAGGTTATACTTAATTTTGTAGTTGTATTAGGATTAATCTTTTGAAATGGATACTAGGCTAAGCTTTTGTTTAGGATGAACTGAGGTAATAAAGGTTTTTCTGGTAAGTTTATTTAGGAAGATAGGCAACTTGGAATTTTTCCCCCAAGCAATTTGTTCTCTGCAAACTAAATATGAGGAGTTTAATGGGAGAAAAATTCGGTATGGCCTGCAGTTTGAGAAACAGCTCCATGGAGTATTTGGGATGTAAATAATTAATGGCTTTAATATTTGAAAAAGATGTGTCCAGCTTCTGTTGCGGCGGGTGTTAGGTATATTTTGTCGCTTATCCACCTCTTTCAGGGTTGGAGACTTTGCGCTTTGTGAAGGAAGTTTGAAACAGTTTAATAGATAAGTTAATCTTAGTAAATTCTTCTTATATTTCTTAATTTTATGTTGGGTTAGGAAGTGGGTGTAACCATGACAAATAGCCTTTTCTTGGCTGTTAAGAAACCTCACAGGAGCAGTTTAACTTGCTGCTCTCTGGAAGGAGAAGAGGAGTCTTTCACCTTTCATAAATGGCTTTCCGTACATGAACTAACCTTCAGGGACAGGATTCATCTCAAAGCTTTGACTTTGTTTTTACCTTGTACCAAGAAAATTCTTGTCAGCTAAACCATTTAAGCCTTAGCATAGAGTAATTTTTGAAGTGGTCATTGACACAATGTTAATGTGGTCTTTTCTCTCCTCCTGAAGATGAGATGTAATGAATTTGGTTAAATAGAGGGTATTCTGAATTTAAGATGAGTGTTCAGAAGTGTCATGTAGTAAGTTTTCTGGCAATAACATCTTTGAAACCAGTAGCACACCTGAGAAAAGTTAATTTGAAGCTTCAGTGAATCTGTATGTAGAGTCGGCTTTGGGGAAGGGAAGGATGATCTTGTTCTTACGTGACTTTGTTTTCCCTTAATAATGCATTCAGTGCCTGTCTCTTGTTATTTGAATGTTTAGGCCGTGCCTGAACTGAAAATTTAAGCAGTGTACTTTGCATTGCCTGCATTGTTTACACTCTGATAATCAATTTATGTGGGAAAAAAAACCTAGCAAGAACATACCTTTTTAATCTGCACATCAATTTAGGGTACTGTGCAAGTGATCAGTGGATATGTGGCTGCTACTCTGGCAAACGCCACCCTCCCTTGCATTTACTGATGAGCAAATCTGTTAAAAATCTCAAGCAGATGTTGCTGGAAGGAGCTTGCGTAGGGTGTGGTGTGGCTGTGCAGGGAGCCAGCAGGGATGTGGAGCTGGTGTCTTGGCCCCTGTGCTCTCTGCAGGAGCCATGCACTGAGAGGGAGAGAGAGCTCCTGATAATGCAAGTGTTTGTTTAGCCCTGAACCCCCTCTGCTGTACCCACAGGTGCGCTGGGAGACTACCTGTCCTCTTGGGTAGAGGAGGGCAGCCTGAGCACAAACTTTTCTGCTGTTTTGTGCGTGATCTGCATTGCTGTCCCAAGTTGGGGAAAAGAAGGGATTGACTGATGCTTTCTTAAATAGAGAACCTGCAAGTTGTGTCCAGATAATACAGTACTTTTAGCTTAAGTGATTTATTTTGGTGTGCTTTAAACTGTTCCTAATCTACTTTAGCAAAAGTACAGGTAGCCTGCCTCAAACAGGAATAGATAGTTTAATTACTGGGAAGCCATAACTGATGCAGTACTTGAATTCTCTGAGTTGCAGCTGCTTGATGAAACTTTAGTAATGGCCAAAGTGTTTAACTTGGTTTTAGGATTAGTTTCTTGAAAGTACAGCCGAATTTAGATTGACCTCTCTCAGAAGAGAATGAGGGAATGGTATGACTGTCATGACATTATTATTATCATCATGAGACTCTTAGTTGGAAACACTTTTTTAAAAATAAAATGGTTTGGCTGTCTCAAAAGGTTTGCACCACCACTATGGTAATATAGACTGTTATAGGATTCATATATATGCAGCAGTGCATTAAGATTTGATCTTACTTAGTATTGTTACTTAAGAACAATAATTTGGGAAGTTAAGCATCAGAATTTACATATAAGTGTTATTTCATGTCTGGTTGAATATGGAAGGTTACTTATACATAGGCCTGTATTCTAGGCCTTTTTTGACATTGCTCTGCCAGGATCCTCTTCTGGTTCAATTGCTTGCTACACCCCAGATGCTGCTTTTTTGAGAGTACATCTGTAATTGTCTGTGAATGTTCTCGCTGAAACTTTCCTGAGATGTTGTAAGTCAAAATAATTGCTCTCTTCTGAAGGCGGAGGTTTGTTTTCCCCGCCTCTTATGTTGCACTAACTAAGTTTCTGATCCCATAGGAAACTGACTTAATTTGCTAAAATGATATAAAGATAGCCCTGGTAAAGTGAAGTAAATACAACTTAGTACATTATGAAGTTGAACTGGTTTATCTTCTTGTTGGGTGCGCATCAGAATATTTTGAAAAGTGCTGCAGGAGGGAGAGTTGGTAGTGTAGAACAGGGAAGAGGAAGCAGGGTTGAGTTCCTTCCATTTTGAAACCAGCAAGTTTATTTTGGCTACTGTAATGTGAAACTGTACTGTGAATGTGATCTGGGCTGAGAGTAGTTGTGACCTGTCACGAGGAATTTAGTAAAATAGTAATTGGGGCACAAATGTTGCTTCCTTTTTCCTTCTCAAATCATATATAAGGTTTGAGCATATTTGTTGGACCAATGATAAAGTAAGACTAATGGACTGAGATATCAGTAGCTGTATTTTAAGGTTGGCACTGCAAGTCAGAGCTGTCAGAAAGCAACTTTTTTAATTCTAAGAACAGTAAGCTATCAGTCAACAACATTTATGTGCTAAATGTTTGTAAAAGTTAAAAACTATGAACAGTAAAATACATTTGAGGTAATTTTTGGTGTGGTATCTATTTATGAAGTATTCTAATTGCCATGTAGGATGTTTGTCAAATTTGTGATAAAATCATAAAATAGAGGTGAAGGGTATGACACTTTCTTTCTCAAACTATCTAAAGCAGATAACTGTTCAATACACAATTATATTTACAAGAAAAATTATTTGATACTTGAGGAAAAACAACCAAGGATGTACCTAAGCTTGGCAAACTGCAGTGTGTTGTAGATGCCTTTTCACAGTTGTGACGCAGTTAATCATTTGTGACTTAAATAGGCAGCATTATGTATTTGAAACTTATATAAAGAAGAGAAGGGGGTTCAAGGTATTTTACTTTAGTGATTACACTAGCAGCAGTTCATTTGCAGTTAAATTTGCAAAATGTTTAGTGTAAAAGCTGCTGTTTTATCTTTCTCTGCATCAACAGCCATTTATGCAGGAAAAAAACATATACAAAAAACCTTCTTGGGCTTTTCAGTTGTACAGACACTTTTTTTAAGCTTGAATTCATTGAAGTCCACTAAGGATTTGGCTCTGAGAAACAACTCCACATAGGAGACTGCAGTAGTTGGCATCTGTATGTGCCCCAGAGAAAACTTGAAGACAAGGCCTGGTTGCAGTAGTTAGAGGATTTTAAATTGAGAGGAACAATTTGGAGGAAAAAAAAGTTGAAATAAATGCACAAATCTAATTTTCATGTTGCACAAAAGTATTTTGTCCAAAACCTTAAGCCTGACAGTTTAAGTGAGGATGACACAGCATTAGTTACTGCACTACAGGAATAATTACCTGAACTTCAGGTCTTATTTGCTCTTTCTGGCATAGAACTATTTTGACAATAAACTGTGCTCTAAAAGTCTTTCTGTGCTTAAAAAATGCAGTCAACCAACATTGCTTCCTTTTCTCTTACACTTCCCCTCCCGGGAAATTAGTATTTTGCTTCATTTAAAGATTTTTTTTTTTTGTTTTATATGAGAGAGAGCACATACTCATACAAAGGTGTGAAGTGTGTCAATTCTAAACAGTTGAAACATACTGTAAACCTAGTAGAAAGGTTTAAGTTGGGAGCACTGGTCATCTGCATTTACATAAAACTGCCAGTTTGGTTCCAGGTGAGGAGTGATGTAACCATTAAATTTGCTGTCTTTGAAAATTTTGTCTTCATCTCACAAGTCTCACTGCTACACCCCGCACATGTCAGGGGAATTTCTCATACTAAGTATGCTTCACGCAGTCTTTCAACAAATCCTTGCTGCTGCATTTTAAAGTGCAATGTGTTTTGCAGTAGCAATCCATGTTGGTACAGTGAAATTTTGAATATTCAACATCCCAACTTGATTATTTTCTTGCAGTTCTAAAAATTATTTTTATTGTAGCATCTTACGGTTTGTCTTATTAGCTACTTTTGTAATCCCGGACAAGTTGCTGTTGAGTTGATGTCTCAAATTGCTTACATCCACAGTGGAGATGAAATGTGTATTTTCTGTAATGTTGTTTTTGACAGCTTTTCGTCATTAAACTGGTTATTACCTTTAATCAGAAAAGATGCCCAAAGATATTTTGGTCTCATCTATCTGATTTAGTTTTTACATTATGGTGTTTTATTAAAGAGTGCAGAATAAAGAACTTTGAAAACATTTCCCTGGTCAGTACTATTTTGGACATTAACTGTGTTGGGATTTCTTGCTATCATTGTTGTTTTATTGCCAGCCATGAGGTCTGCCAGTTTAATTTGTGACAACAGTAGTGTAACTCAGCAGAGGAAGGTACCAAGGCTGCTGGAGACTTCAGTAATCTTTGGAAATTTGTCTTCAGTAAAAAAAAGCCCCCCAAAAAATTCACATTCAAGAGAGTGTGGTTTTTGTTTGTCAGATGAATCAGTTCAAAATATCTTGAATAACTGAGGGTGATTATACCCATGCAGCTGTAGTTTGCCTACTCATTAGAAGGTAGCCCAGAAAGAAACTGCTCTGTACCCAGGTCTTGCTGGTGTTACTTTCTGCAGCATGCTTGCCATCATCTCTAGTTAAGGTGGACGCTAATTTTGTCTTTTTCTATGCACTATAGAAGTAGTAGTTGATTAGTTTAATCTAAACCTGTGATAAAACAACATTTTTTAAATTTGCTTACAGTCTTTCATTATGCTTCATTCTCTTTTATCCATTATGTTTCCTCAACCTCTCACCTTTTTCACCTTTGGGATGGATTATCTCTCTGTATATGTAAATAGTTCTGATACAGTGAAATGGATCTTGAATGGGGTCTCTGGATTCTACTAAAAGTTGTAATTTCACTATGTAGGTGTCAGTGTGGAGTCTGACATTGACTTAATATAGACAAATGTTTGTGCTACAGCATTTTAACCAAAAACTTAACTGGAGAATAAATATTTGTGTGTGTGAATAAAGTTGAATGTATGCTTCACTCTGTTGTTTGAAGCCATTGGGGTCTGTCACTTCCTTCAGTAAGGATGGTATAATTTTAATTTCTTGTTCATTTTGCAAAATTAGTTTTCTTAAATGTGTGTCTGTGTCTATTCTTTCATTTGTGGTCTGAAATTTTTGCTGTTCTCTATCCAGCCTGAAAATGGTCAGAGCTGCATTTTTTCTCTTTCTCCAGTAAATATCAAGAGATGTTCTTCTGAAGAGAATTTATGGCTTTTAATCCATTTCATATTTTTTTCGTATAAGTGAGTTATTGCTGTCTGCTCTTTAATGAAGGTCTTTCTTAGGTTGTTGGAATTCTTTTTCTTTGGCTTTGACCATGGTATATTATTAACAGAGGTTTTTCTTTTCTCATTTTCCATTTTTTTTAAGTCATTGTATACACAATTCACTGACTTTGACAAAATGTATCTGTCTCTAGATCAGTAATTTAAAGGTACTGAATTAAACCTTCAAATGATACAGATCATAGCGTCTTGTCATTGTGGGGCAGATTGGGTAGACAGAAGGTAATCTGGCAAGGAGTGCCCTGCTCCTCATAGGAAAGCTGGGAAATAACAGGCTGTTTTGCTGGAATGGCCAAAGTTTGGTTTTTTGTCTTGTGCAGAATCTGTATCTGGCAAGATTGCTACCTGAAATAATATGGCCTTAGGCTAAACGTGAAGCAGGAGATACTCAATGTGCTGCTTCATGAGTTCTTCTAGGGCAACCAAAACACTGGTTACACTGAGGGGTGCACCTGGAGTTTCATGGCTGGGGCGCAGGCAGATGGAAAAAAGAATCTTTTTTCCGGCAGTGCAAAAAAAGTGTTGGGATGAGCTGTGCACCTCAGAAGCTGGGGTTTGAGTTATTTTGCCTGCATTGTGCATTGGATAAAGTGGTTTGGCTGCTTGTTTTTCTGGCGTGGTGCTTGCTCTCTACTCTTTATTCCAGGCCTCAGTCCATTCCTATCTAAATCAAAGATGCAGTGTCTGAGAGAAGGGTTTTGAAGATGTGTTTCTAGTGGAAGACAGAGCAGTGTGAGGAGGAGATCTAGTATTTAAAAGGCAGTTTTTAGCAAGTTTGAAAAAGGGACATGCAGATAACACTGTGATGTCAGAGGTTTTGTTGAGTACTTCAAGGCTTGGAATTGGAGGAATTGGCAAGTAAAGGTCTGGACATGCTAAGTGATCTTTCCCAGTTGCTAGAACTAATTCAGAATGAGAATAAGGTTGTTGGACTTTATAGCAAAGCAATTAGAATTCAGTTCTTGTTTGTGCTTTGTTTTTAATAAAATCACTTGTACAAAACATACAGTTGCTTTTCTCTAGTCAAGACACAAAGTATTTAATAATGTGACAGTTCTTACTTTTAAAAATATTTTTATAGCATTTGAATGCTCTAATCAAAGGCCATTTTCCAACTTTGCACAAAGTGATCACAGCTCCCAAAAGCTTAGAGGAAAGGAAAACGGTGAAGAGATGATTTGGGTTCCCGCAGTAGCCTCAGCTGGGCCCAGAACCCGGCTCTCCAGGCTTTAAGCTGGTATGCTGGTAAATTCACAGCCTCCCTGGTGACTCGTAATTAACTCCTGAAGAAGCATTAACAATCTTACCATAATGGGACATAGAAAGGTTCTATGATTTTCAGTGACTGGATTTTTATTTTGATAGCATTTTTTAAAATGGAATCACTACAGCAATATTCTGTCTGTAAAAATAGGATTTTTTCCCTTCTTTGCTTTTATAGGGTCTTTTAATTTTCACTCATTTTAGTTTAACAAGTATACAGCTTCATAGCTGTATTTTGATAGCTAGCATTTGTTTGTTCTTCAGTGTAGTAACACTGGCTCATGTCATTATCATGCATGTATTTTTCAAGTATCCTTGAATTTAGAACCCTGGGGTTCTAAATTCTCATTATCCGTGTATTATTATCATGAGAGGATATGCTTCCTAAAATGATGGATAGTTAAGTAGCTTATAACCTTAATTGTTTTAAGATTCAGAACTCACCCAACTGAGTTGGTTGATCCAGTTGTTTAGCTGTTGTGATGTTCTGGCTAAAGAAATAGCCTTCTGCTAAATGTTAAACAAAACAGCTGCAAGGAGTTTGTGCAGTTGAACAGAATATGGGACCACAAAGTGGTGATTTGATGCATTCTGCGCCAGAGAACAGATTTCTGTCTTATATTGCCTGGGTTTGCAAACTATACTTTGGGAAATCTACTGCCATAGAAGGGCCTCAGATTGAGGCTGACTCGTTCTTCTGTAGTGTGGTTTCTTTCCCCAGAAGCAACACTAGGTGTTTAGGCAACTTGTATTTCACTACCAAATCCTCTAGATAATGTGCTAAATAACATGTAAGTGTGCTGTACCTCCTCTGTGGCAGTCCTGTCAGGATCATACCATTTTGTGATTTCTTCCTGTTTGTATTCAGGCTGTTAACTACAACTTTTTTGCAGAAAAAGGGCCATGCTGTTTCACAGCTTATGGGTGTTTGCTTATTTAAGAAGTGTGATTGACTTTGGACTCCTCTTCAGCTAGGCTATGGCCATCCTTTGCTCTGTGGTATGGGGTTATGGTTCTGGTTTGTTTTTCTTTTTTCAGAGGGCGATGTGTTTAGTGTCAGTTAAATGATAAACCTGAAGAAAGGATGTGAGTAGATTCTGAGCTAGAGGAACCAGTCGCCCAGCTTAAAAATTCATTGCTAGTTAGAGACATTTCACAAATTCTACAGGTGTCTGCCCCGGTCTTGCTGTTCCTGCTAAAGAAACAGAGTACTTCCAGCTGGATATTTAAATACCCATGAAATTTTTACTGAATGTCTAACTCTCTGACACTTTTCTGACTCATTGGTGTAACTTTTTTCCTGTGCCACTTACCTTAGAGGGATTCTATATAGCAAAATATGAGCTCCTAGCTTTTCAATGGCAAATCCCCTCCTTTTGCTGCTGTGCCTTCAAGTCAAATGTGTGGTGATCGCATCCCGAAAGCATTAAGTCCTCAACAGCAATTGCAGAATGGCTGAAGTTGGAAGGGACCTCTGGATATCATCTGGTCCCATTCCCAGGCAGGGCCATCTACAGCTGGTTGCTCAGGACTGTGTTCAGTTCGCTTCTCAGTAACTCTCAAGGGTTGGGACTCTGCAACCTCGCTGAGCACCCTGTGTGAGTAACTGGTTACCCTCACAGCAAAGGAAGTGTTTCCTGATATTCAGACAGAACCTCCTGTGTTTTAGTGTATGTGTACTGCCTCTGGTCCTGTCACTGGGTGTCACTGGAAAGAGCCTAGCTCTGTCCCTTTTACTACCCTTGCTTTAGGTGGTCATATATGCTGATAAGATCCCCCCCCCCCGAGCTTTCTCTTCTTAGGCTGAAGTCCCAACTCTCTCAGCTTTTCCTCTTTTGAGAGATGCTCTAGTCCCTTAATCATTTTTGTGTCCCTTTGCTAGACTCTGTCCAGTATGTTCATGTCTCTCTTGTAGTGGGGAGCCCAGAACTCCAGATGTGGCCTCATGAGTGCTGAATAAAGAGAAGGATTGTCTGCCTCAGCATGCTTGCAATACTTTCTGTTGTAGCCGGAAAGCCATTTGCCTGCTTTTCTGCAAGGCATGTTGGTTCATGTTCAACCTGGTGTCCACCAGGACTTCCAGGTCTTATTCTGCCACGCTGTTCTCCAGCTGGGCAGTCTCTGGCATGTGCTTGTTCTTGTGCATGTGGTTATTCCTCCCGAGGTGCAGGGATTTGTGCCTTGCCTCCCCTTTGTGATCATGAGGTTGCTGTGCTGTCAGTGTGACATCCGGCATATCTACCAGTCCTTGCAGTTCGGTATCATCAGCAAACCTGCTGAGGGTACCCACTGCCCCGTCATCTGGATTGTTAATGAGGATGTTGAGCAGGGCTGGACCCAGTTTTGACTCTTGGGGCACACGGCTTGTCACTGGCCTCCAGCCAGACCTCATGACACTTAGCACCACCCTCTGGACCCAGATGTTCAGACAGTTTTTGGTTCACCTCACTGCTCATCCAGCCTGAACATCAATAGCTTCTATGTGAGAATGCTGTGGAAGACGGCATTAAAAGCCTTGCTAGACAATATCTACTGCTCTCCCCTTGTTCTTCTATACAGTGATATGAAATCTTCCTTTTTTTTCTTAAAGCTAGAACTAAAATACATGCTTACATTCTCTGTCAGGTGAAGAAAATGGGTAAGTAATTTCACCTGCCTCTGCAGTGTGTATTTAACTGAATATTAGATATTGATGAGTATCTATCTTTATAACCTTCTGATGTTGTTGCTACTATCCTGTTTTTGCTGATTTTTCTTGTCATGCTTTAACCTTCTTGTGGGCTAGCTTATACCTAATGTAGGTCATTATCTACATCAGTGTTGTTATACATCATTAAATAGTAATGGTCTACTGTTAGAGAATTTTCATTCTGCAATCACTGTATTACCTGAAGACTTTTCACTGACATTGCAGAAAGCTGTTTTTAGGCCATTAATTTGTTTGATGTTTGCCATATTGGCATTTTACTGCAGATTACAGGTTCAGCACACTGTGCTACCATTGCTCCAGAGAGAACTATTAAGTGGTCGGAGCTACCTTTATCAACCAAACTGACAATCCTGCAAAATAGGAAAAACAGTTTGGGAGCCATGTTCTGTAAACCCGTGTTGGCTGATACCATGAAATACAAGAACAGCTGTTCAAATCAGACAAGAAGTCAATCTTCTTTTCCTCCTGTTTGTGGCAGAGACCAGTGCTAGATTGACAGAACAACAGTATTAGAATAGGACAAACAGACAGTGATGCTTTTCCAGCTTCTAAGAATTTGCAGCTTGGGGATTTCCTGAGCAGTAGGTGTTGGTTTAGTGCGTAGCAACCAAATAGTCCTGGTTTTTAATTCTTGAAATGTGGAGAGGACACAGTGTAAGCCATGGTACCCCTGATTAGTGACTGAGTAGAGCAATCAGTTTCTTTGTCATCTAGTTCATTTCAGTGATCTGTGTATTATAAAGACGTTATCCCACTACCCTGCTGAGTAGTATTGGTTACCTTGGAGCCTGTCATTTTTTACGTGTGCTTGGGATTTCTTTTTTTTTTCTTATGTGCATTACTTTATTTTCTACAGATAACCTTATTGCCTGCTGTTGTGTGGTACTTTAGCGTTTGCTTTTATGGATTCTCCCTCCTTCATTCTTCCTGAATGACTTAAAGCACACTCTAAATCTTCATTTATTCCAGTAGGAGAAAGGTGTAGCTGTGGAAGCTGCTCTCTAATCTTTGAGATGGCAGTCGGGGTCAGGATCCTTTTGGATGCTGTATTGTGGCATGGCAGATAGCTGGGTGTGACTTTACATCAAAGACAGCCTCTAGCATCGAAGTTATCCTGGGATTAGGAAACAAAGATAACGTATTTGCTTAAGCTTTTCGTTGGTGTCCATTTTCTGCATTTCTGAGACTCTGTTTTGTGACACTGATAGACAGGCACAGGAGCTCATTTCCATGTGATTCAAGACACGCGGGTGTGACAGGTCTTTGGTCTGGAGGCTGTGCAGCTCTGCTGGGCCAAAACCTGTAAACTGGCCACATAGGTGCTTCCTTGGGTCTGGCTTGCTGTGCTCAGAGCACTTCAACTGAGGGACAGGGATGAAGGTTGTATTTACCTTTTAAGTGTTGATAGGTATATAATACTGTTCTCCAGTGCTTAAATTGATTGTGTCATATGGGTGTATCCCCTTGGGTATCTGCTTGTTATTATTATTATTAGCTTTCTCTTGGAAAAGCATTGTAGTGGTACTTGTATACTTTTATCTGCTCTGCTGTGGAAGTCTTGTAAGTTTGTTGGCTTCCAGACTTCATTGACATATTAAGTTGTCTTAAAGAGGCCTGATCACTTAGAAGAATCTACCAGGCCTGAAGTAGCTTTATTTTTTGTTTCCCTTCTTGAAGTTGTTCATCGTACCAAGTGGGTTTTGAGGGTTTGGAGTGTGGGTTTTTTGTTTGTTTGTTTGTTTGGTGGTTTTTTTGGTTAGTTTACATTTTGTTTATTCGATTGTTTTCTTTAGAGAGTACCTTTTCTTCCTCTGCACCTTTTACCTTCTGATGCCTTGAGGTTTAGCTTTTTTATTCTGTATTGCCTTTCAAATAAATATCACCTTTATTACCTTACTCCTGTCGAGTCTTGCTTTCCAGGTAGCCACTTCAGGCATCACTTCAGTATTTTGAAATGGAGTTTCTTCGTAACTTTTTTGCTTTTTTGAGCCTGACCTGCTTTTATAAAGCAAGATGTGGTGGAAGGATGGGTCCTGAGATAAACTTGTCTGGAAATAGAAATCTTCTTTGAGAAAAATAATGTCTTGTGATGAATAAAAGTGCCATGTGGGAAATCGGAGCTGTGGTAGTCCTGACCTAGAGCCTTTTTAGTTGCTTACTTTGAGCATAGATTCCTTCTATTCTAATTGGTTTCTAGAGGCTAGAAATTGGAGCTGCAAAACTTGACATTAAACAAATCCCTACTTGGCTTGTACAAACTGACTTTTTTTCCCTCACAACTGTTTTTGGATTAATTTCAGTAACAGTATTCAAAGAATGTGTGTTTTGATACAGGAGCCATCATCACTAAACTTTTTGTCTAAAAGTGTTGCCAAGCTAGTGCATTTCTCCAAAAACGTTTGTGATGAAAATACATGTTGCTTCTAACTTTGTCCTTTGAAATAGTTTAATTGCCTTTAATGAGAACTTTTCAAAGCATAGTCTGTCAAGGCATTTATATTGGAGATTTCTTTTACCACAGAAAGGTTTTAATGAAAATGTTGACCTTAATGTGAGAATTGACTAAATCATCTCTGCCTGTACCTCTTCCTTCGGAGCACCATCAGTTGAAATTATTGCACTGTGCTATTAAAATTAACCTGATCTTAAATAAGCTTTTCCCTTCAGAGGGTCAGTGGTACAATACCCTGCAACTGTGCAGGTAGAAAGGCTTAGATTGCTGCAGGAAATTATTTCAAGTTTTTATTTGCACAGACAGATTCTCCATACAGAGTATACAAACACATCTTTCTGCTTTGTTCTTGTTTTCCTGCTGGTTTGGTTTTGTGACTGGTGTTATGTGAATGCTGGTGCCAGCACAAGAAAAGGGAGGAATGAGGGTGAAACCAGCAGCCCAGCAGACACAACTCTACTGGTGTTCTGCATAAGTCTTGTGGACTTGCAGGAGCTTATAAGAAATAACTTGTTAATTTTGCTGTTACAGCAGTTGCATATGAGATGGTTGAGGCATTAGATAGTTTTTACTTTTCTTTCTATATAAGAGTTTAATACTTTCAGCATTGTCCCTTATATCTTTTTGTGCTCCCTCCCTTTAAAGATTGATAGCAGCCTCTTTGCAGTGATGTTAGATCTCTTTTGGCCTGTGCTTGTTGCAGATGGACCTGCTCTCTTGAGACTGATGTTACCTATGGATTCATTGACTATTCAAGTCTTAGCTTTCTGAGCATATTTCTTTCCTATTACTTTATTTTTTATGGGTATAAAAGGAGTATGATTTTTTTTTCAAATTTAAATATGTCTATTTCTTTGGTAGTGGTCTAGTCTTGTGACACAAGACTCAGATAAGGAAGCTTTATATGTTGCTCACAGACTAGCCTAGTAACCGTCTCCAATAAAGTGCTACTTTTTTTTGCCATCAGCTTTTTTTAAAGGCAGTGCAATGAATTTAAAGGTAGGTTTTCCTATTCTATGATTATTACTCATGCTTGCCAGGAGAGAAATGTTAATTGGAAACTGCTCAGGATTCCTGTGGGAAACTGTTAGGTGATGAACTCAAGACATGAAACTTCAGGGATGTTTAACTTGTCAGATATTATGCAGCAATCACTGCTTGCTGTATAAAACCGTATGATAAACTGTGGAGTGTACGCTGTTCAGTTTGGGGTTCATTCCACAGTCTCCCACAGTAGTTCAGTCTTGTGGGGTACCTTTTGCACAGATTGCATGGGAAGTTTTCCTTTTTTCTTTTGCTTTTGTGGGTTGTCTTCACAGAAACCTTATCTGCGTATGGACTCTTGGCCTTTGTGAAGTAGTTGTGGCTGGAAACCGGGAGTGTGAAATTGCCTCCTTACAAACAAGCAGCTTGGCTTAGATAGCAAAATGCAGTTCTGAATACATTCAATTCCTTCCTGCTGTCTTCTTTTCACTATTCCTTTCTTCTTGGGCTTGGAAGTTACTTCTATCAGTGTAAAATACCTTGTTTCTCAAACAGAGATTTTTTCCTTATTTTTTCCCTCACGGCAAATACTTTAAACACTTTTGATAATGTTAAGATTTCACTGTTTGGACCTCTAGTCTGTTTTCTTTCTCATGCTCAGGGTTTGCAAGTAGCTGGAGTCTGTTGTCCATACTCTCTGTGTAGAAACTGAAATGAAGCAAGTAAAAATGAAGGATTTAAGGACATGGATTCAAACAGGGGAAAACAGTGCTGGTGTACATGTCTTTTTGTTAGGTTTAGAAAGGTGTTGCTGATTTATGCTAGGATGAACATTGTACCAAAGCTGAGATTTTTTTTTTTCTTAATTAAGAAGACCTTGCATAATTTTTACAGAATTAATCTTGGTTTTATATCTTGATATAATGCAAATACTCTGACTATAGTTGGAAGCTCTTTAGGGGCTTTTTCAGATTGCTTGGCTTCTTTGGGAAGAAAGGAACCCAAGCTTTAATTGACATGCCTACCTGATACCACTCCAGTGTCTTTGCTGCCTATAGAGGATCTTTCCTAAGTGGATTAAAAATTACTAGGAAATTAGTCTGTTGCTTTCCACTTTTGGACACAGTATCCTGTAAGCAGGAGTGTTACATGGGTTGGCCCTTTCATCTGTTCTTACCTTTTGAACTTTTGGAAACATTCTTTACCTTTAGAAAAGGTAATGTTTTACATAACCCTATAAATAGTGATGTTTCTCTGGATTGTTTCTTCTGCTAGTCAGAGTTTGTTGTTTGTCCTTTTTGCCTTTCCAGTTTGTACATCTGTTTCCTTGTGTTTTCTGTTTTGGGGAACTTACTGTCATATTTTTGGCTCTCACATGCCACATACTTGGATTTCCTAGAAGATTATAATTCTTTCTCATCTGGGATACTGTATTCAAGCTTATACAAGGAAATACAAGTATATCTACAGTTCATGGTCAGTGCTTCATATGTTTATTTTGTGACTGAAGTTGTAAATAGTTATAACAAGGCATGAGTAGTGGTTTTTGATGGTGACTTGCAAAATACAGAGAAATGCAAGCAAATGTTGGTTTTGTGGCAAGGGTAAAACTCCAAAGCAAAAAACCTCCAAAACAAAAACCTGATTTGAAGCTGAATATTGTGCAGTTCTTAAAGAGACTCCCAGCACCAAGTAGTGTTTATATTAAACTTCAATAAATGTGGTGGTAAGTTGTTCCTATAACATCATAAATATGCTGTGCGAATGGATACTGTGGACTGTGGAGTATGTCATCAAATAACAGCTTAATTTCTTTCTGTTTTAGATTAAGGGAAGTTTCAGAGAAGCTGAACAAATATAATTTAAACAGGTAAGACATATCACATGCTGCTGTAAATCATTTAGGAAAGTACGATTTCTCTAACAGCAACAGGAAGCAGATGATTGTATTGTAGATGATGTAGCTGTAGAAATCCTCAATGCTACTGATACTGAAGTCCAGAAATGCTTCAGGTAACACAGTTCAGAAAACACAGGAAGAAAATGGGAGGTTCTCAGTTATGATAAATTATATTCAAATCTTCATTACAAAATGACTTCTTAATATGAGATATAAACCCTGTTGTTTATTGCTGATCAGATTAAGTGAAAACTATTACCTTTTAAGATCTTTTCCCTTCATTTTATGCACTGTGTGCTTCAATTAATGTGCATTTAGTAATTTTTGAAAGTTTCTCCTATTGGTAACCACCACTGCACATTTTTCCTTCCATGCACAACTTGATTTTTTTTTTCAGATTTCAAAAGTTTTAAAATGCTATAAATGCTCTCTTTTTTTTTTCAGCCACCCGCCTTTGAATGTATTGGAACAGGCCACTATTAAACAGTGTGTGGTGGGACCAAATCACGCTGCATTTCTTCTGGAGGTAAGTTGCTGAAATCTTCTCAGATAACAAACTTGAAACCATACAGTTAAAATTAATTATTCTAACATTAAATTCATTAACACTCTTCAGTAACTGAAGACTTGTGTTTTAATGTTTTTGGTAAACTTGACTTACGTTTCAGTTTTAAGCACTTGCTTTTCTTGTTCTAAATACAGGATGGTAGAGTCTGCAGGATTGGTTTTTCAGTTCAACCAGACAGATTGGAATTGGGTAAACCTGAGAATAGTGATGGGTAAGAAATGCTTTTCTTCTAAGATATTTTTTTGAACTCTATAAGCAGCTCAGCTGCTTTTCTGGTTTTGTTTTTATTTGTTTGTTTTCAAAGTAGATTTTGGAATGGATACTTTGAGTAGAGACACAATGGTTATGGTGATGCAGCCAAACAGCCTAGCTTGACAGACTGGTGTAGGAAGAAATAGTATATGTGATTCTAAAAGAAGTGAGACAGGCTCTCTTTAACTTCAAGAAACAAACTTGTCCAAAAATAATCCTTAAGAAAGAATCTGTGTTAAATTGTTAAGCTTAACGTAAAATCCACGCTGAAAGTGGTCCCAATCTGGCAAGGCTCACTTTCTAGACCTGTGGTCCTCGGTCCAGGTATGTTCCCCTTAGCAGGACTAATTAACGGTTCACATTTGAATTTAAATCACTTAATATCAAAGTGACGTACTCAGGCTCAGGTTTATGGGTAGAACACCTGCTGATTACAATTTGTACATATACACTAATGGAAAACGTAGCACAGTGGCTAACTCAAATCACTAATTAGCTTAATATGTATTTGCAACTGTGCTGTTATGGATTGCTGATGTACGTAAGGTCTGTTAGGCATGCCTTCCACTTTCTTTTTCCAGTGTACCTATTAATATACAGTTAGATTAGTTTGGAATATTCCCCAAGGGTGTTGCTTAAGCTGGTATGTTACCAGACTAAGTCCCTGAGAATTTCAACCTGGGATTCCAGGTTTTGTTCTTAACCCATTTGGGATTGTTTTGTGACTGATTTACCATCTTTTACTTTCAGTTCAAAGTTGAGCAGTGGCTCAGGGGCAGGAAGGACATCCAGGCCAGGCAGGACTAGTGACTCCCCATGGTTTCTGTCTGGTTCTGAAACTCTGGGCAGACTGGCAGGCAACACCCTTGGGTAAGTTTTGATAGGATTGAGGCTGCAATCTCTTTGTTCCATATTTGAGTATATGTGTATACACATATATAAATTGTATGCAGTATGTATAAGGGAACGTATAATCACGGCAGTTGTGTAGGTAGGATGTAACAAAAAAACCCACTTGATTGACTTGGTTAAAATAACAGGCATTTAAGTGACCCTTCAGCACCTAGGATACGGAGAGTTCTTCATATATGTGTGAAGAATAACTTGGTTTAGGCTGTGTTGTCTTCTTTTGAATGTTTTTTTAGTTCCTTGATTTTTGAAAAGCAGTCTTTTAGAGGGACACTATCAATTTAAACCATGAAAGGTTACAAGCATAAAGTGAAATGAGTGCATTTATGCAGGAAGGACCTTTACATTATGTGCTCCATTGTTTTGTGCCTTCCACTCCTTTGCCCTAAGTCATGAGTGGTGTTTTGATAGCTGGGGTCCTATACATAGTAATAGAAAAGGAACATTTGGAAAAGGTTGTTTCTCAGAACCTTTAAAATTGTACTATATGCAAAATATACTGTATAGATCCAGTTTTCTTGTCATTAGCCTTAAAATTGATGGTGTCCCTTTTTATAGAAAGGTAAAGTGATCTTCTTTCCATAATGACAGTGATCTCTTTGTTACATGTTTTTGTAAGACTTGTTTAACTGTGCTGCTTCTGAAGGTTACTAACAGTAAGGAGAACTGTGGTTTCTGCATGTGAATGATTTGTTAAGAGGAAGGAACTACATCTTTTCCATTAATTTTCAGAAAATTTGTTGGTTTTTTATTACCAAATGAACTAATTTCATTTGGGCCTTAGTTGCATGAAGAATAACCATTCCCATAAGCTTCCTAAATTTTTTCTGAAATCATTATGCATCTGAACCTAAAAATCCATGTGATAAACGTTAAAGACAAACTAGTATTGTCATGTTTAAGAACTTATTGTGGGATGTGTATCACATTTTTTTCCCTCATTATTCTTAGCTAAGCATAATGTGTTAAAATTGTTTGAATCTTAGAGACCAACCCTGAAGTGTTCCTAATGTCTTCTCTTGAATATCTCAGAACTCGGTAGTTGAAAGTCACTGAACTAGTAGAGTAGCTGTAAGCACTATAACCAGTCTGTTAAATGGAGGGAATAATTATCTTAATAAATTGAATCTAAAACCATTCAAACTGTGGGGTCATTAGAGTAGATAACTGGATTTGGAAAATTGCTATCATGCTGCTGCACAGTGGAGGGATATGGTAAACTAGTAGGTGAACAAAAATGAGACAAAAGATTTCTGTTCTGTGTTAGTATTTATTTTAGGTTTAGACAGCTTTAATAGCAGTGACTGTCTCCTTATTCTCCTTAACAGGATCAAGTTAGGACACATAGGGAATATTTGAATTATTGCACAAATAGAAATGGTTTTAACTGTTAGATGTCTAAATGATGTCATTGACAGTTTATAACTTAAAGTAGAAAATGCATCTGTAGTAAGTATTAATATCTAATATGGAACCTTTTCTTTATCCCCATACCTCCCTGTAGAGGGTTGAATTAAGAATTGCTCTGGAGGTAGAATTTGACTTCCTCTCGGCCCCGTTCTTTTCCTCTCAGCCATCTTCCCACCTTTAGAACAGTTTAACTAGCTCATTTTGTTTTAATGTCACATTCTTTTTTGTTGGTTTTTTTTCTTTTTTTTCTATTGAAAATAGCGGTTTTTTTTTTTTTTTTAGAATTCTCTTTCTAACTCATGAGACAAGACTTTTTCTAAAGACATCACTGAATTGCTTTTTGTCTTGTCTTGTCATTGTGTGGTTGCTAGCTAGAATCCTGAAAATGTAGATGTGTCTGACAGGGCCTTATCTTAAGCTAACACTCGAGTTACTCTGTGGTTGCAGAGTCTTGTCAGGAGGAAAAAGAAAACCCAATTAGAAAGGGTGCTAGTAATCAACTGAAGGCATAAAATGCAAGTATTCTTACTTAATTAGCTTTTAATAACTACGTATGATAGACTTTCAATGTAAATTTATTAAATACTGTTTCAGAGAACATATCTTTATTTTCATGTCTAATTTTGGATGTTTTTCTTGAAAGGAATTTGAGACTTGAAGTGGTTGATAGCAGGAAGGTTCTGCTGATACAGATTATTAAGTAGCAGTAATACCATATCCAATATCCTTTAAGGTGTATTACAAGATAAAGCTTCGTTAACCTCGAAGAACTAACTAGAGTCTCTTGTCTTTCATGGCAACAGATTATCTTGTCTTAAATCCAGAGCAGATTCAATTGACACAGTTCTGTGGTGGTAGTTATTAGTGGATAGTTGTAATGATGGTGAGATGTCTATTTTTACAGATCACTGTCTTTTTGTTGCCTTGTTTTGATACTGAGTCACAGAAACAAAGAAACTGTTCAGTCAGTTCAGGCATGTTTTTGCAATGTGTACAGTTGATGTTGATTTCTGCAATAGGAATAGGTAAAAAGTAGAGTATCTCTTGAAAACTATACATAAGGGTCAGAGAACTATGTAGTGTAAGATTTCTTTTGCAGTAGAGAAGATTACTTGATTTTTCCAGTGTAATCTTAACCAATTTCTTAATGTAAATCAAGTATCAGAATCTTTAGAAGACCCACCTAAGTATAGAGATGTTCTGTCAGAGCCATTGACGGTGAAGTTGCTGCATGTGTGCTTTATAGCAGGAAATTGGCAGACGGGTGTTAGATGTTACACTGCTGCTACTGCTTTTAGAAAATCTGGGAATTGATCCTTTTATGTATTTATGTATGTATACATCCACACAGCTATATGAGTAGGAAAGAGTGCAAGTTTCAGTTGGAGTCGTGGTTTTTTTAATTTCTTCTGCATATTTCAGAACTTTATCAGTTTCCTGGTGTTCTTGTTCTTTCTAGTTTTGAGAGTTACTTTTATATGTTTGTCTATGAAGTCAAGCTGCAGTATTTTTCAGAGGCTGTTTATAAGTTATTAATAATAAAACTAAAGACTTCTTGAAGTAGACCCCAAAGCATGCTGCTGTATTAAATAAATAAATAATCTAAATCTTCTAGAAGTCGCTGGAGTTCAGGGGTTGGTGGAAGTGGAGGAGGATCTTCTGGTAGATCATCTGCTGGAGCTCGAGACTCTCGAAGGCAGACCAGAGTTATACGCACAGGACGTGACAGAGGATCTGGGCTGCTGGGGAGTCAACCACAACCAGTGATTCCAGCATCAGTCATTCCAGAGGAACTAATTTCACAGGTATGTGAACTAGAAACTGCTTGTTGCCAAAAACTTGGAAAGCTTCTCACAGCATGTGTACAGGAATGTGTTGTAGCAGTGCTTTTTCTCCAAGGACTAATGACATATAATTGAAGAAATTGAAGAAAGACTTTCCCTAGCTGACTTGGTTTTATTCTTAAATACGTAATGGAAGTGATAGACTTTTGGATTCTAGAATTTTCATTGCCCAAACTTCCCCCAAGACAAGTGTATGTTTAATGTAGATGAGGAAGGCTGTGTTTGGTTGCAGAGGGGAGATTTAGTGAGAAAATCACATATTTGAGAATAGTGTCAAACGTTAAGTTTCTTGAAGGAATGTTATGAAGGAGGGCAGATTGACTTTTTCTTTCTCGTTTGATAGAAGGAGTGATTCATTTTAGATGTAAATGAAAGACATTAAACATATTTAATCTCTTTAAAATACTGATAATTTTTCTTCATGAACACCTCTACTTAATTTTTTATAAATGTGACTTTAATGAATGTTGGGTATAAATTGCTCTGCTTTTGCCTTTTAATGCACTAAAGACTGAAGAAGCTGTTCAGTCTGTTAAAACATTTTCCTCCATATTTGAAGGAAAGAATACATTCAAAATATGTGACTAGTTAATGCATTTTAACTATTAGCTTAGAACTAGTTGCTGGTCTACATTCAAAATACAGATGTTAGTTGCTAGGCCAAACATAATCTGCTTTACCTCCCTTGCTGTGATATTTTGCTTTTTTTTTTTTTTTGTTTCTTTTTTAAATAGTGTACTTTGTTTACCTTTAAAGCAGAAGGTGTCTAAAACATTTTTAAGGTAACTTTAAAGCACAGCAATAGGAAAGATCTTCACAGATGGTCGGTAGATTCTAGGGCGTCTCAAAAATCTGTAAACTTCTGGCACAGAATGTTATGATGAAAAATTTGCCTTTGTGTGCTGTTAGAATGTCCCTTTTTTTTTTGCTTGCCAACAGACCATTTTACTTGGTGCCTTATTTTTACTCTGGTGTGAAAATACTCAGTACTTGTTCTTACGTTCTCTTGTTTGTGATCTTTCAAAACTCTCATCATATCTGACATTCAGTAGAGGGTAGTCTGGGAAAACAAAGTGCTCTGAGTCCTAGGCTTAGTGGAATGAACCACAGTTTTTCTGGTTTTTTTTAAATTCATTGCCTCTAATGCTGGGAAGGTTTTATCTTCATTTGCACTTTGTTAATAAAAACTTAAATGTTGCAAAAACTGCTGAAGATAAGCCTATAGAAACAGAATGATGAGAAAAATACAGTCAGTAAGGTGGTTTTGTTTGAAGGGCAGTGGAAAGAGAAACCAGTGTAAAAGACAGGAATTGAGGTATAGTTTTGGCACAGCAGGTGATTGCAAACTGTTGATTAACAAACTAAGTTTAAACACTTTTATAGAAACATACAGAACATGCTCAAAAACAGACTTCGCTTATTTAACTACAGCATTCAACATTCCAAGAAGTAGATTCTAAGATGCATTAGGAAATTTAGCACCAAAGTTGGAATTTGGTGGCCTAACTGGAACTGGGAGAAGGCTGGATATCTAGTGCAGGATACTGTGAAAAACTGATCTGAGCCTGTGTCTGTATGTCCTGTTAACGACTTTTGATTCTTACTAGACTTCTTCTAGAATTAAGCATTTTCTTATAAATGGTGGTTGGTGAGCTGAGAATGACCAGTAACCAATTCCTACTCTGCTCTTACAGGCACAAGTTGTTTTACAAGGGAAGTCCAGAAGTATTATTATTCGAGAACTCCAACGAACAAATCTTGATGTAAACCTTGCTGTAAATAATTTGTTGAGTCGTGATGATGAAGATGGAGATGATGGGGATGACACAGCAAGTGAATCATATCTTCCTGGAGGTTTGTATCCTGCAACTTTTGATAAAAAAATGCCATTGCATTCTTATTTTTCTGTATTTAAGTACTGACAGCAAGGTCCGTGCTGTGCCAGGTGTGCAGCGAAGACAATTCTTGCTTATAGGAGCGAAGTCTAAAGATGTACAAAACAAAAGATGGACTGGGATGTCTTGAGGGATTAGGATAGCCACTGAAGAACATCTGTTGATACTGTTTGTGGGGGGCATGAAAGTTATGTTTTCTTTTAGGATCTCAGGCTTTGTAACACTAGCATTACTTACGTATATTTTGCTGCTCAACGAGATGCTGAGACTGCTGTGTGGCTTGCTCATAAAAGCTAAATCTAAAACTTTCTAGTGACTTGCATGTTTTTTACTACTAACATATATTCTTAATATTTATACAAGTTTTTAGAGCAAAAATTATGTTTTTATAAAATGAAAAAGCCATAATAGAGGGCAAAATAGTTTACAGTGGTTATAGTTAGATTGAGAATTTATTCTTCATCTCAAATTCCCCTTATAAATGCTGTAGTGTTCTGGCTAGACCGGCAAAATCCTGTAATTGAAGTGCAGCTATTTTTGAAATACTGTCTGTCCCATACAATTCTTTTTATAAAAGACTTTGAGTCTTCTTTTGCATCGGCTAAATAATTTAGGCAATCTTTTCTTGCTGAATAAACAGATTTGAAAACATAGCAGCCAAATCCAATGTTGTGTTAGATGCAGTGCATGAAAAGAATCCATCTAAACTCTGACTACATAGTAGCTTTTCTTCTGTGTGTCAAAATGATGTTTTGATATTTTTCTAATAAAATTCTTTTGCTTTTTTTTTTTTCTGCTCATCTGGTTCACCAGGAAGGTTCATGGGCTTCGTCCATCTTTCTCTTGTCAGTCATGTGATTATACAAAGGGTTTTTTTAATTTCCGCAACAAAAACTTTGTATTTCATTTTGCTTCTTCTAGTTTTAGTTGCATCTGTCAAGCATCTTTATTTTGCTGTAGAATCAAGAATCTTCTGGTGAAAGGGGTGAAAAATCTTAGTCTTATTTTTTTAGTGAGCAGCTTAATAGCATTAGACAGATGCACTGGAGGAAGTAAATTCTCCTAAGTTTCCAAATGTTCAAAGCAGTTCTTAGTCTTAAGCATATCCAAATACATTCCTCCAGAACTGGCTTTCAGAAGATAAATCACAGCTAGGAATTCTACTGTAAATTGCTGCTTTTAACCATACTAACAGGCCTTCTACAGCGTTAACTGTACTCTGAGTACCTCTTGCGATCCTAAGGATCAATTAATAGGGACCATCTGACAACCTGTGACTGGTAACTTTTATTGGAAGGTGCCTCCACTACAGTCTGTGAGTCTCATCTATTTGAGATGGGTTAAAGTAGTGTGCAGAATTTCACTGTCCTCACTGGATGTCCAGAAAAAAATTTTCTCCTTGGCTTAATTTTTAAATCTTCTTCCCTGTTCGGAATAAACTTCCTGTAAGGGATTGCAATATGCTAAAATTGGGTTTTCCCTTGTATTACCCCATAGAGAAATTGATTAATTTTTTCCCAGTTTTTATGGGAAAAGATATGGAAACGATGACTGAAATGACACGTGATCTGTCTTAACTCCAGTCTTCAAAGATGTGATTTCTGATCTTTAGAATGTGCTGTGCCTTCTCTATCTGTCCTAAGTTTTATGGGCAAAAATCAGTTTGTTGCACAGAAATGAATTAATTTGGTATCTGAATCTGATCAGAAGAAGTCTAGCTGAACACGAGGCAGTGCTGTCATGACTCTACTTTTGGTACAGTGAACAGTAAAAATTGCCAGCCTTGCTTGTGTCACGTGACCATGCCAGCTGGGTTTCAGGAAAACCAAATGGCCAGAAAAAGTTGCCTATAGCTCTTTTTAAAGGTATTTTGCTCTAGAAACTTTGCAGTCTTATTTTCGCTTGTCATCTCATGTCTAGATGCCCCTTTGGAACTATAACATCATAAAAGAAAACTGTGGATAACTGATAAATGCTATATGCATTCAATTGTTAGGCTTTTTTATTGTTCTGAAAGATTAAGAACTTTTTTAAAATTATGTCGAATTATGCTTTAAAGTTTTTTGATTTTGTTCATTTCAAGCACAAAAAAGCAAGTGACAAGACAGGTTTTGCCTCTGGACTTTTGAGGCTCTTGCATTTCAATTAAAAGCACATGTTAATTTTGTCTTTCTGCCTTCTGCATGTCTGATGCTTTGTGACCCTTAAATTTAGGGGTTACTTCTCTAAGCTTTCCAAGACAGACAAACTTTTTTTAAGGCACATTGCATATGATTTAAAAAATAATGATAAAATTATTAATAAGCTGAGATACTTTCCAAATACTGTGAATTTAATAAATTCTTGTTTAATGGATCATAATTTCATTAATGTATCAGTTGTGATGATTCCAGTCAGTACTGTAAAGTTTATGCATCTGAGTTTTTTTGAGGTGACAAAAGACATGTGTCAGCTCTTCCTGAATTCTTCAAAATGTCTTAAGAGCAGAACTTTACTTTTCTGTACAGATTGCCATCAACGAGTGTCTGTTAAATATTTATTTTTGGACTCCAGTGTACTTTGATTTTTGGCTTCTCTAATCTAATTCTGTTTCTTTTGCTTTATGATAGTTAGCAGAGAGGAATATGGGTTCATTTGTTTCATAACAAATACATAAGGGGAATAATCAAGATAAAAAATATATAGAACAAGATCATTTAGCATAGAAAAGACTTGACAGCCTCTATGAGGCTCATACCGAGTTATATTAGAGGGTTCTTCTGGGCTTTATGTTCTGTTAATATTCTGAATAGAGATGCTGTAGATGTTAAAATGTTTTGTTGTTTGTGTAGTTCAGATTTGCTCAGTAACTTCTTCATGGTGCAGTGGGTTCTTGCTAGTGGGACTTGTGAAACGTGGGTTTGACAACATCCAGACTACTTTGCAGAGAAGAGAGATGGGCTGGTGTCGCAGCAGGACTTAACTGTGCTGGCTTCCAGTGAGGGGAGATGGGAACTGCAGCGTAGTGTAGAATCAGCTCAGTGGTTTGCCTTTGGGGAAAACAATTAGATAATGGGGTTGGGGTTCTGGTTTTGTTGTTGTGGTTTGGTTTTCTTTGTTGTTGGGTTGTTTTTTTTCTCTGTTTTTGTGAACTTCAAGCTGGGTAATATTTTGAATAAATATTATCAAGAATGAATTCTGGAGTTCTGTTTTAGTCTAGTTTCCTAGGAAACCAAAACAAATGTTTCTCTCCCTTCACTGTCACAGTTTTGCCAATTTAATCCAAACTTGAAAGAGGAGGAGGTACTGAACACATTGAATTCTTGAATATTTCATAAAAGTGTGCAAATGAGAAGAGGGGAGAGAACTTATGATTGCCCCCTTAAGGGAAAAGGTTTAAAGTGAGCTCTACTTGAGATCAGAATTGATCTAAGCAATGCCTTCAGTTAATTAATCCAGTGATAATGCTATTTGAATTGCTGCTTATGTGCATACTGAAAACTAGGGGGCTTTACTGATGGTTTTTTTTGGTGTGGATATTATTTTTGTTTTGTCTCTTTCTTCTGAACTGGGTATTCTTTTCCTTCCAATTTTCTGCGGTATTTAGTAGTGAATCATAGGTATTTTCTTATGAAAATAGGTTCATCAGAAGTATCACATCTAGATGTGAAGGCAGCAGTCTGATTCTGGTCTAACATAGCACAGGAGATGAATGATACAATCCCATGGGGTTTGTCTGAAGAGCAGGAAAATAAAGTCATAGAGAATGATTTTTTTTTTTTTGGTTTTTTTTTTGGTTTTGGGTTTTTGGTTTTTTTTTTTTAAACTCCGGATTCTTAAACTGGATGTAGCCTTGCAGTATCTGTGTTTTCACAGCGCTAAAAAAATTCCAGTGATGTTTGAAGGGGAGTGGATTTGGCTCCTATCCCTACTGGTTTTAGCACCTTTCTTTGCTGATATAGAAAATGGAAGAAGGGGGATCTCTTTCAGAAATACTGGAAGAAAATTAAAATCTGATTTGAAGCTGAAATAAGAGGGTAAGAAAAGGCTTCATTTCGTTACTCATCTTAATGCGTATTTAGCCCAAACACACATAGTTTTGGTTCTTACGTCTGATAGCTTGAATTTTTACTTTCTTTTTTTTGGAAACACAGCTAAACTCAAGATGCCTGACATGGTGGAAGGTGTGTGTGTGTGTGTCACAAGTTAGTGTGTGTTTTCTGTCAAGAGGATTTCTCACTTAGCTTACCTTAAAAAAATCCAGTATTGTCCATTTTGAATGAGGGTGGAGAGTTCTTTTCTGTACTGGGCAATTTCGTTCCTAGAAAGAGATCAAAGTTCTTTGCCGTTTTTTTCCTGGATGCTGACCAAACGATATCAGAACTAATTGCTAGACTATGGAGGGGTTGGAGCTTACCTAGGAAAAAATGGTTGTGGGAGGAGGGAAGAGGGAGCAGTATGTCAATACTGGGAAATACAGCAGAATCTCCTCTGTGTTCCCAGCTCTCAAAGTCTGTTACTTACAAGTTGACACTGAAGATGAGGTGTACTGCAGCTTTATCATTGTGAAAAGCCAGTAGCAGGCAGGATAAAGGTACTCTGAGTGATCTGAATTGTTTTAGATAGAGCCTGTTAGTCAAATGTGAATTTTTTTTCTAAGATTTCCGAGCAGTCTGTCATGGATGGCCTCCTAAAGTGTGCCATGTGAACTATGGTGTCCCAAGTGGTGTCCTTTTAGAGGTACGGTCTACACCTGAGTGGATTACTTAATTAACTCAAAAAGCATTCATGTAGGTCTTGCCTTGAAATCCAGTGTGCTCACTGGTTACAGTGCTGTTTTTCTGTGGACAGTTGGTGGTATGTGTTACATTTCCTGTAGATGAGAGCTTAGAAATACAAGGATGAATAGAATAGTTTAGAATACAAGGATGTGCAGGGATGCGAAAGTCTTAAGTGAATTAATACCAGCTCTAAGAGCAGATTTATGGCTCCTTTTCAGTTTTTTGATACCCTCTACTTTGTGTTCCTCCCTCCATTTCATTCTAGACACTGAGAAAAAGACCTGTAATAATCAGTTCCTGCTGTTAAGACTGCTTGTTTTCTAACCACTATTTTGTTTTATGCTTATGCGATAGAGGCTGAGAGCTAGGTGTGCAGAAATTCTGCGTGCTCCTTCCATGTTTTCTGAAGAGAGTCTGTATGTAGCCTCACATGAGCTTCCCGGGTGGTTTAAGCACATGAGGTTGTCCAGCTCTATCCTGGCATTCCCTTGCAAGGGGATGAGGTTTGTGTGCCTGGATGGGCTAGTGAAACCTAATTGGGGGAGCCTAATTTTTTTTTTCTTTAAGTCAAATTTGCTTGGAAGTTTGGGAAGGGCAAGAACCATCTTGTTTGGCAGCAAGCAGTAGGGCATGGTCAGCTTTGCAGCATGGGGTGAGGCTTCACCTCTGGGGCTCTGATTACTCCATTAAGTCAGTCTGAAGATCCATTCCCACCTTACTTCTATATCCCGTGAACTTTTCTTTCAAGCCAGGTGGATGCGCTAGTTGTAGATTTAGAAATCCCCCCTTTTCCCAAGGAGCTGTCTGCCGCACTGCCCTTTTGTAGCAAGATGGTGGTCAGGTTCAGTTGTCTTGTCAGTCTGTATTGCTGGACTTCAGTAAGTCACGTGAATTTCTAGTAGCCTCTTTGGTGTGTGGATAGAAGCTTTAGTTAATGGAAGGAGATTGTTTTGCATTTTAATGATGATCATTACTTCAGGGAAACTCAAGTTTTCTAACATGGAAGGTAGGGCAGTCACAGTATTTAATTTAAGTTCAACTTTTTGGTTTGGTTGGGTTTTTTTTTTCAAACTGCATGGTATTAAAACATTGTGCTTTTTCCAGGTAACTGTTGTTGTTGTTCATGTAGCTACTATTTAAAGCTTTGTACTGAGAGCTGCAAGTTACTAGCTTGTGAATTAAATGAGTACCTCATTCTCTGAAAGGAACATTCCATGGAGTCTTTGGCATCAAAGACGTGGCTGTGTGAAGGCTGCCCTTCTCCGTCAGCTCTGTCTTCCCTTCATTCTAGGTCATCTTGGGAGTTCTACATTACGTGCATGACTGTGTGTGCACATGAGTGTTTATGTCTCTATCTTATTTTAGTGCTTTGTTCTTTCAAGTGACAGTCAAAAGTTTGAATTTCTGGGATATAGAACAATGTTTTGGGAAAGTCTTGTTTGGGAAATGTGGTTAGATAAGTGACAGAGCAGTTCTTGCAGGGAAACTGGTTTTGTTCACTAGTTTGCCAAGCTTGATTGTAAATGTGGTTGCATAGGAGGCACATGAGTTTGCACTGGTGAATCTGAAGAGCAGAAATTCAATTAATAGATAGGATTTTTTTTGTTTTGATATTTGTTTAGTTGATGGTCTCTCTAGCTGATGTTTTAAGTAGCTGATTATTCACTTAAGATCCTTGTCTCCTCTTATAGAGGATCTTATGTCTCTTCTGGATGCTGACATACATTCTGCTCACCCAAGTGTCATTATTGATGCTGATGCTATGTTTTCAGAAGATATTAGTTACTTTGGTTATCCATCCTTTCGGCGCTCATCACTTTCCAGGCTAGGCTCATCCAGAGGTAATTTTGCACCTTTTTTCTTTGTAATAAGTAGTTTGCTGTGGAAAAAGCTAGTGATAGTACACACTGGTGGTTTAGATGCTGATTTAATGTGAAAGTAGACTGTGATATGTTGTCAAATATAGAGTAGACAAGCAGACTGTTGCTCATCAAAATTGTGAATGAATTCTGACTATTAGCAGGTAAGTTCTGCAAGAACGTTGGTAGTCATGTATTTTAAATCTAATTGTTGATCATTGGTGTTGCAGGGTGTTATAAAATTTTTGCATGTTAAGTTTATTTTAAACTGTGGTGTATGTACCTGCTAATACATAGATTGCATTACAAATATTTAATTTGGCTCAAAAATTAGTAATAATTGATGACATGCAGCATTCTTAACACTTCCTTTTTTTTTTTTTTTCTTCTTTCTTTCTTTTGGGTTGCTCTTTGTGCACTGTTCTTCACATTTCCGTAGTTGTTCCATAACAGAAGTGATCTTTATGGCATGAGGAACTTTAGATAATAAGGAGGGAGAAGAAATCTAAATTTTACTTTCTGTAAGCATTTTTATAGTTGGATAAGGAGAGCTATTGGCAGGTGATAAAAAAAGCTCCTTGAGCAGTGTTAGGGCATTTTTTCTTTTAAGCATTATACATTTAAAAGATTTATAACAGACCATGCAGCAATTTCCTATCTTTTTGAAGCTGTTGCCACAAATGCCTAGAGTATTTCCAAACTGTTAATCCAACCTCTGGTGTGATTGTTTATTTAGTACAGCTTTGTTGCCTTTTATGAACATGTTTTAACATATTAATTGCTGAACATGTAAGTTCCTGTTACAAGATTGTTAGTCAGGGGTCAGTGTGATGTTTGCTAGAAAGTAAGTACAGTACTTATATGAAATACATCTGTAAGACAGGCTGTCGTGTTTGGCTTATGTAAAAGCTCTCCCATTTGTCTAATACAGCAAAAGACCCAAGACTTGGTGTAATCCATTGAAACTATGATAAAATAATGCAGTCATCTCGTATATGTAATTCCAGTTGATTTTTGTGAGCATCAGTGAGGTACTTCATAGGTTAAATGCATTTATGTGCATGTGCGAATATTCAGCATCTGACATAACGCCTTCTAAATTCCTCCTTTTTTTTCCTTTTCTAAGGTTATTCTATATAAGACGTTACCACGAATTTTATAATCTTTATTTCCCATGCATAGTTGACTCATGGAAAGTTAGTTTGATTACCTGATTTATAAAATTTTTCTGCATGAGCGAACTGCAGAGTACTGGCTTTAGACAGTTTGTAGGCCAATTGGAGGGGAAGCATTTTGGTAAGGAACATTTTCCTATGAGGATCCTTTTAAAAACTTATCTGACTCTTGAAAAGTTTTCATTTGATCTACTCAAAGCAGATACACTTTAATTTATTAAATCCAGTCCTGTTAAATCCAGGAACATTGCTTTAAACAAAAGGGGTTGGATTATCAAACATGTATGAGAGCTTTTTTAAATGCTTGCTTTCTTTAACCTTTTCAAAGTACTGTTTTTCTGGGAAAGTTGTTATGAAACTCTCTAATAAATACTCTTTTTTGGTTTGCATAAAGGTATCTGATAGGCTGTATAGACTTAAGATTGTTTTATTGTTGTAACTACATTGGTAAAACTACAGAACTGTGCATATTGTACTAGAAAACTTGAAATAGCAATGTAAAATGTATTTGGCCTCTTATGATGTAAGTGAAATTGTTCTAGCATTTTTTCATAGTGCACAAAACTGTAAGCCTTTATTTCTAGCTTAATGTTCAGTAATTCTAAAGTACATATTCTTGAAAGAGTTAATATATTGAATGTTGCATGTCAGGACTATATTTTTAATCTGTGTGAGTAGATTTAACTGCTGTTAGTTGCATCCTGAAGGGTCTTTACTAGAGAGTGGCTTACTTTTATCCCACTGGTGTGACCCAATTGCATACCAGTTCTCCTTCTTCCCTTAGAGAGAGACTCTGAGCTGTTGCGTGAACGTGAGTCCGTTTTACGTTTGCGTGAACGGAGGTGGCTTGATGGAGCCTCATTTGATAATGAAAGAGGCTCAACAAGTAAGGAAGGGGAACCAAACCTGGACAAGAAGAATACACCTGTTCAAAGTCCTGTTTCTTTAGGAGAAGACTTGCAGTGGTGGCCAGATAAGGTATGGAACTTTTTAATCTATTATTTGCATGCTGTGCAATAGATCCTTTTTTTTTTCCCCAGATAAATACTGTGTGTTTCCTTTTTGACTATTACATCTTAGTTTTGTGAGATAATGTAATAGAGCATGTTTCTTATTATGCACTTAAATTATACATAATTAATTACATCCTTATAGCTGCACTTCTGTTACTACTGTTCTAATTTGCTTCTCTGTGTATTTTCAAGACACTGCTATAGATTGTAAGGCTTGGATTGGTTTTTTTTCTTTCTTTTGTTTGCTTGGGTGCTCAAAGCATTTAATTGGCAGTAGGAAACTCATGAAACGATCTAAACTATGCTTCATCAAGGAAACATTTTTTGATAAGCATCATTATTCCTAGAGATACTTTCAGTTTGAGTGGGTTGGGCTTTTAAACTGCAGTGGTAAAAATTGGCATTTATTTGCAATTGTGTTTTGGGTTGATCAGTAACTTGGTTGCTCCTTCAAAATCCTTTGGCTTTGATTAGCTGGTTTTCTTTGTAACCTTAAAATTCCATTTTCAAGGCAAGAAGTAATTACCGTAGGAGATAACAGTAGTAGAAACACCACCTATATGTTGCTAATTGAATATCTGTAGTCATTGTCTTAATGGATTACCTATATGTTTGGGGAGATGACTTTTAAAAAACCTAAATGAAATAAAACCCAAACCAACTAACCAAACCAAAAAGCCTCCTAAGAATGGAAGTGATCATCTCTGTTTATTAGACCAAATTTTATGGACTTGGTCCGGTGTTCCCATTTCTGTCTGTCCGCAGGATCTGTGAGGTTGCTTTTTTGATCTGTCACACTTCCTTTTTCTGCATCTCTGTTCATTTCAGACTAAATCTAGATAGCTTGAAAAGGGAGGTGAATATAGAGGCTTATTTCTGCTGACAGCAGCATGACTTCGGATGCTATTGCCTTCTTTTGGGCATTCAAACTGAGAAATTAAGAGACCTAAAAAGAATGTTTGTCTAATAGTTGCTCTCTACCAGATCTTTTATGTCTAAACTGTTTTTTGTTTGTTTGTTTTGGGTTTGTCGTTGGTTTTGTTTTCTTTTGTTTTTCCTCATCTAGTAATATTGAACTTCTCTGTCAGTGAAAGTTGGCAGCTTTTGTCCCCCTAGCTTAGAATGAGAAAATCTAGCTTGGGTAGAGAGACATTTCAGGAATTTAACATCAAAGAATAAATGTAGTTTAGATTTGGGATACTGACTCATCGTCTGTGTTTTGGTAATGTTACTATGGTCATATTACTGGTGTGGGATTTTTTTTTTTTTTAATTTTGCTGTGATATCTAACTGTATTCCTGTGCAATTTATATATACTGAACTGCTTCCTGCTTACCTGTTTGCATATGCACTCTTATAAACCCTAGCTTCTGGGCTTCCAGTTAAATGAAGGTGTCTTACTGGAAAGGCCTTCCATTTTTATCCAAAAGTAATTAAACTTTCCATTGTTTCCTTCATCTGAACATTGATAAGAAATGGTTCTGTGTCTTCCTTGCTACAGCGCCAGTATGAATTTTTGTTGGTAGTATTTTCCAGCAGAAATTCTTCAAGGTGAAAATCCTGAGGGAGATGGTTTAGCAGAGAGGTCAGTTCAGATGTTTCTTCCATTTTGGAAAAAAGGAAGGAGGTCTTGAAATGTTAACGGAAAAGAGACAGTGAGCTAGGGGGCATGTTAAAGCACACAAGAAACCACTACAAAAGAACCAGTCGTGTTTGCAAATATTTGTCCTTTTTTTTTCATTATTTTGACCTTTAGCATTTGAGACAGAACTGTAGTAGGCTGTGATGAGGGTGGTTAACTTTTGTTTGTGGGAGGCGAAGTACCGACCTGAGAGGCATGGGTGAAACTTTTGGAAAGCTGATAGTGTTCCCAAATGCATCGGTTTCACCCACAATCTTAGACTAATGGTGTATAGACATGTTGCACAGGTACCAAGTTTTCTCCACCAAATAAACATCATCAGCTGCTCAGGAATCCAAGTCAATGAGTACATTCTTCTGATATTTTGAATCTTGTTGCGCTGTAGTACTGTCAGTCTACACTTGCTCTGGATCAGCCTTGTGCCATGTGTATCAGAGCTACTCTGTAATAATGGCAAGTATGGTTGGTTTTTCCCTGCTTGACTGTAATGAGATGCAAACCAAGCCTAGTTTTCTCAAGTAGGTATGTTCTGCTTAGCTGTTGAGATACTAAGATTTTGTCAATAGTCTGCATCATCTTCAAGTGTATTAATTTTTCTGGTCTGAAATCAAAACTTGTAGTTGAACAGGAGTCTCAGGTTTACAGAAGCAGAGCTGTTGTGTTGTTCCTGCATCTTTGGGCAGTTGGTTGAATGGCCCTGTGTGGGTGAATGTAGCACTGATCCTGGAGCACTTAGGTCACAACTGCTAATGTTTTGATGGAAGGGAGAGGAAAAATTTTGATTGGCAGGTCTCTCTAATATTCAGCTTCTGGTACAAAGCTGTTTTTTTATTAAAAATATGTTGGCAAGAAGAAAAGTCATAATGAGAGTGTCTTGGAGCAAAAATTAATTGCTTTCCATACTTGACTCTGAGGCATTAGGCCAGATAACTTCTGAAGATTTGTCTTTGCTGATGAAGTAGAGATGCATCTCATTAGATTACAGTAGGTTCTGATGACAGTTCTTTCTCAGAATGTGCAGTGTTTATGCCATGGCACGTATTAATGATCATGATGTGGATTAGTATTTGTCTTACTTCTGTGCTGTTGTTGGTAGATGCCCTCCAGAACAAAACAGTTCTCTAATGATTTAGCTAATTCTAGAGCCTCTTATTAGGGTATAAAAGAGAATTGCTTGTGTTTGCTTCTGTGCTTTCCTCCTGCTGCTTTTCTCTTTTCTTCAAAATACTGGTGAGCATTTGAGCATTTGGTAAGAGCTGTACTGAGTGAATCCTGTGTCACTCAAGGACACACTCACACCTTTTGGAATATGCACTTCTGGGCGTGAAAACAGTAAAAAAATAGTGTCAATCCAGACTTACAAAACTAAAAATGTTTCCACTTTTAAACATCTGTGGTGAAAAGTCTCCTAATTTAGGGGACAGATAAATGTACAGGATGGTGGGACTTTTGTAATGGCTGACTGAGTTCAGGTTCCCCTCAGATAGCTGAAGGACGTAAACATGGTGTGTTGTAATCTGAGAGTCAGTTAAAGATGCTGATCTGGGAGATAACCACTACAGAGAAGACATCATGTCTCTCTCTTACAGATCTGTAGCCGTAGAAGACAGCATTTGATTCTATACTAGTTTAAGTTGAAAAAGTTTCATTTTTTGTAAAACTGGAAGAAAATGGAAGTGGAAGAAAGTGGAAGAAAAATTTGAGTTATTACTGGTAAGGAACTTCAGAAAGTTCCTTGTCCTATAGCTGCACTTGCTGAGGAGCAATGAAATGTTACAAATGTTTCTCAGTAAACAGAATTTAATGCTTTGTGAAATCACTTAAATTCTCTGTAGTTTGAGACCCATTTCAGTGCAAGGAGGAACAGGAATTTGCAGAAGTGAAGTTGTGCATAGTTGCAGCAACATTGAACCCAGTCTAAGAGGGAGGAAAACAGACCTGTGAGGTCTGTGTAGGTACAGGATGAAGCAAATGAACAGTGATGCTATATAAGTAGTAGAAAGATACCAGATTAGTTTTGATAAAATTTTAAAAAGGAGAAAAGGGCACGAGAAATGACCAATAATTAGTAACTTTTCCAGCATATCAGATTATAATGATGCATTACTGAGACATGTAGCATACTGATTTTTTTTTTTTAAACTTGACACTGTTGGCAGTTACTTTCAGAAGTGAAAGATAAGAATTAACTGATGAACCAGTGAATTTGATAATTGATTCCTTGGGTAGCTTGGAAAATATCTTCCTGACTATACTTAGCAATGGAATAATGGAATTATGTTGCTTTTTTGTTAATTTCAAACAGCCAGAATTTCAAGCAGTAACTTTTTTTTTTTCAGTGTCGCAAGTCAAGAGATCTTCTCATCTTTAATTTTACGAGCAGTGTTGTGTTCTTAGAATACTGTGTAAGCTCTTAATATAAACTGTCCAAGTTAATTGCCATGTATATGCTATTGCTAAAGTTCAGGGAAATAATATCTGTTTCTTTCTTCCCTCACTTCATCAGAAACAATGATGCTTTGTATGTGGGGACATGCTGAGTTTGAGACAATCTGGATATATCTTTGTTTTCAGGTTTGGTGTTCATGGGTGCTCTGAAAAAAACCCAATTCCAAGTTCTTTTTTTTTCATTTATGTGTTTTTATAGATGCTTTTATAATATCATTGTCTTAGACTTCGTATTTCTGTGTTTGTAGGATGGAACAAAGTTTATTTCTATCGGAGCTCTATATTCTGAGCTTGTGGCTGTTAGCAGTAAAGGAGAACTCTATCAATGGAAGTGGAGTGAATCAGAGCCTTACAGAAATGCACAGGTACTGTATAGCTTTAAATGTTTCTCTTCAGAATTATTTATATGCTTTGAATATCTAAAATATTTTTTTGTTTCCAAAGAATCCTTCGCTACATCATCCACGAGCCATGTTCTTGGGGTTAACCAATGAAAAGATAGTGCTGCTTTCTGCAAATAGTATTAGAGCAACTGTTGCCACGGAAAATAACAAGGTATGAAATGTTTGCTGGTTGCTGAGTTTGACAAAGCTGGGTTTTTTCAATTGCTTGCAGTATATTATAGAGAAGTTGTTTCTTCAGCTTCATCTTTGCTAGAAAGTACTTAAATTCACGTGCTCATTCACTTCTTTTCTTCCCCATCTGGTGTAGAAATGCAGAAAGTTTTAAAAAAAGAAACCTGTCAGATTTACAGCTGAAACAGTGAAAAGATACCTGGTTTACTTGATTATCTGAAATACTTGACTTTTTGCTGTTACAGTAGGAATTGACACTGGTTTGAGAATAGAGAAGCTTGTTAGTGTTCTGTATAGATTTAGTAGAAAAATTAAGAACATTGAAGCTTTCAGTCATGTTAAGTAAGTTATCTAAATATGCTTTTCAGCCCAGTTAGAGTGAACTTGAAACTGATTTGGTAAAGACACCAACACGTCCATATACTTTCTGACAGATTTCTCTTTTTTTTCCAACCTTTTTTGTTAACGTTGTGGACTGGAAATAGAGGGGAAAACAATTCAGAAAAGCTCTCTTTTGTGGAAAGAAAAGATGGTAGGGGAGAAATTTCCAAAGGGTGTAATTGTTTTTTTGTTTTATGATGTGGGTTTTTTTCCCCTTTCAAAACCAGTAAATATTATGTTAAAGATGCAACTGATATGCAACTTTTCTTCTTTTTTTTCCTCTACCCTTTCTGTTCCTTTCTTTCCTTCTCCCTTAGGTTGCTACATGGGTAGATGAAACTTTAAGTTCCGTAGCCTCTAAATTAGAACACACTGCACAGACATACTCAGAGCTTCAGGGAGAACGGATTGTTTCTTTACATTGTTGTGCTCTTTACACATGTGCTCAACTAGAGAACAATTTGTATTGGTGGTAAGTAATATTGCGTTTATGTACCACAGTGGAGATGCTCTGGATGTCCTCATGTCTCTGGCTCTGAGAAGCATTGCAAAACTACTGAACCATCATTGTTCTGAGTTTGGTAAATCTGCACTTGAGCTTAGGTTCCCTTTTCAATGGACATTTATTCTCTTTTTTAAGAGAATAAGCCTAAAGCTTTTGGATCCCATTATAACATCTTTTACAGAATAAGGTCATTGTTTTGGGAGATGGGTGTAAATGCTTTAGCATTCAGATGTATCAGTACTACACAGAATCAGAGAATAATCTTCTCTATGTCTTTTGGGCCTTTTTCAGATTATAAATATGGAACAAACTTACTCACATATGAGGTCGATGTTCCTCTCTCTGGCTCTGTTAGAAGATTTGGTCTGTTAATTTGTGGTCTAAATCTTAAAGAAGGGGGAAATAATATCAAATGCTCCCTCTGGAGTTGTTAAAATATAACCCTTTTAAACATAAAATATGAAATGTTAGTTAAAATATTTTAAGTAACAACTTGATGATGAAGAAGACTACGCCAAAAAAACCCCTAACAAAACCAAGCAAAAAAACAAACCCTCAAAAATAATACTTCCAAGAAGACTCTGAAATGAGTTTCTAATTTAAGTGAATTTATTGAGTAATACTAATGCATTGTCAGCATGCATTATTTTTCATCGTGGCAGGAGTCATTGCATTATGTATCGTGCCTAAAGTTCAAGTGGCTTTGAGGCATAGATGAGTTAAATACTTGATGATGAGCTGGAAATCAGAGCATTGAAAATTAACTATGAAATGGCTTTCTCATTAAATTCTATTAACTCTGGAAAATATTTAAATAGACTTGTAGCTAGACTTGTAAACTTAAACATAGATGTATTTTATTCTAACTTCTAGTTCCAGATCCCGGAATTACACCTCTTTGGTTCTTGGCCCTTTGATTATGTTATGGCTGACATGCCACACTTTAATTGCTCTTTGTGTGGAAACTACTAAGCCATAGCATCTGAGATACTTGGCTATTAGAACCTTTCATCTTTACTGGAATAATCAGTGCAAAATACAAAAAGACTTACTAGCATTTATATGTAATCCTTGGAAGCAGTTTATGAACTAACATATCTTTTTCTGATTAGATGTCAGGTGTGGTGATTTTGTGTTATTAGACTGGTGTAGACAGAAGATTCTGTTACTATTGATACCCTTAGTTACAGTGATCTCTAGTACTTGAGAAAGGATTTCAATTTCCAGTGTTGCACAGGACTGATGTTTTTCATGTTTTACTTGACATGAAGGAACTTATTGAATCAAAGCTTCTAACTGTATAAGCCACTGACTAAAACATGAAGTATCAAAATAATAAGCATGCTTAACTGTGTATGCAGGCGTGATTTTCAACTAAACCGAGTGGATCCAGTTACAAAAGGAGTGTTCTTTTTTCCCCCCTCTTGCTGCGGAAGTCTGTCGTAAGAGTCCCAGGCTCCTTCAGCCATGTCCCAGAAAGTGAGGCTTTTAGAATTTAGAAACAAAAAAAGCTTATCCTGTTCCCCAGAGTTTGCAAATTCTGGAAATTATCACTAGTTGGGGAAAAGACATCCTCAAGTTCAGAGAGGCAGCCTGCATCTTGAAAGCTGTGACTGGAGTATACCGCTTGTGACAGAGGTTTTGCGGCACTTCAGACTGGAAGGAAAGCCATTTGGCAGAAATAACTTGTGGGCTCTGCATCTTCCACCTCCTTCTAATAAATTTGGGCAGCTGAGATGAATTTGGAAAGTGGGGGTACATGTAGAATAAGATGACATTTCTGCAGTTCTTTCAGATTTTGGAGAAGGTGGCGCACACACACACACTTGTATGTTTGTTTGATTGTGATTACGTTAAGCAGAAGGAATAAACTGTTCAAAGTTCTGAACAAAGCTTTTCTTGCACAGCCTTTTAAAAATACCATGCGTTTTTCCACAGGGGTGTAGTTCCTTTCAGCCAAAGGAAGAAAATGCTAGAAAAGGCCAGAGCAAAAAATAAAAAGCCGAAGTCTAGTGCTGGTATCTCCTCTATGCCAAACATAACTGTTGGAACCCAGGCAAGTACAGCTGTCACCAGTGGCACTTTTACCATACTATATGATGAGCTTACAACCCGCTCTTAAAAAAACACAACAAAATTAATGAGCACAAAAAGTTATGCACAAAAATGATATCAATAATGTGGAATTTAAATAGTATGTTTTAATTATATGACTGTAAATGGCTGTGTCCTGTTGTTACTGTTTTACAAGTATGACTTGCTGCACACAGGAACAAGCTGTACTCATGGAAAGTACTTCTGTTTTAGTTTACCTACTGATTTAATTTACCTACTGATTCTGTATTTTGAGAGAAAGTAAGTATAGAAATACAATTCCCAATAGACCAAACAGCGTAGTAAATGATTAAGCATTTAAGTGCCTGCAGTATTAATGTCTGGATTTGATTTATTTATGCAGTGTGATAGACCTTTGGTTTGAAGTCTTTACCAAAAAAGCTAATAACTGCTAGGGAGGATTTTTTTTTTTTTGTGATTAGGACTAAAACTAATACGAGACAAAACAGCTCTTAACCAGGGAGCACATTTCTATTGATTCCAAAACCATTCTAAATGACGTTGTGATGAGTCTCTGTTATTGGATTAATTGTTCCTTTTGTGGTTGAGCGTCTGAATATTATATGTTAAGCAATTTCACTGCTAAAGCTGTTGCTTTCAGCTGTGAATTGCACAACAGCTTCCTTTTCTGTACATAATGCTGACTTTCCTCTTCACCTGATTCCATAAGTTTTCTATTTTGACTATTACATATGCCACCAAGAAAATAACGCACATATGATTTCCACCGGTAGAATCCATTTTTCTCATAGAAATAAATATATCTATCTGTAGGTGTGTTTAAGAAATAACCCCCTCTATCATGCTGGAGCAGTTGCTTTTTCAATCAGTGCTGGAATTCCTAAAGTTGGTGTGTTAATGGAATCTGTTTGGAACATGAATGACAGCTGTCGATTCCAGCTTCGGTCGCCCGAGAGCTTGAAAAACATGGAGAAAGCCAGCAAAACTACTGAGGCAAAGTAAGTGTGGAGAACACGTGCGCACGTACACACAGATCGTTCGTTCGTTACTCTTGAACTGGGGGGTAATAATGGAAAAGGAAGGTCAGATTTTTAGAATTTTGAAAATTTTGCCTTCTTTATAAAATACTAGGTTTCCTGTAAACTCGGCTAGATGTGCAGAAATACTCACTGCAGGAAGGGTGTCTCAGTTGTGTGAAATCACTATTGTCATGTGAAATGCAGATGGACTGTTAAATGAAGGCTTGCCTGCAGTGTTCCATAAAGTTTCCAAGATTTTATATTTTAATAGCTGAAAATGGAACCACCTGCTTTCTGTCTCTTCATGAGATTAAACAGATCTGTTTCAGCCCCTCCATAGTTTCAGAAAAAAAAAAAAAAATTGGGTTCACAGTTGCTATTTAAATGTTTCTTAAAACAGATTTAAACAATTTTAAGTAAAGCTTGAAAATCTGTAGCAGTTTTGGAGTTTCAGGTTACTGTATAAAGCTAATAATTCTTCCTGTCCTCAAATAGAGCTCATGATGTTTATTTTCTGCAGTAGTGTATCTATGCTCAGTTAATGTTAAAAAGCTAATCCCCGATTAAGCAGCATTGAGTTGTTCCCAACATCAGAATTTATAGCCTTGTCAGTTAGGATGGTCGTTCACAAGTGTGGAGTTACTTCTGTAAGGTATTATTAAAGGAACAATGCTGGGATGCACCGACACTTTGTCCATTGTCACTGAAAAGATTTCACTTTTTTCTTTCTTCACTCTAAGTACTACCTTTTATTCTAGACCTGAAAGCAAACAGGAACCAGTGAAAACTGAGATGGGTCCTCCACCATCCCCAGCTTCCACTTGTAGTGATGCATCTTCAATAGCAAGCAGTGCATCAATGCCGTATAGTAAGTAATGTGTAGCTCAGAGTAACATAAAATATTTGTGTAGATAAGAAGTTTCCATAAAAGGAAGTTCTGCAGTGATTCTGTACTGATTTCACAATCCTTCGGTCTTTCAGCCTGTAGTGCAATATAGAAAAAGATTTCGTAATAAACTTTGAATAATTGATGAATTTTAGTGTTAAATAAACACATAAGCGGTGACTGCTTGATGTAAGGTGTATCTGCAGAAGCGTAGCAGTTCTCAGAATCAAAAGTATCTTTCAGGAGATGATCAAGAGGAAGTCTGAAGATAAAGTTATGTTTAATTGCAATGTGATAATGAGTTTCTTTGCAGCCCAGAAGTTGAACTTGTTTTGGAAAACTTCTTTAAAGATTAAGCTGCTGTTGAACAGCTTGCCTTGCAGTTGAATGTCGATGCAGAAAGCATCTGTTTGAATCTAATACAGAAAATGTCTAAAATATGACATTCTTTACTAACATACAAAAGGAGCCACAGAAGTTTTATAGTACAAGTTGTGCTGAAAAACCTGAAAGGCTACCTCCGAATTTTTTTAACTGGACTCCTTAAGCATGCTTTTCTCTCCATTTAAACACATAAATTTATAAAATGTTAATTACAATGCCATCATTTGAAGAAATCTTCTCTCTGGAGCTTTTTCTTCTAATTGTTCAAAAACTGCAGTTTTAAGAAGCATTAACCTAATGACTCAGATGGCCTTGTGCAGTGACTGAGAATCTTATATGCTCAGATCTGCAGTGCTCACTAATTTTCCTGTTGATTTATTTTGCAGTTCATTCAGCTGTAATTTTTCACTGACTACAACTTTGCTTGGGTTTTTGAACTAGTGTTTGAAGTTAACTGTGCAATTAGCTTAGAAGTTCTCTGCTTCTTACTTTAAATATGTTGATAGTATTAACTACACTATATACTCAACTTGGAAGATTAAAGGTTCTTGCCAGTGTTAATTTAGCCTTGGTACATACTTAGATTTGATTCTGAGTGTACTACAGTTGCTGTTCAGATAAAGTCTGCAGCAAATTTAACTGCTTTGCAATTGCCATTAGCCCAAATAGCTATTTTCTGCCTCATTTGCTATCTTCTAGAAGTTTACCAAGTAATCCATATGTGGTAGGCAAGCAGACTTTTTGTAAGGTTGGTATTAAAGCACTGTAGCAGGGGTGACTGAATGGTCTTACAGTGTCAGCCATTTTCCTTACAGCACGAGTATCTGAGCCCTGCCAAAACAGGGCTTGTTCCTTGTATTTTAATTTTTTGTATTCTAATTATTGTGTTATTTAAAATTAAAAAATATATAGTCTAATTACTTCTCTTAAATATCTTTAAAAATTGCTTTTCTTATCATACAGGCTTTATTAGTGCTAAATCCATAGAAAAGCATGCAAGTGACATGATATACTTGTTAGGTAGCTCTGATTCTTAAAGTTGTATTCTTGTTAACCTCTTGTTAATTTCTACATTTGACTGCTGATAATCTTTTTGGGGGAAAGGTTTGGTGCTTACTGAACATTGCATTTTGATGCTTTGATTAAGTATTTCAAGTCTTTCTTTTTGGTTATAACTTTTTTGTCTCAGAGCGACGACGATCTACTCCTGCCCCGAAAGAGGAGGAGAAAGTGAATGAAGAACAGTGGTCTCTGAGGGAAGTTGTGTTTGTGGAAGATGTTAAGAATGTTCCTGTTGGCAAGGTTTGTCTAAAATCTAACATACACTGTCCTACTGTCTTTTGGGAAGAGGAAAAAAGTGGTGTTTCTTTTAGATAAGCTAACTGTTTAAAAAAATCATACTCTTGGGGATGCTTGAGAGTATTTCTGATGAGTATCACTTCTGTTGCGTTAATATTTGTCCATGACACAATGAATATAATAGAGTGGATGTGTTGTGAGTAAAACATGATGAGTCTTAAAAAATTCTGGTATTTTAAATTGAACCACAATATTAAAAAAAACAGACGTGGTTTTATCCAAAATGTTTTTTTGTCTTGGGCAGTAACTCTCACATGTCCAATGAGATTGTGAAGGGTTTCACCTGTTGTCACTGACTTTTACATACACATAGGTAGAATATATGGGTCAATCTCATGTTCAGGCAACCAAAGAACAAAAATATTTTGATTAGAAATTACACACTTCATTAATATGGTTATAAAGTTACTTCATTTATTACTCCAGAAAATCTCTTTGTTTAATCCTTGTAATGTTTTCATTTTTTCTCTAATAAACCTTTGCTCTGACTCGAGCCATATAGAGGAAAATACTCCCTTTTCTCCTTTGGCATTGTGATGTTAGGAGGGATTAGGTCCTCTAGACAGTTCTCTGGTATCCTTTTCAAAAATAAAAGCAACAAGAAAGCCAATAAGGTTTTCTTCAAAAGGAAAAAATTGGGTTGCTTTCTACTTGATTCATAGAAGATTTAAAAAAATGTTAACAGAAGAGGATCAATAACTGTCCAACAGAAGGCAGCTGAAGTTAGTAAGAGTTATTTTACTTGCATCCTTAACAGATTTACTTGTGTGGCAGTGTAAGATTCACCTTGAGCAGTATCTTTGAAAGGAGGAGATTTGCAATGAATTTTCATTATCAGGTTTAGGTCATTTATGCAGAAGGAAATATGGAGCAACTTAGTTCATTGTAACACTTCAGTTCCTATAAATAAGATCTTGAGATCTAGTTGAAGTTGCTGAAACCATTGTTTTCCTCTGATACCAGCTTTGGGAAGGTCCCTCTTGTCCTTATCTGTCCTTCCTGTTTCAGATCCTAAGATTTTCAGTACGGAGACTGTTCTATTATTTCTATATACAGTTGCAAAGGTGTCTGTGCATTGCATCAAGAACTGCTGTAATAAATATAAAAGAGCTTGAATTTTTATGTTTATATTTTCATGGAAGTGCTAATGCTTTAAGGTTTGTCTATATGTCATTTTCTCTAGTGCACTTGATAGGCTGCACTTAGCTAGAGAAATTGGGAGAAAACATGGAAGTGCCTGGATTTTTCTTACATACAATGTCTTGAAAATTTGAGAGATGTTTTTTGTTGTTGGAGACCTTTTAGATAAAGTTGGTTGCATCTAGACCTTTGTTTGTTAAGCACTTCCTGTGTAGAAGATGTAGAGAAATTAGGGCTTATTAAAGACTGATGGTTGCTTATATCTAGTTTTGATCAAGACTGAGAGCATAGAGAGTTCTTATTTCTGCTCATAATTAAAACATTGTCTGTCCTTTCCCCACCCCCTTCTGCCTTAGCTTTGTTTTCCTGTTGAGAAAATTACGGTCTCAACTGAAAATTCAAAGGGCCTTGCTGTTTGGTGATAGCACAAGAAGTTCTTATATCAAGGAAGCCTGTTTTGACAGTTCTGATTAGATATGCATGGCAGCAACTCTTTAGAGAGGCTTACAGTCTTAGAAATGACTGTGTCACTGTGGAGTTGAATAGCTTCTATTTCCTTCGGGGCCAGAGAAGGACAGACACACATACTTGAAGAACATCTGGATAGGCTTGTCTGTATCCTTCAGTCCTAAGGGACTGAGTGGAGAACTTCATTATTGAGTGTACAGAAGAGGTAATAGACCCATAAACTAACAGATCTTTTTTTCACTGTGTATAGTCCTGTTGAGGAAGGAGCACTAAAAATTTTCGGGTGGGCCAAAAAAAAAAAAAGTCTTTTCCTTTGTCTTGTAATATAAGAGCTAATGGACGCTTAAAGAAGAAGGAGACTCAGTGTAGACTTTGTTGTTGTTGAATTGTTGGCTAATGTTTGGAATTCATTGCTCCAAGAATAGTGTTTATTTCCAAAAGTGATTGCACAAATTAGTAAGAGAAAGGTCTATCCAGGCTATTAAACATGAAGTTGTCCTGCTGTTTCCGGGAGGTGGAAGTTGGAAAGAGACCAGGGGAGTACCAGTAGGAGCTTCTCTAGTCAGTTGATGTTGGCTCTTGTTGGACATAGGATGTTGAAATGGAGGGACCTTTGATACGATTCAGGATGCTTATGAAGTCATTAGGAAATCCAAGATTTTCAAATTTCAGTAATTTTATCCAAACGACAAGGCTAATGACCAAGAGCTAAGCAATTTTATCACTGGTTATTGTAAATTTTTTCCTCTCCTTGATAAAGATCTGGTTTATTTTGAAGCAAATCACATTTTGTTCAGCCTTTTGGTAAAACTCTTGTGTTCTGCCTGTAGGTGCTAAAAGTGGATGGTGCGTACGTTGCTGTGAAATTTCCAGGCACCTCCAATAATGCAAACTGTCAGAGCAGTTCTAATTCCGATCCTGATCCTTCTTCTCTCCTCCAAGACTGTAGGCTGCTCAGAATAGATGAACTGCAGGTATGTGTTCGTGAAACATTGAGGAAATAATCAGTATTTTGAAGTGTCAGCACTATGTGTGCTTAAGTGCAGCTTAACATTTTACATCTGTTTTCAGGTCGTAAAAACTGGCGGAACTCCGAAAGTTCCTGACTGTTTCCAAAGAACACCCAAAAAGCTGTGTATTCCTGAAAAAACAGAGATCCTAGCAGTAAATGTAGATTCAAAAGGTAAGTAGGACTTAGTCTGTGAGTCCAAATCTGTTGGTTCGTTTATTACCTGTCTCTCATCCAAGTGGAAAACACCTACTTTCAAAAGAACATAAACAAGTGCTTCCATTGGTATTGGTAATTTCTTCAAAGTGCTTTAGTTAGAAGTTCTTTTACTGGGTGCCATCCATAAAACACATTAACTTTTTTCTTCATGTGTCTTTGAAGGAGTGCATGCTGTTCTGAAAACTGGGAACTGGGTTCGATATTGCATATTTGACCTTGCCACAGGAAAGGCTGAACAGGAAAATAATTTCCCTACTAGCAGCATTGCATTCCTGGGTCAGAATGAGAGAAGTGTTGCTATTTTTACGGCTGGACAGGTTTGTCGTTTTGTTTCTCAGTCATTTAACCTCACTGCACTTCACTTCTGTCATCTTTGAATGAGATGGTACAGCCTTCTGTAAGGCTTTTCCAAAGTCTGGTAAAGAAATAGTTTTTCAAACAGATTATGAAAACCTTGCTGCTACCTTTAATATTTTGAAGGCACAAGGGGAATAGCAATCAACTTACCTAAGCACACCTTACTTAAACTCTACCTTGAATGTAAAAAAAGGGGGGGAAAAAGGTGACAGAATGGTTCTTGGATTAGTGTCAGCTTGTTATCTAGCTATATTTTGGGACTGGGTCAGATAAAAATCCACTCTTGAGAATAAATAGAAATATTAACAAAAATAAAATTAATCTGTATTTGAGTAAAAATACAGATTCACTAAAAATGATTGAGATTTTGTGCAACTCTTCCACAAAGATGATATACTTTGTTTAGGATAATTAAAGGAAACATTTTTTGCAAAATAATGGAATTTGAATGTTTCATTTCAATATATTCAATTTTATTTGCAGCATTTAAGTAAGCTAAAAGTATAGGTTCTATTTGTTTCACTGGTAATGTTAATTAATGAATGTATATCATAAGGAAGATACTTCTAGTAATATTTATTATGTTAAGCACATTTCAGGCATTTGCAAAAGGAATCTCATACCTTATGTTGCACCACTTGCAGTGATAAGAGTCAATGACATAAATGAGAATCTTGGGTAGACTGTTGTAACTGTTGGCAGTCAAGAACAACTGGACCTTTTGGGAAGGATAATATTTATAAATTGTGGAGACTTAATAATGAACCTTTTTTTCCCCAAATGTAGGAATCACCTATTATTCTTAGAGATGGAAATGGTACAATCTATCCGATGGCAAAAGATTGTATGGGTGGGATACGAGACCCTGACTGGCTTGATCTTCCACCTATTAGTAGTCTTGGAATGGGTGTTCATTCCTTAACAAATCTTCCTGCTAACTCGACCATCAAAAAGAAAGCTGCTATTATCATTATGGCTGTTGAGGTAAAATATTTTCTCTGCTACCGAATTATGTGCTTTTTTTTCTCTTGCTTTTGTAAAGTTATGCTTAAAGCAGCTTCATGTTTAGATACTGATTTGTATTTTCACTATGTGAAAGAAACTAATTTCAACTGAAGATTCTCTTAGAAACATGAAAACACCAATAAATTTGCCAAGTAAAGTGAAAGATCCTTTTTGGGTGGTGCATGACTTCTGTATCAGGTTTTTAATTAGTAAGGCTTTTAGGCATTGATTTTGAAGTGGTTACCTTTTTATGTCTACTAACACTGTACAGTTTTGTTTGTCTCATGGGTGCACAGTTTTTCTCAGGGATCCAACAACTTGTTTTGGTTAGATCCCTGAGAATGCAATACTTTTTTTTTTCTTTTTTTTTTTGATCTTCTGTTTGGATCATGCATTAGGAAACTAGGAGAGGAAAGTGAAAGTTTTTTCACTTGAATCACCTGTGGAGTTCCGTCCTCATCAGTGGTGCTGTATGAGTAGTTCTACTGTGAATTTATATGTCATACTTGTAAAATCTTGTCAGTGATTTGGGGCAGTGCAGGTAGATATGCTGTGTGCTCTGCTGCCACCCCGAGGCATTGTGTACCTGTTAGACTGAGATTGAGTTCAGAGTGAAGTAGTATTCCATCATTATGGAAAAGCTGGTTATGTGTGGGGTGAACCTCCCAGACCTTCAACAGCTTCTAATCATTCACTTCCCAGCACATAAATCACTTGTTTAAAAATGACTGGGTTAGAACTCGTTCATGTAGATCCTTAGGCTTTTTCAGTTGTATCGCTTTTCCCGTGATACATGGACCTATGAAATGGAAGTAATCGATCTTAAGAATCCAACTGTGAAGCCAGAGGAATGCTTTTGTGAGCCTGATGACTTTTGCTGCTCCGTTCCTTTTGCTCGTCTGTGCCTGAATACACACAGCTCTGTTTTTAACAGTGCCATAATTGAGATGATGCATATTCTGAACAGCTCCTGCACTAATTTCCAGCCAGTACTGAAGATTAAGACCTTCTTACTAATTTCAAAATGTGAAGAAAATCAGAAGTATTTATGAAGCTTATGTCTATCTTTCATGCTTTATATTTCTAAAATATTTCATTCTTTTGAATACAGAAACAAACATTGATGCAGCACATTCTTCGATGTGACTATGAGGCTTGCAGACAATACCTGATGAATCTTGAACAAGCGGTTGTCTTGGATCAGAATCCACAAATGCTGCAGACGTTCCTTGGCCATAGATGTGATGGAAACCGTAATATTCTGCATGCTTGTGTATCTGTGTGCTTTCCAACCAGCAACAAGGAAACAAAAGAGGAAGAGGGTGAGCGCAACAATATCATGAAAATACTTTGAAAAGAATTTTTTCATGCATTTTCAAGAAAATATGAAATAAAGGCTGCATTCTTCATATATGGGTGTATTAAAATTTAGCACCTAAAATGTGTCCTGGCCTTTCAAAGGTGCTGAGGCAACATTTTTATTACTCTCATAAGGTTTTATAAGAATTTTATAAGAATTCAATAGTTAAGAGCAGTAGGCTGTTTTTATTGATTGTAAAAACTTTATACATTCACATGTTAATTTTAGATGTAAAAAGTATTTTTCTACCTTTATATCACTAGTATCCCCTTTATATCACTAGTAAAATTTATGAGGAATGGTATTTAATATTTTTGAAGTGTTCTAGTATATGTTAATACCTTCAATTAGAAATGCTGCTTGTCATTGATATGTATTAAGAAATGTGGAAGAATGACCTATTAGTGCCAGTTACTGAGACCATTTAAAAATGTCTGTTAAATTCTGTTTTGTAAAAAGCATGTTAACAGAACAAGGTTGCTAAGTCAAGCACTCAAAAATTACGGAATGGCAGAATTAAGTTTACCCATGTACTATACATGGGTATGCGTTGTGAAATGGTCTTTAATTACACCGTCATACTATTTTTTCCACAGGACTACCTCATTCAGTGCACAAGATGGACGGTGCTCACCGAATGGGTAGCTATTCAATATTTCTTTTTATCCTCATCATTCAGTGTGTGGCCCCATTCCTTACTCTTGCACACCATACAAACCCTGCACTGAATAATGAATGAACTTCCTTGTGGGATTTTTGTATGGTGCTGTCATTGAATTTTAATCATTTATAGACCTTTATTGTTCCTCGTATCCCTATTTATAAAATGGGGGTAATGCTGCAACTTTCTCATCTCTTGGTTCGAGTTTTATTATAGCTTGAAGTTTTTCTGTATTCAAAGCTATTAACTAATTTTGAGCGTTCTGTTTGAGAAGCCTAGGGCCTGATTTTGAATAGGTGTTACTTCAAAACACTGAATTCTAGAACTGGCTTAATTGTAGTTTTAGTTGTGATGTGAATGTTAATTATTTCTGTGGGTCAGGCACCTTTTAGGTGTCCAGTAATGAGTAAAATGTATCACGATCATCTGTAAAAACTTGTTTCACAAAGTTCTGTGTGCTGATAGATGTGGCAGAAATAGGTTACAGTTTTCCAAAGTGATGTTCAGTGGCTTTAAGCACAATACAATGTTTCCTCCTCTCCTTCCCAAGCTGTTGCTGCCTTACTACACCCCTCCCTAATGTTGCATCAAACAAGGCATAAACAGCTTGCTCTCTGTACAACCCTTCATCTTTAGTGTGTCGTCCATCCTGTGCACTGATTGAGGCAGGGGTCTTGTTGCTGGGCACAGGGCGGGTGGGGCAACAAAACAATCCGGAACAAAAAACCCAAACCAAAACAAACAAAACCCAACTGTGTAACTGAAGATTGTGTTACTATAAGCACAAAAGGAAGTTGAAATAAGGATGCATAGGCAAACTTAATCTGATTTTTCCTAATTTGAGTGCATGTCTTTGCAACCTTGACATTTTTTCAGTAACTTCATTTGGGTGTAATTTAACTTTCAGAAAAATGAAAAACGTGAACATGATAAACTTGTAACACTCCTCTGCCTCTCTCTTTTTCCCTCATAAAACTTGCCCTTGAAAGACATTCATATCTTTAGATTCAGGTCACATTTAGCTTCTACTGTAACTGTTAGTGATGGATATTAGGACAAGCTTATTTTTCGTGTATCATCTGGAGGGCAGTGGTGACATATGTCTCAGTCTGTGAGTTATAGAGTTGTCTCTTGAACTGTAAAAGAAGTTTGATTTAGAAGTAAAGGCTTCAATTCCAGACATGCAGGTGTAATATTTCTTAACAATTTCAGAACGTAGTGGCGCTTCCCAGCTAGTACTTGCTTGAGATTCTTCACTCTTGTTCGTACAGATTTCTTCTTAAGTGCCAGAAAGGAAATATTGAGGGCAGGGATAAGCTTTTTTTTTCTTTTTTTTTCCTTCTCTCTCAGATCCTGTGCCTAGTTTTGTTGTAGCTCCTGCAGTATTGGATAAATGATAAATGAATTGCAGGAAAAGTGGCCTCAGACCTGCAAAGCTGAGGAAGGGCTGCTCTGTTGCTGTGAATTGATATCTTCTCAGTCTTATCAATAGAAAGGATCTTGGGAAAAGCATGTCCAAAAGAAATGTCCAAAGCATGCAAAATCATTAAAAAGTTGTGACACTAAATTTTGGCTAACGTCACAGAACACATAAAAACTGAGGGTTTTTGCCTGGAGAACCAGGACAGATTTCATTAGACAATAGAATAGCAAATCACCTATTAAAGCCACAGCATTTACAATTGATGGTTCTCCAAAAACAAATACTAATTTTGTAAGTGAAACAGTGAAAATTCAGTTACAGATTGCTTTCTCCAGAACAGGTGAAACCTCTGTTGTATTGCTTGAGGGATCACTCTCAAGAGCTGTGACCCGCTTTGTGAGGGGTCCAGAAGTGATGGGTCACGAGTTACGAGAACGGCACAAGTACAATGGCAGTTCTCTTACAGCTATGAATCAACTTGTAGCTAGGGGCACAAGGGTAATATTCTCTCACTGCTAAGTGTTTAATAGTTGTCTGCTTTGAGTAGTAGGTGATTTTTATCTAAGAGGCCTGCACATGCTTGTGAACAAGCAAAACCTAGGACCTCTTTTACTTTAGATAGTTATGAGTAGAAAGATATAAAGACTAAACATACCGTAACAGTTGACACATGCCGTCAGATTATCTTATTCTTTCATTCTTTGAATGAGAGGTATTAATAGTACTTTCCTTTTTAAAAAAAATAGGATGGGAAAAAAGGGAACTATCCAGGCCTTAAAACAGTCAGTGGTGAAAATAAGTGTGCAGAGAATAGTGACTCTCAGTTTGAAAAGCCTTTGAATGGAAAGTGAGCCCTAGCCCTCACAACTTTGATTCATTTCCTGGAAGAACGATCGGAGTCACTTTAAGGAAATACTTTTCTTTATTCAGAAATATACCTTTTCCTTCTAGTTCGCACCAAAACCTGGGTTTTTAAAAAAATAATGTTCTGTATCTCACTTTAATATTCTGTAACTCACTTGGCAAAATTCGGTCCTCATTATGAGTAGAACCCGTAGGTGTTATGGTTGTAGATGTTAGAAGAAATGCTAGTTCTTTCTGATGTTAACCGATTTCACTGCCTTATTATACTCATAACACAGTTCTCCTAAGTATGTTCATGCAGAGAGTGTGTGTATTACAAGCCCACAGATTTGTATTGGTCATGGATGCTCATTGTGAAGTGTGGTTTGTTTGTTTTTCTCCTGGTCTGGTATTTGGGTGTGTGTTTTTTTGGTGGTTTTGTTTGTTTGTTTTTGTGTGGTTTTTTCCTTCGTTGTTGTTTTTTGTTTGTGTTTTGTTTGTTTTGTTTTCTTTGGTTTTTATCATTGTTTTTGAAGCCTTGACTCAGCAAGTGTCTGTAATCAGCTATATGATAGGTCCTTGTCTGTTGATGATACTGAAAGCTTGTACAGAATCATTGTTAAGCTCATTTGTATATAAACTTAGTCTGTCTCTAAATGTAAAAAAAAAAAGATAAGTGACTTCATATTTTATACTGCTTTCTTGTAATTTTCCCAAGTAAAATTTTAGCACTGACGCTTTTCTTAATTTTTCAGAAGCAGAGCGCTCTGAGAGGAACACGTTTGCTGAAAGACTCTCGGCTGTGGAAGCTATTGCAAATGCAATCTCTGTTGTGTCAAGTAATGGTCCAGGAAATAGGGCAGGATCATCAAGCAGCAGAAGGTAAACTGAGTAATGCTTTCTTCTTCTTTTCTGTATGCTAATTTCTATACTAACTACCAATCTGTTATCAGTTCTTTCCTTCAGTCTAGTTTAAGAATGGGCCTCTGTTGCTAGCTTAAAGTCGAATTTCACTTCTTTAAGCACCAAACTAGACTTCTAGTGGTTTTTTGAACCCTTTTTAGTGTGAGAACTAATAGTGCGATATTTCTAAACTAAATCTGTTTTCTGGGGTTGATGCTTTGTCTGTCAGTTGTGAAGTGGAAATGTTCCTCCTTGTGGGGAAAGGGAATTTGAGGATAAGCTCTAGTGTTCTTTACCAAGAAGTATTAAGTATCACAGAACTACTGTGATGGTGCCCAGGCTTGTTTTAAGAGAATTTCTGGGGGAGGTAGTGACTTATGCAGATAAATAATACTGACACCAATATAACACCACTGGGGAAGAGTTTAAGTTGATTCATTTTATTCTAAGCAATCATTACATTCCTTAAAAAGAAATTCTATCAAGACCCATTTTTTTATCCTTTCATTAACCTCTTCTTGTAGTTAGATTTTAAAAAGCAGTAGCAGAAAAAGCAAATCCTTGCAAAAGCTTAACACTCCAGGCAATGAGCTTGGGCCAAGGAGGAATGTCAAAGAGCGTTAAGAATGCCCATCAGCTGCTGCCTGCAAGAGGCAGTGCTGTGGTGCCTAGGGATGTGTTCTGGGCTCAAATCTGTCTTGAAGCATTGCTGAGTGACTTCTCTTCCAAGGCTGAAACATTCTGGTGCAACAGAATGTGATGAAAAATACCTCGTCTCATCCTTACTTATGCTGAAATAAATAAGGAGATAAGAGTTTGGTTTCCTTTTTCAGTGTGAAATTCTTCTTAAATATGTTCTAATTATAAATGAAAATGAGGGTATTTCTGCCTTGGTTTTGTATTTAGTTTGAGATTAAGAGAAATGATGAGAAGATCCTTGAGAGCTGCTGGATTGGGCAGACATGAAGCTGGTGCTTCATCAAGTGATCACCAGGACCCAGTTTCTCCACCGATAGCTCCCCCCAGCTGGGTTCCAGATCCTCCTGCAATGGATCCAGGTAAGTCTGGTCATATATCACATCCAGACTGTAGAAGGAGAGATTTGATAAAGGAACCAATGGCTGTTAAGGCGAATAACTTTAGTCTCACACTGAGATCTGTCTAATGCCGTTGAGGTAGCAGGTGTTCACTGAGATAACTTTAAGAGTTTACCGAAGACTTAACAGCTGTTTTTAAATCCAGTATGTGTCTTTTTAATGCTGGTGTCAAACTTCTGGAAAGTCTGCTTTGTAATGCTGAGTTACATTACGGACCTAGGAATGTGGCCGTTTGTGGGAAAGATTACCAGTTAAATACAGAAAACCTGCGGTGTGTTAGACATTGCAGCAAGAGCATGTTGATAGGGATGTTTTTATGTATTGATATACATCCTACTGTTCTGTTTACTGAAAGATGGTGACATTGATTTTATCCTGGCCCCCGCTGTGGGATCTCTTACCACAGCAGCGACTGGCACCGGCCAAGGACCCAGCACCTCCACAATACCAGGTGAGGATATACTGCTTATTTGATTATGCTTTAGAACGAAAATTGTCTCAAAAGTTGTCTTTGCTTGCGCAGACTTTCTGCATAGGAAAATGGCTCTTATCAGATGAAGATTGGATTGAAGCAGAATTTCACAAGTGCACAGAAAGTAAATGAAGTACCATACTATGTTTTATGTAAAAACGTATCTGGGGAGTGACAAATATGTAAAATTATGGTAATCAGCATGAAATTGGGATTACCCTCTGTATTTCAAATGTAATTTGGAACTGGTATTTACAGTACTCCAGTGAGGTGTTGCTGAAACCACTGAATAGTCTAGTTACCAATTATTCACCCCAGTGAATTACTGAATTACTTGCTTTTAGCAGGTAGTAATTTTTTGAGGAAAAACTGTTTCTCTGCAATTTCTTTTTCTTACTACAGGTCCTTCTACAGAGCCATCCGTAGTGGAATCAAAGGATCGGAAGGCAAATGCTCATTTCATACTGAAATTGCTGTGTGATAGTGTTGTTCTACAACCTTATCTTCGAGAATTGCTGTCAGCTAAGTAAGGATTTTCATATGAGTTCTCACTATCCTTTATAATGTTATATTACCTGAAATCAATTACATAGAAGGCTTTTTAAAAAGGTTACATAAAGGCCTGTTAGTTAAAATTGCTAATGTTAGAATACAGCTGTATTTTGTCCTGCCGTCTTTTAAAAGTATGTCTGTTTCACAGAAGTACAGTAAATAAGAGTGCTTATTCACTCTGTGGTTTTTCTCTTAGCACAAGATCAGCAGTGCTAAGTTTTCATATATTTGCATCCTTTGTTTCCTGTCATAATGAAAAAATTCAGTGTTTTAACTTGTCTGTTGGGGGTTTTTTTTGCCTAGGGATGCAAGAGGCATGACACCATTTATGTCAGCAGTTAGTGGCCGGGCATATCCTGCTGCAATTACAATTCTAGAAACTGCACAGAAAATTGCTAAAGGTACAACAGTTTTAATAATTGTCAGTATGTGGTTTCCTTCTAAACTTCGGCATGTGTGCAGAGTCATTATTAACACTGTAGATAGCTGCATGCTTTGGAAATTTTGCTATTATGGAGTATCTTCCTCTTTTGTAGTTTGTATATTGGAATAGATTTCTGTGATTATTACTGTTTTTGTGTTCTTTATAGTCTTTTTGGCATTTCATTGCTTTATAAACCAGTGGGTTAAGGTATTATTTTTTGGTAGCAAAAATGTATCACATGGAACTTCTGTCTTGAAATTGAAAAAACCTGATAATGATACAGTGATATGCCAAGCTAGATCATGTTCCTGAAAAGACTTTAATACAAACAAATATTTTGTGACTCTCTTTTAGTGTTGGTATTTAATTTTTTAGGAGAAATATGTGAAACTGAATGTAGGGAAAAACTTAAACACATTAGACCTTGTCACACCACAGTTCTGTAGGACTTTGTGTGGGACAGGAATATTCCTTTTACGAATATGGTCCATAATCCTTCAAAATGGTAATTCAGTGAATTGATTAAAGTATTAGTGAATTTAAAACTGGGAAAGAGATAGTGGTTGTGTTTTTCAGTTAGGAATTTGCAGTGGCTTCTGTAAGAAATAATGTGACAGACAGAAAGTTTTCTCAAAAAGCTGTAACAGGTTTTATTCAAACTTTGAATTCTGTATGAGATTTTGTAATGGCAAGCATCTGCCAAGAATGGATTCTTTTGGTGGGTTTTTTATTTTTTGGGGGTTATTTTTAACACTGTTATTCTATTATTTTAGCTGAAGCAACTTCCAGTGAAAAAGAAGATGATGTGTTTATGGGAATGGTTTGTCCTTCTGGTACAAATCCAGATGACTCTCCTTTGTATGTTTTGTGTTGTAATGATACATGCAGTTTTACCTGGACTGGTGCAGAACATATTAATCAAGTAAGCTTTTTTTTTTAAAGCAAATGGGAATGTGTTTCAGCCGTGTATTGTGTTAGTCTGCTAATCTGATTTTTAAATGCTCAATTGCATTGTTAAAATTACTGTAACTTTTAAGTCTGGTGTAGTTACTGCCTCCCCAGACTGCTCTGTAGTCTCAAAGCTGACTGTGTTCCTCAGAGCATGGTTGTTACTGGCTATGGCTTTTCTCCTCTGGCTACCTTAGGCAAGAATTTTGATGGACAGGGCTCTTTGAAAACACTGAATATTCTAACTTAACAACTAAGTTTCACTTTCTAGAACTGACCTACTTCTAAGTTTAGGCATCAATTTAAACAAGTGCAGTTTTATTATAACCTGGAATACTGTGAGGTTGCAAGCACTGTAAGGAAAAAACTATACATAATTTTTTTTTTTTTTTTAGGATATATTTGAATGCAGAACATGTGGCCTCTTGGAATCACTTTGTTGTTGCACAGAATGTGCAAGGGTCTGTCACAAAGGACATGACTGCAAGTAAGTATTGTGTTCTGTTTCTTATAATTAAATCAATATTTTGTGTTTTCCTCTGTTTGCTGATACTTAATAAATTTTTCCATTCCTTGAAGTGTTCCAAACTTAGAGAACAGAAGATTAATAAAATAGTTTTGGATCTACTCTATAAGAGTTATTTATTGGTCAGAATTAAAAGAGTAACCTGAAGTAGTTTTGTACTTTCCACTTTGTAGTATTTAGAGTAAATGAATAATTCTTAAAGTGCATAATATTGTAAGAACATTATATCTAACTAATACTGTGTTTTTACTTTGGGTGCCCCCCAGAGTTTTATGAATCCTGATGACAGACCGTTCTTGTAAATTGTTGGAAAGAAATGTAGCATATTCATCTTTTAAAAATCAACTGTGACAAAGGGAAAAGTGAGCAATCAATCAAAAACTCTCAGATAACCTGGCCCAGAGCTTTGCTCTGTGTGTTCTGTGCTGCTGTTACAGGGTGTAAAAGTTGCAGGATTAATATCCTAGCTATAATAAGATAACAAATACAATTAGAAAGATATTCTCAGCACTGTAACAGTTACTGAGATTTTACTGCATGTCATGAGTATTTTCAGCTTAACTTTCTTCTTGGTTGAAGGCTGTTTTAGGGAAGAATAAATGATCTTGGATGAGTTTTACTAAGGCAATATGAAAAGCTGTGTAGTGAAACTGCCCTCTTAAGATGAGTGTAGGAAATATGGATGACAAATGTCATGTGCTGCCACATATAAAAATCTGTATTTCTCTTTTTTTAAGCCAAACTAGTTTTTGGCATTTTGCTACTATCTATAACAAAAAACTCCAGAAGGAATCTCAGGGTGTACACTAACACTCAGCTTGTGTAGAAAAGATTTGGTATGCTACTGAACAGTGTTGCAGTTCACCTTTTCTATTTCTTGTAGGCTCAAACGAACTTCCCCAACAGCCTACTGCGACTGCTGGGAAAAGTGCAAGTGTAAGACACTAATTGCTGGACAAAAGTCTGCTCGCCTTGATCTCCTTTACCGCCTGCTCACCACCACAAATCTTGTTACCATGCCAAATAGCAGGCAAGTTCATATTAGCATTGACTAAGGCAGAATTTTTAAAATTAGTTTTGTAAATATATGTGGTATATCGTATTTCCAACTAACAATTTTTTCATTGCAGGGGAGAACATCTGCTGTTGTTTTTAGTACAGACAGTTGCCAGGCAAACTGTAGAACACTGCCAGTACAGACCACCTAGAATTAGGGAAGACCGTAATCGTAAAACTGCAAATCCTGAAGGTAAAGAGCTGTTTCAATGAAATAAATGGCAAACTCCATATTTCAGTACCTCTTTCTTATGTTGTTGGGTTTTTTTGGTTTTTTTTGTCTTTTTAGATTCTGATATGCCTGATCATGATTTAGAACCTCCTCGTTTTGCCCAGCTAGCTCTGGAACGTGTTTTACAGGACTGGAATGCACTGAAGTCCATGATCATGTTTGGCTCCCAGGAAAACAAAGACCCGTGTGTATCTACAAATAGTTGTTGACGTAAAGTTTGATCTGATATTTGAGACCTGCTGACTGATATAAATTTATTTCCCTTCTTTTTGTTTTTTCTAAGTCTTAGTGCAAGCAGTAGGATAGGTCATCTTCTGCCTGAAGAGCAAGTTTACCTTAATCAGCAAAGTGGAACTATTCGCTTGGACTGTTTTACACACTGCCTTATTGTCAAATGTACAGCAGACATTTTGGTAAGCACTCGTAGCCATGTTTTACATAGGTTTTCTGAATAACATGATATTATAAGGTATCTCAGGTCATGTGCTTGGAGACTAATTTGAAACTAACTTCAAGTTAATCTTGGTTTTGTGAATTTGTATAGTTATGACTGTGATCTCCTTTTGAGTCTTAATCTCTCTTGTTTCATGCTTTGAAATTACACACAAATAATGGGTTGTAATGACCTCTTTCTTCAGCTGTTAGATACTTTGCTGGGTACTCTGGTAAAGGAATTACAAAACAAGTATACACCAGGACGCAGAGAAGAAGCTATTGCTGTTACGATGAGATTCCTGCGTTCTGTGGCAAGAGTGTTTGTCATTCTTAGTGTGGAGATGGCTTCCTCCAAAAAGAAAAAGTAAGTGGTGAAGATGCGTGTTGATTGTGGTGGCTTTTTTCCTTAATTTAAAAATACAATTTTTCTTATAAAATGAGTTGATAAAAATCAACAATAGGCAGAAACATCTGAATTATTTTGCGTTCTACAGACAAACAGATTTGGAACGCTGCAAATCTCAAGATTGCACAATAGTTGCTGGTTTATCGTGTAACTTCTTAATGCAGTGCTTGTTAATTTACATGTTCATACCGAACCTTTCTGTTGATAGGGTTTTTGGAAATAGGGTTTTTTAAAATATAAAAATTACACTGTGTGGTTATTTATTGGTAGTAGATTTAGATATCAAGCCTTAGTCTTGAATTACTGAATGATAAATGTTTTTCACTGACTTGAATAGCTGCATATTGTTTCTATACACACAAATGCATGTATCTGTTAAAGATGATGTTTTGAGAAAAAAATTAGGACAATTAATATTGCCATGAAGTTTTTTGGGAAAAAAAGATGTATTTGAAATTTATCTTTCTGTATTTTTCCCCCAGCAATTTTATTCCACAGCCAATTGGAAAATGTAAACGTGTATTCCAGGCGTTACTGCCCTATGCCGTTGAAGAGTTGTGCAATGTAGCAGAATCTCTAATTATTCCTGTCAGGATGGGAATTGCACGTCCTACAGCACCCTTTACCCTTGCTAGCACTAGTATAGACGCCATGCAGGGAAGTGAAGAACTGTTTTCTGTGGAGCCTCTGCCACCCAGACCATCATCTGACCAGTCTAGCAGGTAAAACCTGTTAAACCTTACTATCTGTTCTTTTTGAAGACTTCTTAAGGGTTTTATTTTGGAGCTTTTGTTAGCTTTCCATTAAGTGATATCCAGAGATCCAAATCTACTTTTTTTGAGGATTTCTTTTTCTATATTTTTCTTTTAAGTTCTAGTCAATCTCAGTCATCCTACATAATAAGGAATCCTCAGCAAAGACGAATCAGCCAGTCACAACCAGTTCGTGGCAGGGATGAAGAACAAGATGATATTGTTTCAGCTGATGTAGAAGAGGTCAGTTTTCTTTTTTGTACTTGTTTTTTCTTCTCAGTATGGCACACCTAATGCATTAGCCCATGCTTTAACGTCTGAACCTGAAATCCATGCATCAAGACTCTGATTTGAAAAAGATGTTAAGTAGTACTTCATGAAATCCTACAGTGCTTTAAGCATTTTTAATAGAACTCTGTAATTGTTTTCTATTCTATTTCCCTGTTAAAAAAGTTTTTAAGTCTTTCAGCACATGGCTGCTATTATGTAGGTTCTGTTAGGAGGGTCTTTCAACAGATGATACCCCTTCAGTATTTAGAAACTAATTCTAGGTTTTGTAGTCAGTTTTATCCTTTATCCTGACAGCATTGAAATCTAATGTCCAAGGCTGTTTTATTTGTGCATGTGGTTTTTTTTCCCCACAACACTATAACCTGTACAGTGATGTACAGCTGCTGTGGCTGTAAGTTCATTTTTTGTTCACATCAATTCAATTTTGGGGTCATCTTTCTAAGATATGCTTTTTTAAATGAAACTTTGCACTCTGTTTTGGAAAACGCATAGGTTCTCTAATACTGAAGAGAGTCTGGCATAATATTACAATGCTTCTTTCCAGGTTGAGGTGGTTGAGGGGGTGGCTGGTGAAGAAGACCATCATGATGAACAGGAAGAACATGGTGAAGAAAATGCTGAAGCAGAAGGACAGCATGATGAGCATGATGAGGATGGTATGTGTAATGTACATCCTGCATTTACTGCTTCATTGAGAAAACTATGCATCAAAAAGAAAAGCATCTTTGGAGTCACCAGTGATAATGATTTGGGAGATTTGCATGAGTAGAGGGAATCCAAGGGTTCCAGACTCCTCATCTTACAGAAGGAGATGTGTAAAATTATAGAAAACTTGTAGTAGACAGGTACATTAACTTTTTCTGGTTGAGGAAAAACTGTTAAGGTCCTAAAGGTATCAGATGTTATTATATTCTTGGTTAACAATGTATTTTACCTTTTTTATTTGCTGCTGTAAAATGTTGTTGATGGTAGATGTATTCTCAGAAGCGATGTGAATCCTTGCAGGCTAGTTCTCAAACTAGTCACAAAGTACTAAATTACAGTTCAATATTTTGTAGACAAAATTAATTCTGTGTGAAAATGTTTGAAATTAATATGACTTGTCTTGTATTAATTAGTTTGGGATTAGATGTCCCAAAGCTATGATTTTTTAAAAAAAAATTATCTTCTTGTCTTTCTGACTGTGCTTTGTGTTTCTAGTCAATCCATTTACAGTACATTAAATCTGTTTACTGATTTGCTGAATATTCAAATGTTTCATTCTTAAAGCTTCAAATTGGAATAGAACCTGTATATTTAATTAGATTTTTTTAAGTTTTCAAGTATTCCTTAAATACTAGTTGAAACAGCATATGGTAAATTGTCCTAGTACACGTGTATGAAGAGTTGTGGAGTCTTTTGGCTTGAATGACTAATTGTGAATCCTAAAAGCCTTTATTTTCACTGTGTGTTGAGTGTACATGTACAGTACATGTACATGTACGGAATGAGAGCAGGTTGCTAATTGCTGGAAAATAAGAAAACATGCTCTAGGTGGTTTTGAGTGTCTGCACTGCTTTTATGACCCCCCCGCATATCCATTAACTTCTGCTATAGTAAGAGGGTCTGAGGTTTGTTTGTGTCTTACATGAGTCACTACAGTAATTCTAATTTTGTCTTTTAAACATGAGATGTTTTGTCCATTGTTTTTACAGGCAGTGATATGGAGTTGGATTTGCTAGCTGCTGCTGAAACAGAAAGTGACAGTGAGAGTAACCACAGTAACCAGGACAATGCCAGTGGGCGCAGAAGTGTTGTCACTGCAGCTACTGCTGGGTCAGAAGCAGGTACACCACATCTTTTTGGGTTTAATCTAGCTGGTTAAATTTAGATCATAGGAGTAAGTAGCCTCCTCCTTCCCCAGTTTTTCTGTTTTTCCTTTGCTCTAATAGTAAGGTACTAGGCAGACTTTTTGGACAAGAAAATGAATTAAGATGTGACCTATCTGTTTTGCTCTTATGGAGCATCTGCAGGTGTTAGAGATTACTTGCACTCTTGTGTAGTGAAATGAAGTGTTCTCACTTAAGTGTAGAAGTTCAAAAAAAATGGTTTATGGTTTAAATCAGTACACAAAACCTGAGCAATCATTGTGCAGGTTTTTGAGAGCTACTGCTTTACTGTCCAATTTGGAAGCATAATTATTAGAATTCTTTTCCTAGGGGTAGAATCAGTGAAGAATTTTTTTAATCAGATTACTTCTTAATTTATGTTTTGAAGTGGAAGCATACTGCTTTTTCATTACGCCTGTGGGTAATTAGCAGTATGTTATATGGATAATTTATTGAAGAGTTTCAGTAGTGGTACCTGAACCTTTTTAGTACAGTGTAGTTTCTCATGGAAGAAGTCTGCTATGCTGACATGATGCATATTTACATGCACAGGCGTGGAGCTGTCATTTATTGCTTATTTTTCTCAACAGGAGCTAGCAGTGTTCCAGCATTTTTTTCTGAAGATGACTCTCAATCGAATGATTCCAGCGACTCTGATAGCAGCAGCAGTCAGAGTGATGACATAGAGCAGGAGACCTTCATGCTTGATGAGCCTCTGGAGCGAACCACAAATAGCTCCCATGCCAATGGTGCTGCCCAGGCTCCCCGTTCCATGCAATGGGCTGTACGGAATACCCAAAACCAGAGGACTACCAGCACAGCTCCCTCTAGTACATCAACCCCAGCAGGCAAGTCTGAGTGAATTGCATGCATGAATGCCAGCTAGCTCTGGCTTTGTTCCTTCCTCTGCTTTTGTTTATTCTCTTAAGGATGAAATCTTACCTCTTTGTCATACTGCTGACCTACCTTGACTGTTCCAGTTCTAGTTTTGAATTTAAAAAAAGGAAAAGATCCGTTGCAGTTAAGATCTGAGTATGCTTGCTGTAGTTAGTAGTTATTTGCTAGTTCCAGTTGCGATGTCAGTAATATTTACAAGTTTATTTCTGGAAATCTTCATGATATCAATCAATACACAAACCACATAGCAAAGATTAAATGAATTCATTAATGTCATCTCTTCTTTTATGTTTAGCAAGTTCAGCGGGCTTGATTTATATCGATCCCTCAAACCTACGTCGGAGTGGTACCATCAGTACAAGTGCTGCAGCAGCAGCTGCCGCACTTGAAGCCAGCAATGCAAGCAGCTATTTAACATCTGCAAGCAGCTTAGCAAGAGCATACAGTATTGTGATACGGCAGATATCTGATCTGATGGGTCTGATTCCCAAATACAATCACTTAGTATACTCTCAGATTCCAGCTGCAGTCAAGCTGACTTATCAAGATGCAGTTAACTTGCAGGTAAGAACATCGAAATTTTCATAGAGAAACATAATTTCAATACAACTGGGTTTTTTTAGGTAAAATTACAGAATTGTTGAGATTGAAAGTGTCCTCTGCATATTGGCTAGTCTAAATTTCTTTGAGGGTCAACAGGAGAAGGCTTCTCAGGGCTGTCTGGTTAGGTTTTGAGTATCTCCAAGGATGGAGATTCCACAACTGCTTTGAACAGCCTGTTAAGTGTTTGACAGCTCTCACAGTGAAAGGATTTTTCTTGAGTTTAAAGGGACTTACCAAGTATTTCAATTTGTACCTATTGCCACTTGTCCATTCACTGGTTATCACTTAGAAGAGTCTGGCTTTGTGTATTTTGTATCTTTTTTATTTTATTTATATACACTGGTAAGATCCTCCTGAGTATGTTTCTTCAGTCTAAACTGTTCTAGCACTCTGTCTCTTCTTATGTTAAGAGAGTGTGGGCTAAAGTAATTGTGGTTACTTATTCCATTAAATTGGTAGTATTTCATATACATATATTCTTTCAAAAAAGGAACGTAAGTTGCTTTTGTTTAAACAATGTCTGACTGAGATGTAATTAATAGTTAAGTCAGAATTGACTAGTGATTTCTGCTAGAGATCTATTGCCATATTCTATTTGACATGAACTATTGAGTCTGTATAAGAAGAAAGTAAGTAAGGGCCAAATTATTAAATGAGATAAAAGATTTGTACAGGTAAATGTACTGTTTACTGTCCCTTCGTTCAGGGACATGGTCATCCTTTCCATGTTATGCACATATTTTTTATACAGTGCTCTTGACTGTCTGCTTTTGAAAATATATGTAAAATGCATCTGTAGAGAAAACACATGTCAGATAGAAGTCTTCCCCTTCATGTATAGACATTAGTTTCAGAGACTGACAAGGCAGGAAGGACTCCAGAGTATTCAGAAAGTATGTATCAACTTGCACCTGGGCATAGTTTATAGGGTTAAATCATATGAACTGAATTTAGTACAGAAGTCAGCTGTCAGAATAACACAGCTGCTTTGTGGGGGCAAGAAATCAAGGGATGCCGTTTTCTGTTAGTAGTGCTGTGTAGGGATGTGAAAACCTAATGATAGTATATTCACTTGTGATTCAGCCACGTGGTCTTTGTATGGCTTTGTTTTGACAGTGTGATGGAAGGGAAAGAGTTCTGATTTGGGAGAGGAAGGTTAGAAAGATATTCTGGGATCAAGCACTGAGGTAAATACACTGGGAAAGAAATATGAGAGTGTAGTTTTATTATGGAGGAGGCTAAAATAGTTTTCTGTTCAGGAGATTCTTAACGGGAAAAGTGAACAGGAGATCTATCCAGCTGAGGCAGCAAGAGGTTTGTATTAGCACATGAAAGCTGAACAGTGGAGGTTTCGTTCGGACACAGAAACGGGCTTGAGACAGCATTTTGTTAGTTCAGTGCATCAGGAGTGTGAGGGATGTTTTTGAAGACCAGAATGTAGAGGAATGAAGAAAGCAGACTGATTTTGGTTAAAAAAATCCAAGAGGTCAATGGAGTTAGCAGATGGTAAGAAAAGCAGGCTGCAGAGCCAGTAGTGGGAACAGGGGAAGCAAAGATGAGACCAGGAGGTGAGACTTGCATGCAGATGTAGTTCTCTGTGCAGGTCTTAACTCTGTTGTCTTCACTGAGTAATTTGCAAGGGGTGAAGAATGGTGAAGGATCTGGCAGGATGAAGGCTGTTAAAGCTAATAGAAAGTCAGGAATTAAGCTAAAATTGCCAAGTCGTGCGCCCCTGGGAGATGCTGAGTGGTCGTAAGGAGAAGAGTAGAAGAGATGCCCAAAAGAGAGAGATGGTGAGAATGCTTTATAGATACCAAGTGTTAAGTGATGAGAGCTGCATACCACCACAGTAAATCAGCAGTCTCAGCAGAGCTTTCAGAAACCGATCGTTGGTCATTCTTGAACATGGTTTTACAGCCTCTTTGTAGGAAATCACGTGGAGGCTTATGTTAGGATTTCATTCTCATCATCTAGTTCTATGGTTTGCAAAACTAATTAAATCTCATTTTCTATAGAATTACGTGGAAGAAAAGCTTATTCCTACTTGGAATTGGATGGTCAGTATCATGGACTCTACTGAAGCTCAGCTGCGTTATGGTTCAGCATTATCATCTGCTGGTGATCCTGGACATCCAAATCATCCTCTCCATGCTTCTCAGAACTCAGCTAGAAGGGAAAGGATGACAGCCCGTGAGGAAGCCAGCTTAAGAACACTTGAAGGAAGAAGGTATAAAAATAGTTTGGTTACTGCATGCAATATGAATTATCAGTTTTATAGTCAAATCTTATTCACAGATGTCTTAGGAATCTAATGTAGTGCTGGAATGTAGTTACTGTTTTGATTTAAGTTGGCTTCCTGTGTTGTTGCTACTATTTGGTTTATTCTGACGTACTAGAGTCATCTTGAGCATTAACTGTTTACAATGTACTGCATCTGAACTGCTTGTTCTATGCTTGTAGCTTATAATCACTATTTTTGTGTGGAGTTCATTGAGATTTTACATCCAAATTTCAAATATAAGGCTTATACATAAAGTATATGTTGTCCTGTGATGCCTGATGTTTCTGTATTCAATCCTTTTCCTCCACTAGACGTGCTACTTTACTCAGTGCCCGTCAGGGAATGATGTCAGCACGTGGTGATTTCCTGAATTACGCACTGTCCTTGATGCGTTCTCACAACGATGAGCACTCGGATGTTCTTCCCGTTCTAGATGTCTGTTCACTAAAGCACGTAGCATATGTTTTTCAAGCCCTTATTTATTGGATTAAAGCAATGAATCAACAGACAACATTGGATACTCCTCAGCTGGAAAGGAAAAGGTATTGAGGTTGACTCCCAGAAACAGAACTTAAGCAAAAGTGGCGTAAGCCCTTTTGTTTCAGTCATTGGCATTGTTCCTCAATAGCATCAGAGAAATATATGAATTAATCTGTATGTCTGTGTGGGTGTGTGTAGTAACATACGTATTATAAAAAGAATTTCTATAATGGTATATAATGTACCTGTGTTTGATAAGCCTGTTGCAGTATGTTGTTCACTTCTTTTTATGCTGATTGCTGTAAAATGTTTCCTTACTGTTGAAACTTGAGTTGGATTTTTAACTCCATAGCAGTGCCTCTAAAAGATGTACTCAGGACAATTTCTCAGCTAATGACATGAGACATACGTTTGACGTGATAACAGCTTACTTAGATACCTGTCAAACATGTTATAGATGAGATTGGAGAAAATGTCAGTGTCTGATATAATGGGCTTTGTGGTTTTGTTTTCCATTTGGTTGTGTGCATTTGAGACTTACCTGATATTTAAAGCGCAGTAGGGAAATCAATAGATCAGAATGTCCTTGAGTTGAAAAACTGCTACTTCAACTCTAGCATTTTACAAGGTACATTTATTAATTTTTAAGACATTTTAAGATTTTTTTCTATTTTTTTATTTCAAATGGCAATTAATGATCATAGAAATGTCCACATGTTGGTAGTCTACACCGTCTGTTCTCATTTCTTACTAGGTTTTTAGGTAATGCACCCGAGCAGTCCTAGTCAATAGTTAAATGCAGATCTTTGCCCCTTTCTGCTCCTTATTTTCAATACTGTGGGTCAAACTTAAAGTTTGATTTTCTCTAAAAATTTAGTAACTGCAAAATATGAGATATGGATATTTTAGGTATATATTGGACTGCTACTTTAGTTGCAATACTATGTTCTATTTATCTTGGTAATGCAAGGTTTGTTATGACCACAAAAGTGTACAGGAGGGGGACGTTATCAACAGTAGTTTCCTCACAAGTAAGAATGATATAATACAGTAATCAAGTTTTTGTACTGTGTGACTTGAGTAGTTATAGCCACAGCTTTAACCCTTTTCCAGGCAGTAACATACTTCCAGAAGCTGTTTTTCCCCCAAAAAATTCACATACTGAGATCTGTCAAGTAACTGTTCATCAAAGAATTGCAAAATTTTCATGAAATGCTTACATAACTATGAAGGCCTAGACCTTTTCAATTAAGAGTGGTTCCAACAGTTGCTTCTGTTAGATGACATATTAGTAGTCTGAGTGAACTTTTATCAGTCTTCATCTAGTTTCAAAATACATTTCACAATGCATAAACTGCCAGAAATGAATACTAATCAAAGTTCTTGACCCTTTTTATAATACAGTGAAATCAAGTTTTCTAATGTGCAGCTTGCAGACTTAGCTTCTGAAATGTCATCAGTGAGATTATTTTTAAATTTTGGAATAGCATTCACTTGTATATTTCTTCCACTAATGCAGCATTCCTAAGATTTTTATATTGATATAGTGTTTAAAACCAACCATACCCATCACTGCCCAAAGCTGTAACTTTTAAGATCAAAATTGATAGGTGGCCAAATGGCTCTAAGGGTAACTGTGTGTGATGTAGTGAGTATGTAATGAGAAGTTCTCTACGGTGCTTCAGTTTTAGAGTTTGGCTTTTTTATGTATAACTCTTAAGTACACTCCTGATTATGCTACAGATGTAGATGTTTTGCCTAATGATTTCTTCAAGATGATTGACTCCTTTTTCTTTTCTTTTGTTGTTGTTGTTTTGGGGTTTTTTTATTAAGAACTCGGGAGCTTTTGGAACTGGGTCTTGACAACGAAGATTCAGAACATGAAAATGATGATGATACCAATCAAAGTTAGTATACAAAAATTGACATAGCATACCAAAATGCCAAACTTTCTTAGTGCTTTTTCCCTTCAGCTAGCTGAGACTTTGAATAAATCTTGCTGCTTGTATATGTAAAGTTGGGTTTTAATAAGATTTTCTTAGCATTGTTACTTTACCAAGTTTCTTCTGCCATTGCCTATTTCATTGCCTCTCATTTCAGGGCCATCTTTTCATCTCCTTTCTCACTAAACTACAGCGTTTCTGCCCTTACTTACCATTCTGCATTAAAATTTGAATCAGAGTTAAACTGATTTTTTTGATCTGATGAAACTGTGCTGAAAAATGATAGAATGTATACTCCTACATACAGCATAGGAGTGCCTGTTCCGTAAAGCTAGGTGTAGTAAAAAGAATAAAAGTGATGACTAAGCAAATTAATAAAGATACAGCATTTGCAGAAGCATCCTTAGATGTAGAAGGATGAACATCTGTAGAAGTATTAAATTTGCAGAGATTTTCCTCTAGTCAGATAGCTAAGAGGAAAGGGTATTAATTTTTGGTATTTTCTATCCTCTGCTTTTGTAACTGAGAAAACTGATTTGAAATCTTCTCTGATATTTAGGTGCTACACTCAACGACAAAGATGATGACACCCTCCCAGCAGAGACTGGCCAAAACCATCCATTTTTCAGACGGTCAGACTCTATGACATTCCTTGGCTGCATTCCACCCAATCCTTTTGAGGTTCCTCTGGCAGAGGCCATCCCCTTGGCAGACCAGCCACATCTCTTACAGGTGACATCAGAGATGGTGTTTTGGAAGAAAACTGCAGTTTGCTTTTTCATTCCTCACCGAAGTATATTATTGACCCAGAACGCTTTTGTTACTTTTCAGCCAAATGCTCGCAAAGAAGATCTGTTCGGCCGACCCAGTCAGGGTCTCTACTCATCTTCTGCCAACAGTGGGAAGTGCTTAGTGGAAGTTACAGTGGATAGAAACTGCCTTGAGGTAAATATAAAGCTTTGAATATTTTAAACAATTCAGTAATTTAAAGTAGAACCTTCATTCCTTAAAAAGACACTTTCATGTTTTCAGAGAGAATTTTACGTAGCTTTTAGAATGATAATTAAAAAGCCCAATGCCTGTGAAAACTTGAAATCTTTATGAAAAGTATGCTTAATGTAGAAACTTCATGGTTATTGATTTATAGCACCTTTCAGGTAATTTTTTTAAAGGCAGCAATACAATCCTGAGTTAATTTTGGAATGCTAATTATACAATTATTTTTGATAAAAATAATTAAATCTTCTTATAGTCCAGTAGATTTGACTTGCTTTCAGACTGAACATTAATTGGCAGGCATATGAAATGCAAACATACAGTGGGAATTTTTTTTTTTTTTTAATTTATTGAAATTATTGAGGTTACTGTGTTTTAACAGGTCAATAACAGCGTTCACTTTTGTTTGATTTAAAATATACATCTATGAATATATGTGCTGAAAAAGCCTTCTAGGCTGCTTTGAAAGTGCAATTAAATTTTACTTCTCCTCTAGGTTCTTCCAACTAAGATGTCTTATGCAGCCAACTTAAAAAATGTTATGAGCATGCAAAATCGGCAAAAGAAGGAAGGGGAAGAACAAAATGTGCCTACAGAAGAATCTGAGAGTTCAAAACCAGGGCCTTCAGCTCACGATCTTGCAGCACAACTGAAAAGCAGTTTGTTGGCAGAGATAGGATTGACAGAAAGTGAAGGGCCACCTCTCACATCTTTCAGGTAGCTGAGTTAAAAATTACTCTTTGAAATATTACTGATCTGATAAATGGCTGTTTGGGACTCTGGAAAGTCTTTTTAAAATTAAAATGGGTAGCTTAATTTAGTTTGCATTTGTAGTTTGTGATTAGTAGCTTCTAAAGTGAATAGTTGAACAGTCTTCAAAGAGGTCTATGGAAACCGTAGACAAATTCCTTTACTCCATGACTTCCTGCTCCAGACCTGCTGCAATGTCCTGGGTAGCCAAGTGGAGCAATTAGAACTGACAACTCGCCATCTGTGTCTGGTGGTGTTGCCCACACTTCATGCAGTTTTAGGGACTGAACTGCCCTCACTTCAAATTACAGCTTTTTTAAGAGAAATTAAGGTCTTGATTGAAGGGAGACCAGTAACAGTGAATTCCATGTAGCAGCAGTTACATGGTTGTGGAGTAATTACACTTTGGAAGCAAGACTTGTGTTTCAGCTGAAACTAATCAGCTTTATGTGCTTTTGTCCACAGACTTAGTGTACTGTGTCATTGTTTATCAGGAATAAAAAACTTAGTTGAAGGCAGAGAGTAAGAAAAAGCCAAAGTACACAAAATGTGTCTGAAATTTAACTTGATTCCACATATCTGTCATTTTTTCTTTTTTCTATCAGGCCGCAGTGTAGCTTCATGGGCATGGTTATTTCTCATGACATGTTGCTGGGACGTTGGCGCCTTTCTTTGGAGTTGTTCGGTAGAGTATTCATGGAAGATGTTGGAGCAGAGCCTGGATCGGTATGTATTTCTCAGTGTAAGGACAGTTCCTCTTACACCTAAATTGTGACTCTCTCTGGTTATTCTGATTTTGGGGTTTGTGTTTGGATTTTTTTTATTATTTTTAGATCTTGACTGAATTAGGTGGCTTTGAAGTAAAGGAATCGAAATTCCGCAGGGAGATGGAAAAGCTTAGAAACCAGCAATCAAGGGATTTAACATTGGAGGTAAAAAATGTTAGTTTATCTTCTGAATACATTTTCATTAAAAGTTGAATTATTACAGTAACTTGATAGGAGAAGTTGTATTTCCGAGTCTGCAAGCAGATGTCTTAAATCATACTCTTTGAGTTATGTTGCAATTACTCTGAAGTTTTTCCCAGGCTAACTGGTATTTTTTGAGTCTATGCAGCAGTGTCCATAAATTTGTTGTGAAGCTGAAAGTCTCTCAGTATGATAATTGGTAAAGAAAAAGCTTTTTTTCTATTTATTACTAGGTTGATCGAGACAGAGATCTTCTAATTCAGCAGACCATGAGGCAGCTCAACAATCATTTTGGTCGCAGGTGTGCTACCACTCCGATGGCTGTACACAGAGTGAAAGTTACTTTTAAGGATGAGCCTGGAGAAGGCAGCGGTGTAGCACGAAGCTTTTATACTGCTATTGCACAGGCTTTTCTATCAAATGAGAAACTGCCAAATCTAGATTGCATTCAGAATGCCAACAAGGGTACCCATACAAGTAAGTGATGCACAGCAGTTAATCTACAGAAAATATCCATAAAAGCCTTGGGTGCTTTTTTTTATATAGAAATACTTGGCATTGTGCCAGAGGCATCTCTTGTTAGCTCAGCCCAGAATCCGTAAAAATTGTGTGTTAGTTCTCTGCAGCAAGGAAATGGCTTTTCTCCCCG
>VZRV01006980.1:0-70795 GCA_013398115.1 Falcunculus frontatus | reverse complement strand
TTTCAGAAACAGGAACCTCTTGTTTTTCTTGCAACAAGAGTCTGCTTTAGATGTGCTCAGCTTTTCTGAGCATCCTTCTCTCCAGTAGGTAATAATTGTCAAGAGTTTAGCTATTAAGTGCTTACACATTTTAATATGGCTGCTCCATCTGACTTGCCACAGGCATGTTTTAATGTTCCTGAAAGTATATATAAACTCCGAAAGTATTTTGTCATTTTTAAGTTGGTACAAACACTTCAGGTCCTTTCTTAAGTTTGGCTGAACCCAGTCACTGCTTCAAGTGAAGTGATTCTGTCTCATTGATGTCTTTCAAGCTCTTCCAAAACTTAGTTTTTCTTACCCTGAAACTTAGGTAAGAGAGAGAAATATAAAGATGTTTAAGTTTATGAGGTTTTTTGCCCTTCAGGTCTGATGCAGAGATTGCGAAATAGGGGAGAGAGAGATCGGGAAAGGGAGCGAGAGAGAGAAATGCGGAGAAGTAGTGGCTTGCGAACTGGTTCTCGGAGAGATAGGGATAGGTAAGTGATTAATCTTTAACTTGTTGAAGATACTTTGTCAAATAGAATAATTGCCTTGGATATCATCAGGAAAGATACTTTTATTTTCTCCAATTAAAGGAGTCTTTTTCAGGAGCAGTTTACAGGGTAATTTCTTGTAATTCAGTCTCTACTTTTAATTCTTTAAAGAATTATTATGCTTACTTTAGCATTAATAGGTTATGTCACAACCACAGGCCATCAGTCTCTTCTGCTAAAACAATAACAAAAGCTTGTGTACTAGAATAAAATTGTGAGATGGTTTCGAGAAAACAATGCCATTGGTGGCATGTCTGACTGCTGTACCCAAAACACGAGTAATACTAAAATCTCTGGTTCATTTTGATTCTCTCTTTCTGATTCATTCTCTCCAAGCAGCTATGAGCAACACTACTATTCCAGCAGTAAAGCTAATGCTAATATGAATCTGTGTGCAAATGATACTGTTCCAGAGGATTTTTGCATTTTTCCTCTGAAATGAGTACAAACTGCTCTGATTATCTTAAGGGACTTCAGAAGACAACTGTCCATTGACACAAGGCCTTTTAGACCAGCATCAGAAGGAAATCCTAGTGATGACCCTGACCCTCTCCCAGCACACAGACAAGCCCTTGGAGAACGGCTCTACCCTCGAGTGCAAGCAATGCAACCAGTAAGACTTCTCTAATACACTTAATGATTGTTCTTGTCATCTTGTAATGTAAAAATTTATTTCCATATCCATGATTGAAATAATTGAAGCCTAATTGAAAGTATTTGAACATGTAAGACTGATTTTATTTTCTTTTTAATTTTGTTAAAATTAAATTATTTGTTAATAATTAAATTATTTATTTCTGTAATTTGTTGTTTAGCTTAGGAGGTATCTTGTAATGCATTCTCTGTTTAAAATACCAAAACTTTCATAAGACCGTATTTGAAAATGAGAGAACTGGAGGAGAATAGTAAGACCTATCACTCCTTTATCCCCAGGCATTTGCAAGTAAAATCACAGGAATGTTGTTGGAATTGTCTCCTGCTCAGCTGCTTCTGTTACTAGCTAGTGAAGATTCCCTTAGAGCAAGAGTTGATGAAGCAATGGAACTCATTATTGCACATGGCAGGTAAAGTATCAAGACGTGAGAACTGATTTTGTGGCCAAAGCACTTGTACTGTTCTACATCTAATTCCAATACATGCAGCTTATTCCTTGATAGTCTAGATATTTTTCTTTGGACAAGTGACTTTTTGACTTTGGTTTAATCTATTCTGAGTGGTTTCAGAATATGACAATTCCTTATTGAGAGCAGCCCTGCTGAGAAGGACTTGATGGGTGTTGGTGGATGAGAAACTGGACATGAGCTGGCTATGTGCCAGATGTGTTCTGGGCTGCATCAAAACCAGCGTGGCCAGCAGGTTGAGGGAGAGGATTCTGCCGCTCTGGTGAGACCCCACCTGCAGTGCTGCATCCAGTTCTGGGGTCCCCAGCACAGGAAGGACATCGAGCAAGTCCAGAGGAGGCCACCAGGATGATCCAAGGAATGGAGTACCTGTCTTACGAGGAAAGGCTGAGAGAACTGGGGATTGCTCAGCATGGAAAAGAGAAAGCTTATGGTGACCTAATTGTGACCTTCCAGTCCCTGAAGGGAACCTACAGAAAAATGGAGAGGGACTCTATAGAAGAACATGTAGTGACAGTTCGAGGGGGAGTGGCTTCAAGCTGAAAGAGCATAGGTTTAGATTAGATAACAAGAAGAAATTCATTACTGTGAGGATAGTGAAGCTCTGGAACAGGTTACCCAGAGAAGTTGTAGATCCCTGGAGGTGTGTTCAAAGCCAGGTTGGATCAGGCTCTGAGCAACTTGGCCTAGAGGAATGTGTCCCTGCCCACAGCAAGGGGGTTGGAACTAGGTGATCTTCAAGGTCCCTTTCTAACCCAAACCGTTCTGTCATTCTGTGAGTCTGTGATTGTGAAATTAAATCTGCCTTTTTATTCCCTTCTCAAGGGAGAATGGTGCTGACAGTATATTGGATCTTGGATTGCTAGACTCTTCAGATAAAGTGCAGGTAATGACCTGTTGCACAAAATTTATGTAAGATTCAGTTGTATCAGTTAATTTTAAAACCGGAAGCAATTGGAAGCTTGCTTTAGCATGCAAGACAAAGTTCTGTTTAATCATTTATTTTCTTTTGAAAGGATTAACAGTAACGTAGCAAGTAGCTTGTTGATGTGTGTCAGTAACTAGAATTAAGTGTGTTAATTGCTACTTTGACTTTCAAAACAGGAAAATAGAAAGCGACATGGATCCAGCCGCAGTGTAGTAGATATGGAATTAGATGATACAGATGATGGGGATGATAATGCACCACTTTTCTACCAACCTGGAAAACGAGGTTTTTATACACCAAGACCGGGTAAAAACACAGAAGCAAGGCTGAATTGTTTCCGAAACATTGGCAGGTATGCTACCATTAACTTCTTAGTCTGAAAAAATGTGAAAGACAATCATACACAACACCAGGGAGAGTACCGATGATCCGAGCTGGAAAAACTCTTTTTTTTTAATGGTCTCTATTTCTCAACCTGAGCCTAAATAGTGAGGAGTTTGCATATGTCAACTTGAGGTTTCTTTTCCTGTTAAATTTTAATTTTTTATCCTATTTTTTTAAAATTATGTCTATCCATGAGTTTCATTTGTGACTGATAACGTTGGAAAGCTAGCTCCAGCTTAATTCTTAGGATATTGGAACTCTTTAACGTGAGTTTGCTGAAAGATCTCTAGTGTAATTTCTGCTGTACCAAAACAAACTCCGAACATATATTTTCAGAATCCTAGGATTGTGCTTGTTGCAGAATGAACTATGTCCCATCACGTTAAATAGACACGTAATCAAAGTTCTACTTGGCAGAAAGGTAAGTTGAACGTAAACATTTTAATTTTCTCTAATTACTTAAAATCTTAACTATAAAACTGGTTTTTTTTCCCTAACCACATATGTATTAACTAGCTGAGTTGATACTGGAACTGTATGGATGTCTTTAATTTGAGGACTATTAATTTTTTCGTTTCCTATAGTTTGAACAGAGTAGATGTACTAGAAGTCAGGTATTTGACTAAGATGTTTCTTCAGAAACTGCATACTATCTCTGCTTTTTCTCTTCCTGAGACTCAGAAAAGATAGTGTGAGACAATACTAGGCAATAGTATCTTAGCTTACAGAAAAGCATTTTTCTGGATATTTGAGAGAGCTCATGGAATTAATTTGTAATTAAAATTTTGTCTCAGATGTAGGTATAATTTAATTCAGAGCAATAATTACCTAAACTTTTGACCAAAACTGCTACCCTGGCCCAGTAAAAGCTAATAATGTGCTGCACTTTTGATGCATTAGTCAATGGCATTGTAAATTCTGTCTGATCAACAAACTTAAATCAAGCTTTCTTACTGCTGGTCTTTCCTTAAATTCAATTTTGATCCCATAATCAGTTATCCAACATAGTATAATCTTTAATGAAAAAGGGTTAATGGCAGAAATTACCTTTAACTATCACCTGGTGTCTTTCAAGAGTGATTGCCTTCTGATTCTTCTCTTCAGGTCTTTCTTGTTGAATATGTATTCCTTCCAGTATTCTAATGTACCTTCTAAAACAGACTGAAAGTAGGAGTTTAACTACATTTATTTCCATGTGTTTGTATCCTTTGTTGCTAATGCATAGACCTGGCACAGATCACCTGATTTTGAATACATTCTTTAACATCCATTATGTTTCAAACTTCTGTCCTTTTTTTATAGGTGAACTGGCACGACTTCGCTTTTTTCGATCCGGTTATGTATGAAAGCCTTCGGCAACTTATCCTTGCTTCCCAGAGTACAGATGCTGATGCAGTGTTTGCAGCAATGGATTTAGCCTTTGCAATAGACCTGTGCAAGGAGGAGGGTGGAGGGCAGGTAAGCACAGCTAAATCTGTATCTCTGTAGTTTCAGAGTTTGACAGCTGATGCAGGTTGTAGTGTGCGCATAATCCGTGCTCTTCTCAGATGGCAGATAAAACATTTTACTCTCCCTGGATTCAATGCAGTGTTCTTAGACATTGAAGCCTGGATTTTTTTCCTTGGAAGTGATCTAGAGCCTACCATAAAGCCTGGCTACCACAGTCAATCCTAGGGAATTTTAAAAACTCACTTGTAGTAGTAAATTTTGCTTGGTTTTGGACGTGTATTAAGCAATAAATCGCTCTGCAGCATACTGTGGTGGTTGTTTTTAAATGTTCCTTATTTCTTTGCCATAGGTTGAACTTATTTCCAACGGTGTAAATATACCAGTCACTCCTCAGAATGTATATGAGTATGTCCGGAAATATGCAGAACACCGAATGTTGGTAGTAGCGGAACAGCCTCTACATGTAAGTCCTTAGTGGATGTTTTTAAAAAGAAGAAAAAAAAATCTGTAATATTTCAGTCAGTTAACTATTTTCCTCGTTGTGGTATTGCTAATCAGGTTTCTTTTGAAGTCTTGACAGTTTGATTAAAAGTATTTAATTTTCTTTTTTTTTTTTTGTAATTGTATAGCTGTTTATGCAGTACTGTGAAGACTGAGTACTTTGAGCAGTTTATTTTATAGAATGAAAGATAATTTCTTTTATAGTGAGTTTCATTGGTTAAATAAATATGTTCATTTCTTGAGCTCAAATGGCGCAAATCCTCTTGGAACTTTGGCTTCGTATTTGGCAGCTACTTAATTCTCATAATTTATTACAGTTGATTTGTTTGCAGCCTTGTTCTAAGGAAAACTCAGTTACAAAACAACTTCTACTGGCTTAGCAAGAAACATAAAAATTGACTAGAAAACCGTATTAAAAATTATTTTCTTTTTGAAGCCCTCGTAAAATAAAACTTAGGTAATAATGTATTTTTATAGACAGTTAATGAAGGTCCAGTCTGTCATATGATGCTACATCTAAACTTTGTTGCTTGTGCTCATTGGGGTTTCCTGCTGCACATCTGAGATTACCAGATTACATCTGTGCAGCTGAGGTCCAAATTCTTACAGAAAGAACATGTTCCTGGAATTAAGCTACTTGATCTCCATGTCTGCATATATTAATAGTTTGACTCTTGTTTATTTTAAGAGAAAACCCTTACACTTGTATTCATTTTGGAATTTTCTAAAGCAAATTCATAGTATTCCATTTTGAATATGGAATTTCCAATCTTTTCAGGATATTATTTATATAGAATACGTGTGTGTGTGTGTGTGTGTGTAATATTTTTGAAGAAGAGTTGGCATGTGTCTGAGGAAGCAAAGTAAAAGTAACACGCAAGATGCATTTTTTTAAAATTCTCATCAGATTCAGCACAGTTTAGCAAAATACCTGAACATTTTAGCATTAGAGACTGCACATACTTCTGCTCCTGGTGAAATACTAGCTCAAACCATTACTGCTTGCTTTTGCTGTAGTTGGTAGGGTTTAACAGTTGGTGCAGTTCTTTGTTTTAGAAGATTTGCATCTCAGATGATAAAGCTTTGAAAGAAAAGAACAGCTAGAAAATAACGAATCTTGAGTTAAAGGGGATTCACATGAAACTTTTCAGTAATGCATTTAAAATCAATCTTAAAAGTTACAGTGTTACAACGTGCATTTTGTGGTTTTCACTTAAGGCAATGAGAAAGGGGCTCCTGGATGTACTTCCAAAGAATTCATTAGAAGATTTGACAGCAGAAGATTTCAGACTTTTGGTAAATGGCTGTGGTGAAGTAAATGTGCAAATGCTAATCAGCTTTACCTCTTTCAATGATGAATCAGGTATGAAATAACTTACTCATAAACAGAGTTGCAGGGATAACTTAACACTGTTTGTTCTGTGTGGAGTAGTTAGCAGCATTAAACTCTCTTCAAATCTGGCATTAGTTAATAAGCCAGTGGAAGCTGTAATAAAGTTACTACTTGGGATTTTTTTTTTTACCTTCCTTTGAAAATATTTACCTTCAGTTAAGGGAGAGTGGAGAAAGCATGTTTTCCAACTTCGCTGTCACTAGATGTTATTTGGTAGTATATCTTTCTCGTGAAAATTGTGACCTAACTTTAGAACTATAGATGTGATGGATGCAAATTTAATACTTCTTGCATAGTTTTTAAACTGCATTTAGCTGCAGTTAGGCTTTTTGGTAAGGAGGGAGAAGTGGGAGTGGTACTGAGTTATGTCAGTGTTAGCCTTGCATTCAAAGCTATTAGTTTTGAAATTACTAGTCTCCAATATCAGGACTTTATGAATGCGATTGTAGCTGAGATCCAACTTACAGCACACGTAAAACAGATCTCTTAATGTTATTGTCCAGTGTAGCAGCTGAATTGTATACCTTTTTATTTCACACAGGAGAAAATGCTGAGAAGCTTTTGCAATTCAAGCGTTGGTTTTGGTCCATAGTTGAGAAGATGAGTATGACGGAAAGACAAGACCTAGTAAGTTGTCCATTCCCACTACAAACATGCAGACAAATTGGAATAACTGGTGTCATTACTGCTCTTAACCATGTCTACCTGCAGAGACTTTGTGAAGAGTTACGGTAGCAGAGCAGGGTAGTAGGGTTGGGTAGGACTGTTGGTTCTGGAAACATCAGGTGTGAATCTTAGACCTTGTTGTAACTGAAAGTAAGCATGGTGTGTCCTTCTCCATGTTCATAGGTCTCTTACCAGAAGCACAGTTTTACTCTGCACAGTTGCTCTTAAGATGAGTAACTGTGGTTGCTCAACTGTGTTGTGGGCTGGTAGGGTTTTGAGGTTGAGTTCTCTTCATGGACCATCTACTCACCTGACTTCTGTGTATCCTGAGGGCAATATGTGTGTCCTTTCTGTAAGATGTCAGTAATGATACCATGTCCTTCTCAAAGCCCTTTAGGAATAACAGATGAGAAGCATGCAAGAACAAGATACTGTTCAGGGGTTTTAATTTTTTAAAACTTCTCTGTAAATTGTATTTGTTGCACACTTCTTCAAGCTGTTTGTTTTTAACTTCCTACTCTTTAAGGTACTCCCTCTCCCTTACAGTCTCCTAAGAGGAAACAAAGAGTAGTCTGAAAAGTGGAAACTCTAGAGCACATTTTTCGTTACACATTTTCAAGTGTAACCAATCTATGGTTACACTTCGGTGGTGACTCAGTATTTCACACTTGAGACAATAAACCAAACACTCTCTCTTGCTGTCTTTTGTCTGTACCAGTACTACATTCTGTAGTCTCTAACTGGTTTGTGAGAGACTCCTGATTCAATTTGTATTGATGGCAGTCACCATCTTCCCAGATGGACTTGGGGGCATTTCATTTACTGAGGATTTGTTGATACAGGATAATTTTGAGTGCTGTTTTTACCAGTTTTATGAATGAGCAGTTGAGGAAGGAAAGTGAAGGAAGCTACTACAGAAGCAAGTAGCATGACTGTGGAGTTTAGCTGGCATATTGAAGAGAACATAGTGTGATCAAACTTGCTGTGACTGTGCAGTTCTTTTTTAACCCATCCCTACACATTTTGTAGGCAGTATGAATCTCAGCCTTGTAAATCATAATTTTAAATGCCGTCTTCTTTTTACAGGTTTACTTTTGGACCTCAAGTCCATCATTGCCCGCCAGTGAGGAGGGATTCCAGCCTATGCCATCCATCACAATAAGGCCACCAGATGACCAACATCTTCCTACAGCAAACACTTGCATTTCTCGCCTTTATGTCCCACTCTATTCCTCTAAGCAGATTTTGAAACAAAAATTGTTACTCGCCATTAAGACCAAGAATTTTGGTTTTGTGTAGAGTATAAAAAGTGTGTATTGCTGTGTAATATTACTAGCTAAGTTTTGTAGATTTTTCCATTTGTCTATAAAAGTTTATGAAAGTTAATGCTGTCATACCCCTGGTGGTACTTCAAAGATTTAAATGCAAACATTCCTGTACTAAATCTGTAACATAAAGGCCTAAGGAGCACTAGCAATATGTGATTGCAACAGTTTGCTAGTCAATAACTCCTTTGCCTAACCCCAGCCAAAGATGACAGCAGAACAATATAATTTACACTGTGATTTATCTTTTTGCTGAGGGAAAATATGTAAAATGTTCTGAAAATTCACTGCTGCCTTTGTGGAAAGTGTTTCAGCAAAGGTTCTTGTATAGAGGGAGTAGGGAATTTCGAAATAAAAAATTAAGTATGTTCTGTGTTTTTAACTTTTTTTTTATGGTGTTTAATTTGTGGTTGGCTGCAGTTGTGTATCATGTATATTGAACTTGTAAAAAGTTCCTGACAGCTCAGATCCTGGAGTTGGGATCGTTCACTTACGGAAACCACTTTCATTGCAATTTTTGTTTTATTGCATTGAACTCTGGCACATCAGATACCATCACTAATATTTTGCATGTAATCTGTACCTTTAGTGGTTTTTTTTTTTTCCTGTACATATTTGATGAGGCCAATGCACAGTATTTCATAGTTCACAATCAACATTTTTGTATCCTTGTTACAGTGAACAGACAGGCAGGAGATTGTTCCACTACCATTTCTAACCCAACACTTGTACTACATTATCTAACTATGTAAACTCAGCCTGGGCACTTTCTGGTAACTGTAAAATGTTTATAAGATCATGATTATTGAAGATACATTTTTTGGAAAACTTTAATGTTCGTGAGCTGCTTAACTTCTTTTGTATCTAGCCTTTTTTTAAGTATCTTGTTACAGTTTTTTAATAAAGAAATTACAGACAAAATACCAAGTCATACTGAAGAAACAATAGTTTTTATTTATTTAGCCATTTATACTCTAGATAACAGCATACACTAAACACAGTTGTTCGTTAAAAATCTGAATTTTGTAGCTGAAAAATTGACATGCAGAAGACATTGAACCCACATTTTACAGTTAGCAGAGAATCCTGAAAGAAACGGGCCAGGCAACCCCTCCTTTTTACAGAACTGGTTTGAAGGAAAAGTGGCTTGTTCTGAAAAATGTCAAGGCAATTAGGTTAGAATAAAATTCTCAAACTTCACTGTAGTGAGTTCTACTGTATGTTCACTTTCAAAGTGGTTGGTTGCTTTTGGGGAGGGCAGTCTTTGGCCATAATCTAGGACTTCTTTTCCCTAAGGCTTGAGAGATTTTTGAGAGTTAGAAATTGTTTAATAAAGAAAGGAGCTACTTTTTCTATGTCAAAATAAATTTCTGAAAGCTTAGGAGATGGAAGTATTGAGGAATAAGAGCTTTTGTGGTGCTGATGTTCTCCTTCTGTCTTGCTTCCCCAATGCTACTAGTCCACATTAGTGATTTTTTTTCTCCCTTTTGTTGGGAAGAGCTGAAGTAATGTTCCATCAAAATCCCAGTGGAACTCTCCTTTGCCAGAGCTCCACTGGGTTTTCCTTTCTGTCAGCTAGTTTGAGGATGACCAGAAGTTACCTACATCTGATTTTCAAAAGAGCCTCTGTTTTCATCATTTATTTAGTTGCTAGAGGTACGGAGTACGGTTGATACCACAAATTCTGATAACCAGTTGCCAAATTGATGCTGAAAATACTGTTTTCTAAATAAGGTGGACTGTTCCAGGCTTGTGTAGTTAAACTGCAGATAAATAAATAGATGTAGAATAATTTCTGCATGTACTAATACTTCCTCTAAATCATCCTAGAAAAAGATAGTTTCAATGTATGAGGATTGGAGTCTGTTCTAGATTTCCTGTTGTGACTTCCAATGTATCTTAAGTTCAAAACTGTATTAGATTTTACTATGCTAAAAAATAAAAAGCAGTACAGCCTCACAAATCTAGGTAAAGGCATTTTAGTATAGAGAAAATTAATGCTGGTATGGCTGTTCTCTTATACTAAGGAGGATGAGTTACAAAGGTACAAAACAACATCTACCTTATGCCTGGATATCAAACTGCGGTGATTATTTCCACTACCAAAACTGCCTCTAACTGAAATATGTAAAGTTAGTAGAAAGCAACAAAAGAAACTGTTTAGAATAGGCATCAAATCTCCAGTCTGTAAAATAAAGCTCCCTCCCTCACAAAGCTTTGTGAGGCTTGATGTACTAAGAAGTATCCAAGGCCCTTGGATGAAAGGCCATATATACATGTAAAGTACTATGTATATATATATGTATTGTGTGTATATGTATATAAGTGTATGTGTATGTATAACATATAAATATATGTTATATGTATATATATTTCTGTATATAGCTTAAACATTTTTTAAGTCCTGTAATGTATAGCTAGACAAAAGTTATGCAGATAGCACAGTAGCTCACCATATATACACACATAAGGCATTCTGATAAGCAGAGAGGGAATTTAGAATTATATATGCTGTCGTTATTGACTTGAAATATGTATGTAGCTTTATAAATAGCTTTTTTTCCTCTGTATGGTATATTTAAACTATATCAAGATTTTAATAAGAAAAATGTTTATTAAAATCATACACCTCCTCTCCCTTTGACTTAAGCCCTTCTGTTAGTTCACCTGAAAATGTGGTAGAGAAACTAGTTAAAGGAAAATTCTGCAATGTTTACACTTTCTAGTCTAAATCCTTAGCTGTTCACCATTGCTGAAAGAGGAGATAAATGTAGCTACTAATAAAATGTTATCACCAACTACTAGAGTAGGTCCTAATCTGAATCTAGGGAAAACTGATACTTTAGTGCTAATTTCCATACTAATTTTTGGCTTTGGTTTCTGTTACTTAGCTAGCTGTATCCAACACAAGGTAAATCACTTGCTCCAGCTTTGATAATTTTCCAGAAGTGAATAATTCTGTGGACTTGTCATCAAGTGGTCTTTCCCACCTGTGTGGTTTGGAAGTGACTTTCCCGCAAGTTAGTCATTTGGTCACTAGATAACAAGCAGTGATAAAACTGTAAACTGGCAAACTTGTGAATCCAAACCAATACCCTTCCACAGCAGCATTCAGGGAGGCAGAGGAAAGGAAATTTTCCTCAACTCTTAACGTTTATCTTTGTATGCAATTGTGCAAATCATACAGACCTGCTGTTTTTCAAAAGTTTACTTCCATGCATCTGAAGAGAGGTGTGTAGGGAGCAAGGCTGCACCTCTCCTTGGCAGCTGGAGTGCAGGTGGGAGAAGTTCCCCAGTCACCACCCACCACCTCCTGTGTGGTTGCTTCTCAGGGAGAGCCGGAATTCAGCACAGCTCCTGATCACCATTAACACCATGTGAAAGATTGTTCCCTAGGTTTCTATTAACCTCCTCCTTTCTATCCTTACTGCTCTGCCCTAACTCACTTTTTATAGTGTCCCATAGCCTGCGGATCCTGTCTCTCTGTGCATCTGTAAATGCCATTTCTGAGCTGCTTCTGTGTCTGTGCACTTTGCTTCGCTGACACTAGGATTTCTCTGGCTTCCTCTCTGTAAGGCAAACTATGGATACCCTGCTCAGTAGCTCTGATTCCCTTCCTCTTTCAAGCTTTGTAGGACTTGACCTTTTGTCTGAATTCTTCAGTTTGCCTATTTAGTAACAGGTCTGCTAAAATCAAATAGAAAATTCTGCAAATCCAGATGAACTGGATTTCAGCAAGTGTGGTGTTAGCTTATTCTGAGGTAGAATGAATGTCCACACATTGAAATGTGCAGGTGAATGGGTCATGTGAGAGCTTCAGTGACTACCTTGAACTCACAGTGCTGGAAGTTTCCACATGATCTCTGTGGGGAGGACATAAACAGGCTTCACAACTGGAAGCTGGCCTCCATCACAGTGCAGTCATTGCCCATCAGGCCTTCTGGCATCATCAGGAGCTCCAGTGGGTCCTTTGCTAGTTAGAAATCGCTTCTGTGGCTTTCATTTGCAGCTATTTCAGATCTCCTGAACTGAGAAGCATGGAGGGCTTTTAATTTTTTATATATTTTTAAAGGATTTTTTGTGGAGTTGTCAGGGTAACTTCAAGTCTTGCTTGAAACAGTCCTGTGAGAGACTATTTTCCCCCCTTTGTCAATGGCTTAATATAAAGGTATTTTTTGCCTATTACCACTACAAACTACTATTATAGCAATAGACTATTTAGTATAACAAGAGGCAGTTGGTTGCTCCCAGGTATTTCAGGACTTTTCCATAATGGTGAAACTCCTCAGTGTCCCTTTGGCCAGTGGCAATGGCGGCTTACACAAATGCATATGCTTGAATACTGAAGTCACGTAAACCTACTGGAAAATAGATATTTGCCACAACCTATGGTGAGCTTTCTTGACAAGGAGACTGCAAGGAGACTTAAGGAAATTTTAGGCTTTAGACATACTGAAATTATTCACAAATTGATTTTCCGACAGTGAACAGTGCTAAGCTGAAAAGCAGATTTCACTTTAATTTATAAATGAAAATGCTTCAATTTACTTGAAATGGCATTTTCATATACAAAATTAGACTTAGCTGCCTTTTAAAATGGGTCATAAGTATTGCCCAAAAAAGTAACACCTTTTGGGGAGAGGGAGGAAAGAGGTATTACAGGTAAAGCAGTGATGACTATATTTGCCAGAGCAGGACAGCTGCCACAGCAGTGAGGAACTAAGGGAGGAATACAGCTTCCACCATCTGTTAGGGAGCTTGTTCTAAATATGACATTGTAGGTACAGCTGAGTAATCTGAAATCTTGCAAAATTGTGCATAATGCTGTATTTCATTTGTACGTGCTTGTCTGTATTTCAGTGTTGTGTACATGACTTTTATAAAACAAAGCTAACAGAAGTTGGCAATTTTTTGTGGATGTGCAAGAACCTGCTGTTTGGTTAATCCTTGAGGTACATTTCCTTTCCAGTATTTTTCTTTTTTATGTGCATCTTTAGGCACCATGTAAGTAGACATTTGCTGCGCATTGGTAAAAGGACAGGTGTTTAAAAAGTTATCTCCAAATACTTGAACAATTTTTTATTGCTAAGTATATTAATTTATGATAGGTCTTAATCCCTGTCAGGACAGGGCATTTCCTTATTTAGGGAACTCTGAAACAGCAGCCATGACAATCGGAATTGGGGACTAAGATAACTAATAGGCAAGTCAATGTCTTTTAATATGAAGAGTCTGCTGCTTGTTGGTTTTGGCCCAGAAGCTCATGCATCTCCCCCTTAAGCCACCAGCACACGCTGTATTACACACACCAAAAGAATTTGTTTGTACATGGGTCAGTTGGGTTTGCTCTTCATCAGTCAGTGTTCCTCTAATTGCTCTGGACAAAAAGCTGGAATCCCTGGTAGTCCACATGCTCCATACGAGTGGAGCTGTTGTTGGACATGAAGATCAAGCAGCTTGTACAGGTATCTCTGGGAAATAAAACTTCAAGGATGTCTCAGAAAGAACAGTAACAGCAGATGTTAGTGTGAAAACACCTTTTCTCATTTACTGTTTGTGTCTTCCTGCTGTGCTTTTCAGTAACTTGCTGCTCAGGTACGTGTTTCTGCTCCTCAGAAAACTCCATATAGAAAACCAAAGCTGTTCTTGTGCTTAGTCAGCCGTGCTGCACAGGTCTCACCACTGAACTTTTCTTATCCCCTGCCCTGCCGAGGCTTGAGCGTCTCTCACAAGGCATAAAAAAGCCACAGGAAACAGACGCAGTCCCGAGGAGCCCAGCTGGCCTGACTCCCCTTCCCATGCTTGGGAGTGGAAAGAGAGGAGGTTTCAGTCACTGCGGCAGACAGGTGCCTTTAAAAAAAAAAAAAAAAACAAACCAAAATTCTTAAGGGCACACGAATTCTCAAAGCAACACCGAAAGTTACCTTTCTGGAAAGGAGACACCCGAATCTTTTGAAGCTCTCTCTGCTTGCAAGCAGGGAGAGAAACAAATACGAGTCAAGCTTTCACTGAGACGCCCTTGGCGAGCGCCTCCAAGCGCTGCAACTCTGTGTTATGCAATTTTATTGAGTCCTCCCCGGGGGAGGAGCGGCCTTGACCATGGCCGTTCCCCCTTCCTCCGCCGCCTCCCCTCGCGGTGCAGTCCCGCCGGCCATGGGCGAGCGCCGGNCAGCCCTGCCCGGCCGGGCCCCGCGGCCTCCTGCACCGCCGGGCGCTGCGCTGCCTCCCCGCCGGGCCGCCTCGGGGGGACCCCGGGCACCGGGGATCTCCTGCTTCGGACAGCCCTGGAAAGGGCACGGGCCCTTCTCCCCGCGCCCTTGTCCCGCCCGGGCTCAGCTGGGCCGGACCGCTCGGGCACCGCGGAGCACTGGCAGCACCTGCGGGGGATGCGGGCCGTCGGCCCGGATCGGGAGCGCTGTGGCAGCACCTGCGGGGGATGAGGGCCTCCGACCGGAGGCCGCGGGCTGCTTGGCACGGGGTCTGGGCATCGCCGGCCCTGCCGCCCCGGGGGTTCTGGGCTCGCAGAGCTGCACCTGCCGGGGCCGGGAAGGTAGAGCTCGTCCTGTGCCCCGAGCTGCCATGGAGGCAGGCGTGGGTGTTGGTGATGTTCCTGGCTTCCCAGGCCCTGTGGACCAGGAAAGTCTGCCCCTGCGAGGTGTCTGAGCTACGTTCTTGTGTCCCCCCCAGTATATCCATGCTAAGCCAGGCTGAGGTGTGTGGGGAGAAAGGGTCTTCACGGCAGGGAGACCTACATGGTCTTCCCGAACCCTTGCGTCTCATCAGTACTGAAGTATCCAAAACCAGGTGTGCCATGTTAAATACAAGTGTAAGAAACCCCTTACTCTTTGCCCCTGAACAGTGACGTGCTGTACCCATAGTGAAGAGGTGCATGGTAGTCAGTCCTGTGCATCCCCTCAGGCATGTGGAACCAGCAGGTATTGTGCTCCTCAGATGCTGTGCAGTGCAAGCCATCTCTCCCAGCAATGGTGATGGTCTTCCCAGTCTCACTGCTGGCATGGCTTGTGCTGCCCAAGGCTGGCCTGAGTGCTTTGGAGCTCGTGGGATGCACGTGCAGCCTCTTACTAGGGTATGTGAGGGTTCGTGGTCACATACCATTGAGTGTATGTGCCACATCACAGTGCTGGCTCTGCCAGCACCTTTAGCTTTTTCCCTGGCTTTTTCCCTGGCCACAGCTGATGTAGGGCATGTGATACTTGTACATGTAGCCCAGCAGCTGTTGCTGTGGGCTGGTGGTTGTATGTGTGCATATATGTTAATTATTTCCTAGTTTGCTGAATTTGAAATTAATGGAAGGAGTTTCAGTACCCCTAAGCAGTCTTTGTTGTCCATTTGGTTTATTGTCATCACCAGAAGAGCTTGTCTCTCGCAGTTGCAGAATAACTGGACTGTGATGTACTGGAGTGTGTCCAGCAAAGGGGCTGATGGTGAAGAGACTGCAGCATCTGTCATACGAAGGGAGGCTGTGAGTGCTGGGACTGTTCAGCCTGGAGAAGACTCCAGGTGATTTTGTGAGTGTGTGTAGATACCTAGTGGAGGGAGTAAAGGAGATAGAGCCAGGCTCTTCTCAGTGGTGCCCCATGGTGGGGCTAGGGGCACTGGTCACACACTGAAGCACAAGAGGTTGCATTTACATGTAAGAAAACATGGTTTTTTCTGAAGGTGGTCAGATGCTGGCACAGGTTGCTCACAGAGGTTGTGTAGTCTCCATCCTTGGAGATACTGAAGCCTCACCTGGATGTGGCCCCAGGCAGTCTGCTCTGGTTGACCCTGCTGGAGCAAGAGTTGACCTGTATGCACCATCTTCAGCTCTTTTATGCGTTTGGATCATATTATCTGAAGAGAATGAAGCAAGTACACATTATAAACTGGGTGCCCTTTGTCATTATGGTGAGTGTTGACTGTTTTATACACCATCATAGCATTAAGAAAAAGATCTGGGGTGCAGATTGAAGGTAGTATTGACCTAGTGATTGTTACCTTCTCCTGCTCCCCATACTCCTGCCAGTGCCCCCTGGATCCAGGAAGGCAAGGCAGGGAATGCGTTATGCTCCTTCAGCACAAGATGGTGACTGCTCAGAAGCCTCAGCAGTGATCAGAATGTGCCACGCACTTGAAATTGAATTAGAGAAGATGGGATTGTTTTGTAGCCACTAGCTGCCTGCCTGCCAATTTAGAGCCTGCCTGTGAAAGGCTCCTTTCACAGGAGCCTGCCTGTGAAACTCCTCTCAACCCCTGAAGGTGATCAAGGAGGTGGGATATAGGTTGAGCAGGAGGTTTCAGTATGGTGTAGTCTCTGTGACTGACCTTTCCTTTTTCAAAATTAAAAAAAACCCCCAACAACCAAAAGCATCTATTATAAAAAAATATTTGTATAGTTTTTAAAACCACAGGCCAGTTAACCTCACCTGAATCCCTGGAAAGATGATGGAATGGTTCGTCCTGCAGTCCATCTCTACACACAGGGAAGACAAGACAGTCATCAGGAGTAGTCACCATGGATTCACCAAAGGAAACTCATGCTTAACCAATCTGATCACCTTCTGTGATGGGACCATTGGCTGAATAGACAAGGGAAACCAGTGAGTTTTGTCTACCTGGGCTTTAGCCAGGCTTTTGCCAGTGTCTCCCATGATACCCTCATAGGCAAGCTCAGAAAGTGTGGGCTGGATGAGTGGATGGTGAGATGGACTGAGCACTGGCTGAATGGCAGAGCTTGAAGGTGGTCAGCATCACAGGGTCAAGTTGCAGGCCTGTCACTGGTTGTGTCCTCCAGGGTTCAATGTGGGGCACAGTACTGTTTAACTTATCTCTCAGTGACTTGGATGAAGGGGCAGATGCCTCCTCAGCAAGTTCATGGATGTCACAAAGCCGGTAGGAGCAGCCGATATCCCAGAGAGCTGTGCAACCCTTCAGAAGGGCCTCGACAGGTTGGAGAGATGGGCAGAACTTATACTCAGCAAAGGCAAATGCAGGTCTTGCACCTGGGGAGGAATAACCCCAGGCACCAGTACAGGATGGGGGCTGACCTGTTGGAAAGCAACTCTGCAGAGAAGGCCCTGAGGGTCCTGGAGGACAATAAGCTGTCCATGAGCCAGCAGTGACTGGGCTAACAGGGAAGACTTTTGCAGTGTTTCCATTTTCAAGGATGACAGCTGGTGCAGAAGCAGGTAGAGTTGTTGGTTGCATGTCAGGCCCTAGGAAGGTGTGTGCTAAGACAAGGTGCTGAACCTGCCAACCCCAAATTCTCATCATTCCAGTGAGTTATTGTAACCATCTCTATGTCCTGGGAAGTAAAAAAGGTCTTGCACTCTCATGGCCTTCAGCAGAGACTCTGCAAGATGATGCTGGGAAATCTCTCATGTAATTAAGTAATATTTAAAAATATAATAAAGTGGTATAATTGTAACCCAGAATGTGCTTCCGTGATGTATTCATTGGGCATCTGCAGTATCTATGCCAGCTATGCAATGTCCATGTGTGCTTGGGTTTTGTTTGTTTTTTTAAAATGTGAGCGGCATTATTTGTTTGAGGATATTTTCCAAATTGAAGTAAAGGAATGCTCTTTATTATGTGAGTAGTTAGAATCAGACTGGGTAGGGAAAGGGCTTTGCCACCTCCAGGAGGGTAGAAATAATGATGTTCAAAACCATCAGCTCCCCTTCTCTGCTGTATTATACATAACACCTCATATACTGCCTGTGGTTAGTTATCCTCTACAGCAGTGTCAGTAGGATCTCGGAACCAACCCAGAAAAGTGTCCTGCTGGCTGAACTTCTGATCAGTGTGAGTCATCAGCCCTTCTGCAGAGGCTGCAGCGTGCTGTCCTTACAGCTCTTTACAGCAGTTGTTTCTGGTAGGTGCTTGGTGACATGTCTGCAGGGATGCAGGGATTGATCCTGGGAGCAGATGTCCCCAGCCAGAGGTGAGGTGAAGGCCCTGCTCAGAGTGCCCTCCCTGCTACTTTTCACTGGCCTGTTCCCTAAATGTCAGCTGTCCCCACCTCGGCTGGGCTGGGAGCTCTCTGAGGAAGAGCTGTGCACAGATATCCTCTGGGAGCCCACACAGAAGGGTCAGGGTGGAGATAGGTGACTCCTGCTGCCAGCTGCTGGGAAGAGGCACCTTAGCTTTGTATCGGCACTTGAGGGAGAGCCTCCAAAGCAGCCTCCAGACCTGAGCTGGTGCGTGGGCTGCCCTCACAGATTGCATACACAGACCTCCATGCTAAGACTCGCTATGGCACAGGGCTGTCCTCCATCAGCTGCCATTAGTTGATGTGATCTCATGGCTTTCTTAAGAAACTCCATCCAGGTCCTAGTAGCTGATTGTAAAGCAAATGGCTGGGAGGTACCTGGGCAGTGAGCCTGGTGGGGCTGTGCTGGTTGCAGGCTGCAGCACCATGCTGTGACCTCACACGTATCTCTCCGTGTGTGGTACCACAGTGGCTGACGTCTTCCAGGGCAGATTTCCTCCTCATGCCGCAAAAGGCTTTGTCTTTGGCACCCAGGTGTGGGGCGCTTCCTGGCACCAGCACAGCTGGGAGGGGGTGGTTGGTGTGAGCTGTGCTGGGTAGAGCTGGGAGGACAGGCAGTGCTGCCTGGAGCACGGATGGAGGGCGAGGGGACACATACCCCAGGGACAGGCAGTGTATCCACCCCAGGGGGGCAGGTGAGTGTCTGTATGACGTGGGTGAACTTTAAACCACATCTTTTGGATAGTGCGGGAAGGAGGAATAAATAATGGTAACTTCAACCAGAACTGTGTTTTGTTTTCAGAGCCCATCGAGTGCTGCTGAAAATGGCTCAGACCTTGACGAAGAGCCTCTACTCAGAAAAAATCACCGCCGGTTTGTCATCTTCCCCATCCAGTACCCAGACATATGGAAGATGTATAAGCAGGCTCAGGCCTCCTTTTGGACAGCAGAAGAGGTGAGCCCCGGGCCAGTGGGTTGGCAAAAGACAGTTGGATCGCTGGGGTCCTGGTGCATCTTTCCTAGCTCTGCTGCTGGCTTCTGTGTTGCAAAGGTTGGAGTTAATTGCATCGAATATGAGGTGCCAGCACCAAAGCAGAACTCCCTTCATCGACAGTGGCAAGCAAGCTGCTTGCACAGGGTGATTCAGCAGAGCTGTTTTAGATGCTTAGTTTAGGATGAGGTGGAATTGTGTCCTGGGGTACTTCTCTGGTTATAGAAAAATCCTAAGTCAGATTGCTCTGATTTGTGGTCAGATAGCTCCTACCCTGCTGTGGTCTCTGAACCTGCACTCCAATGAGCAGTGCTTGCTATGCTTGGAGCAGTGCAGGCCTCTGAGCACTGCACTGCTTTGGAGAGATCACCTGCCAGGGGAGCTGGTTGTTCCAACCCAAAGCTTATACCCTCTTTGCTTGTCTGTGAGCAGTGGTCTGCAATTGCAGAGGAGTGAGATGAAAGCACTGGCAGGCTCTTAATAGACCAGAAAGCATCATGGGATGATGAGGAGCAGCTGTTTGTGGAGGTGATATTTCATTGCCTGCTTGGGAGGCTTGCTGCCCTGTTGCAGCAGAGCTTCATTTATACCGTTAAAGAAAAAGCATTTGAACTCCTGCCTTACCAGCATTTCCCTTTTACTATGTTACTGGTTCCTTCTTACACTGTCCTACCATCTGTGGGTCTTCTGCATTTTTCACATCTGACTCTACTGAAGTGCTGCTTTGGTTCAGAAATCCTACAAACAAGCAAACAAAAAAGGCCCATGTGAAGGAAGCTGCGGTTTTCTCTCATGGCTAGGGTTTGGTGTGATAGACGAGAGCAGTTGCACAGCATTTGCTTCGTACCGTTCTTTGACAAGATGGAGGCTGAACACCTGCCAAAGGCAGAAGTCCCCTCAGTCCATCTTTTGACATGCTTGGGTATAGCTTTCTTGGAGTATCAGCATTTATTTCAAGTAAAGTTTAAGTGTTTCAGAGTGAGCTCTGGTTACTGGTGCATGTTCATACTTGTGACAAAAAGGTACTAATGCTTTTCAAAATATCATTTATTTATTCAGTAGACACTGATTTTTTATTCCAAATTACAAAAGTGTAAACTGTGAAACAAGTACATGATATTACTGTTGCAGAGAGAGACAACAGTACTGCAGTGTATCTGTTGTCTTTTACAGTCACAAGTATTTAAATTCTCTACATGTAGAGATTTGAAAGCAAATGCCAAAACTGCCTCAGTCACTTGACTGGGCTGCTTCTGTTTTTACAGAATGACAAATGACAATAATGTTTTTCTTTTCATTAGGTTGATTTGTCAAAGGACCTTCCTCACTGGAACAAGCTGAAAGCAGATGAAAAATACTTTATCTCTCATGTTCTGGCATTCTTTGCAGCCAGTGATGGAATTGTAAATGAAAACCTGGTGAGAAAGACTTGCAGAGTATTCACTTAGTGTTCTTATTGTCTTATTAACTTTCCATTTTGGCTTTTTGACATTAATGCATAGGTTTATTAAATGTGTATTTTTTTTCCTTCCCATCTTACCTTTGTCAAGTGGAATAAGCAGCCTGTTCTTCTGGGAGCAGTGTTTGTGTTATATTGGGTCAGCTGTGGTGATCAGGACTCTAAATCACATCACTCTGGGACACTGTTTTTAAATTCGACCCCTACTTGGATGTGGGATGTGCATTTCTGAATGAATTAATAGAACCTTATATTTTTCCTGTACTCATGTTAATTGAGAAGTAGGGAATACAGACCATGGCTGTGATACGTATTCCTCATTTTGGTAAAATCTGTTCTGTTCTCACTGAACGGCATCCTAGAATCTGCTAGGGCTGCAGGTGGGTGCTGCTAAAAAGGTGGGAAATTCTTCCTGTCGAGATCTGTTCCGGGCTGGAGAATATCTCATCACAGGTTAGCAGTGGTATCTAGCTGCTAATGCCCAGTTTAAATCTCAAATGTTTGAATGTTTATAACACGTAGAAGATATGTGCATGTATTGCATGAACGTGTCTTATGTCATGCTGTTTATATTTTTAATGAACAAAAAGTCTGAAGCTTTGTTCAGTGCAAAGTGTTTAGTATTGCATTATTTTTCTGTTCTTCTCCTGTGTACGTGTGCCTTCACACTTCAGCTCTTAGAGGCATGCATACATGCATTTTCCTCTGCACCACAGCTATCCTATGTGAACAAAGCAGGACCAAACTGCTCCCATGCTGTCTTTGTAGCAGAGATCTATTGTCTCTCCTGTTAAGCTCAGAGTAGTGTCGTGCAGGACTGTTTTACTGTACTCATTGCCATGCTTTCTGGTTTTGGTAGGTGGCACGTTTTAGTCAGGAGGTGCAGATCCCAGAAGCTCGTTGTTTTTATGGCTTTCAGATTCTCATTGAGAATGTTCACTCAGAGATGTACAGCTTGCTCATAGACACCTACATCAAAGATCCTAAGAAAAGGTAAACCTCTGGATGTGTTACAAACCTGCGGGAAATCTGTCACTGAAGCCAGTGGCACTGCTGTAGGGCAGCAGCAGCTGTCTCCTGTTTCATACTGACTTTCTGGAGGAGTTGGGGAAAGTTCCTTAAAGCTTTCAAGGCCTGCATGCCTTGTAATGGAGAGGAGTGTTACTGACCAAGGCTTGTTGTGGGAGTATCGGAAGGTTAGTTAATATTTGTATAAGTCTTTTATTGCTGGAAGTGTGGACTGTGTGAAATGTTAAAGGTTAGATGAGCTCCTTGAGGTTATCGTGCTCCTGCGGTGCTTGCTCTTACATCAGCAAAGGATCAGCCCGAGGAAATCGAGTGCTCATGGTCAAAATGGTGTTTCTAATGTACAGCAGTCAATGTATTGCATCCTTTCAGCCTTTTTGTTGTCAGTGCTTTTTAATACAACTTGAACTGCTTATTTTTGGATGATTGAATTCTTTGGAGAGCTCCATCACCTTTGTTATCTGAAGAACTTCCTAGTCCAAACAGTTTGAAAAGCAGCGTATTCCTTCAGAGACTCCACCATGGTGATGGTCAGGCAGAGCTTGCTTTCCCACGGTGGCATCCTGTGTTGGTGATGGTGGGAGAACTGCAAGGTTTCCTTTCAGGTGTTCAGCATGGGAACAGAGTCTGTGCATGTGGGAGTTGTCCATTTCCTTTTGTGGAGCTGGGCAAGATGAGGTTTTGCTCCGTGGATAGACTGAAGTGGCTGGCTTCAAGTCTGAGAGGCACTGTGGTCTGGTGGGTGAGCACTCCTGGTGATGCCTCCTCCAGCCACCTAGAAACAGAGACTAGACAAGAGTAAGGGAATAAAGACAGGTATTTATTTGAAGGGCCTTCAAGGTACACCCCGGGGGAGCCAGAGGCTGCTTCCAAAAATTGGACCCCAAGATGGACGACAGGTCACGAGTTCTTCACACTTTTATAGGTTTGGACCATTTGCATATCAGGGTTAATTCTCCAATTAAAGCCCCAGTTTTAGCGATGTAACGCCCCTCAGCTTGCCCCCCTTAGAATCTTTAGTTTACACATTTTGGGCCTAAAAACAGCCTGGTTGTCCTTGAAGGCAAAGCCTGGAGAGGCTTTGTTATGTCTACCCAGTATGAGAGAACAGGAATTACAGGCTACAAGGAACTTCAGAGTTACACTCTAAGCAGTACAGAATTTGAAAATAGAAAAGTTAAAACCTAAGGCATCACTGGGATGGGATGTTTGAGTTCACAGCTTGCCTCCCCTGAGCCCTTGGGTTTGTTGTCTTCTGCACATTCGGCTGCCTCTGCCCTTGTTATCAGAGATCACGTCGTGGTTTAACCTGGCAGGCAGCTAAACACCACACAGCAGCTCACTCACTGCCTGCCCCCGCCCAGTGGGGTGGGAGAGAATTGGGGAAAAAAGTAAAACTGGTAGTTTGAGGTAAAGGCAGTTGGATAGGACAGAAAAGGAAAATAGTAATAATAACGATATACAAAACAAGTGATGCACAATGTAGTTGCTCACGGCCTGCTGACTGATACCCAGCCAGTTTCCAAGAAGCAGCCCCTAGCCAGCTTTCCCCATAGTTTATATTCTGAGCATGACATCATATGGAGTATCCCTTTGGCTACTTGGGGTCTGCTGTCCTGGCTGTGTCCCCTCCCAGCTTCCTGTGCCCCCCAGCCTGCTGACTGGGGGGGGTGGGGTTAGAAGCTGAAGAGTCCTTGACTTTGTGTAAACACTGCTTGGCAACAACTAAAACATCAGTGTGTTATCCACATAATTCTTATTTAAATATAAAACACAACACTGTACAACAACCAGGAAGAAAATGAACTCTATCCCGGACAAAACCAGGACAGATCATCAATCTTTTGGGGTGGGAATGGTCTCTTACATGGGTTAGTTCAGAGCCTTGCATAATGGGATCCTCTGTCTTGTGGCGCTGGAAGGGACAACCAGGGCAGATTTACATAAATCACTATTTTGATGTTTTGTCTCTGTTTTCTTCTATAGGGATTTCTTATTTAATGCCATTGAAACAATGCCTTGTGTTAAGAAGAAAGCAGACTGGGCTCTGAAGTGGATTGAAGACCAAGAATCCACTTTTGGTGTGTAGCTTTTTAAAAACTTGTTTCTGTTGCATATGTTCTGTTGTTGATCTTCTGTGAGTGAGCTGCACCCCTGGAACATGTAATGAAATTCTCCACAGATGTAGTGGCTTCTGGGTCTCTGGTTTAACTAAAGAACTAGAAGTAACTTCTGGTGAGCATGTATGTTTTTATCTTCAGACAGAGAAATACAGTAATGGCAAATGGTGCATCTTGCTGATGAGCAATACAGCAATTTGTGTCTAATGAAAAATGTGATATGTTAAACAGGTGAGAGAGTGGTTGCCTTTGCTGCAGTGGAAGGCATCTTCTTTTCTGGCTCCTTTGCTGCTATATTTTGGCTGAAGAAGAGGGGCCTGATGCCTGGACTGACTTTCTCCAATGAACTTATTAGCAGAGATGAGGTAATGTGGCATGTTCTGCACACTGTTTGGGAAGAAAAGTGAGTTTCCAGGGGAAGGGCAGAATTATATTCATGAAGAACACATAGTCTTGACAGAGAAAGGGGAAAGAAGCAGACTTTAACCAGTAATTATACAATCATAGAATCATTTAGATTGGAAAAGACCTTTAAGGTCACTGAATCAAACTGTTAACCTGCCACTGCCAAGTCCACCACTAAACTGTGTCCTTAAGTGCCACATCCACATGGCTTTTAAATACCTTCAGAGATGGTGACTCAACCACTTCCCTGGACAGCCTATTTTAATATTTGACAGCAATTTCCATGAAGAAGTTTTTTGTAATAAAAAACTAATCCCCTGCTTGATTAGGGTATTAGCTAATCGAGCTAATCCCCTGCTTGATGCAACTTGAGGCTGTTTCCTCTTGTCCTGTTGCGTGGGAGAAGAGACCGACCCCGCGTCACTATAACCTTCTCTTAGGTAGTTGTAGGGAGTGACAGGGTCTCCCCCGAGCTTCCTTTTCTCCAGCCTAAACACCCCCAGCTCCCTCAGCCAATCATCATAAGACTGGTGCTCCAGACCCTTCACCAGCTTTATTGCCCTTCCCTGACACGCTGCAGCACCGTGATGTCCTTCTTGTAGTGAGAGGCCCAAAACTGAACACAGGATTCAAGATATGACCTTGCCAGTGCCCAGTACAGAGGGAAAATCACTGCCCTGGTCCTTTGGCCTTGCTATTCATGATACAGACCAGGATGCCATTGCCTTCTTGGCCACCTGGGCACACACATTGGCTCATGTTCAGCCACTCTCAACCAGCACCCCCAGGTCCTTTTCCGCTGGGCTGCTTTCCAGCCACTCTGCCCCAAGGCTGTGGCACTGCATGGGATTGTTGTGGCACAAATGCAGGACCTGGCATTTGGCCTTGTTGAACCTCACACCTTTGTCTTCAGTCCACTGATCCAGCCTGTCCAGATCCCTCTGCCTTCCTACCCTCCAGCAGATCAACATTCCTACCAAACTTGGTGTCTTCTGCAAACTCACTGAGGGTGCACTCAATCCACTTTACCAGGTCATTGATAAAAAAACACAGAACTGACCACTGGGGCCAGTAATATATATATATATAATATATATATAGCATATATAACATAACATAACTGAGCCTTGGGGAATGCCACCTGTGGCCAGCCACCAACTGGATTTAATTCTCACCACATTTTTTGGCCTGGCCATCCAGCCAGTTTTCTACCCAGCAAACAGCATTAATGAACATAAAGCCTGGGTGCCGCTGGGTCCCTCAACAGAAATACCTGTTTTTAAGGGGAGTAAACATAAATACTGGTGTCCCAATTGTGGTTTAACCCCAGCCAGCAATCAAGCCCCATGCTACCACTCTCTCACTCTCCCACCAGTAGGATGAAGGAGAGAATCAGAAGGGTAAAAGAAAACTCATGGGTTANATTTGGCCTTGTTGAACCTCACACCTTTGTCTTCAGTCCACTGATCCAGCCTGTCCAGATCCCTCTGCCTTCCTACCCTCCAGCAGATCAACATTCCTACCAAACTTGGTGTCTTCTGCAAACTCACTGAGGGTGCACTCAATCCACTTTACCAGGTCATTGATAAAAAAACACAGAACTGACCACTGGGGCCAGTAATATATATATATATAATATATATATAGCATATATAACATAACATAACTGAGCCTTGGGGAATGCCACCTGTGGCCAGCCACCAACTGGATTTAATTCTCACCACATTTTTTGGCCTGGCCATCCAGCCAGTTTTCTACCCAGCAAACAGCATTAATGAACATAAAGCCTGGGTGCCGCTGGGTCCCTCAACAGAAATACCTGTTTTTAAGGGGAGTAAACATAAATACTGGTGTCCCAATTGTGGTTTAACCCCAGCCAGCAATCAAGCCCCATGCTACCACTCTCTCACTCTCCCACCAGTAGGATGAAGGAGAGAATCAGAAGGGTAAAAGAAAACTCATGGGTTAGGATGGAGACAGATTAATAGGGAAAGCAAAAGTCAAACACACAAGCAAATCAAAACAAAGAATCAATTCACTGCTTCCCCTGGGCGGGGAGGTGTTCAGCCATCTCCGGGAGAGCAGGGCCTCATCAGGTGCAACAGTGGCTTGGGAAGACAAACTCCATCATTCCAAATGCCCCTCCCCCCACCTTTCCTCGTTCTTTCCTCTACTTTATATACTGAGTATTATGTCACATGGTATGGAATATCCCTTTGGTCAGTTTGGGTCACCTGTCCCAGCTCAGGACAGGTGTTGTGTCTCCTCCCAACCTTCCATGCACCCCCAGCTTCCTCACCAGCATGGCAGTATGAAAAGCAGAAAAGGCCTTGGTGTTCTGTGTACGCCCTGCTCAGCAATAGCAAAAACATCCCTGTATTATCATCCCTGTGTTCAGCACAAATCCAAAACACAGCCCCATACCATACTTGAAGAAGACCAACTCTGCCCAAAACCAGCACACCGGCCAAAACCAGCACACTAATGCATATGGTATTATCAAAAAGGTGGATTTTTTTAGATTGAAGGGAATGTTTGTTTTCCAGTGCTGTGAAGGAAGGCAAAGGCCCGGCTGCTCAAGGAGTGGGGTGGAATTGCAGCTGCAGGGTGGGCTGGCTGGAGCAGGGACCTGGATAGTGTGTGATTCTGAGACTTGCTGTGCCTCAGCTGCTTCAGGCAGGTTCAAGTGGGCTCCAAGTACCACTCCCCACCTGCTCCTAGTTGTGGGTCCCAGAGCTTGCAGACAGCCGCCTGCATCCGTGACCGAGCCAGCTGTGGCAGGGTGCTGCAGAAGCAGCAGATACCACTCCTCTCCATTGTCTTGTGTTGCTGTACAGCGATAGAATCTCCTGGGAGGGGGCAACTACAGATCTACCTTTGAGGAGAGTGCTTCTTAAGATGTGAGGTGTCTGAGAGGCTACATGTCAGCACGCCAAATGTGACAGGCCATGTGCTTACAAGTGCCCCTTCTTTTCACTGCTTCCTTCCTTTCTTTTTCCTTGCTCCCCACAAGTTCGTAGCTGTTGTTTATGGCTGGGGACTGTGCACTGCACTACTTACATCACTGTCAGCACTGAAAAAGTAGAAAGACCAGTTTTGTATGCAGTATAAACATGCTAGTGATTGTAACTTAGCAGAGTTGGTCTTAAAGCGTAAAGAGCTTTTTCATAATAGAAGTAATTTTCATGGGTTAGATAAACTTCTTTGAAATGAGATATCTTATGATATGTCTTTATAAGACACTTTTGAAGAAAGTGATATGATGAGTAAGAAAACACAAATAGTTCTTCAGCCTTCACCTTCGTTGTGTCTTCTGTGAGTCATTATGAGCTGATCCATTTGAGCAAGGCAGGATTTGTTACAAGGATCACTTGCAGGTGAATGAGTGTAAGTGTACTCTGCAGAGTCGAGCACCAAAGGACTAAAATTTTCTTGAGCTCTGCTGGCATAATTCCAACTGCGGTGCTGTTATGAAGGTTAAAGCTTGATGCACAGAGCACCTGTGTTGAAACCCAGTGGCAGTAAAAAGAATCCACAATGGAGAACTACAAACTGTTTTTTGATGCACCTGGACAGATAAATGATTAACGCTCAGTGTGATTTTTGAGCTGCATGCTCCATTTCCAGGCTGTTCATGAGCTGATGCATCTCTGATACTTAAAGGTGCAAAGCTGGTGGGAGCACCAGTCAGCAGAGCACACTGGTTCACGGGAGAAGCCAGGCACGTCCTGCATCCTGCTGGTGATGTTGCCCTGGATAGGACCATGGGAAGCCTTGCAGCAGGCAGCTAATGCTATCGCTAGAGGGGAGGATATGTCCCAAATTATGTTATTTCAGGGCTGTTTTGTGACCTGAATCACAAGGATTTTATAGCCTTTCCAAAAAAGTTTTCACAGAATCACAGAATTGTTAGGGTTGGAAGGGTTCTCTGGAGATCATCCAGTCCAACCCCCCTGCCAAGCAGGGTCACATGGAGCAGGTGACACAGGAACATGTCCAGGGGGGTTTGGAATGTCTTCAGAGAGGGAGACCCTGCAGTCCCTGGGCAGCCTTTTCCAGTGCTGTCACGCTTGACATGAAAGTTCTTCCTCATGTTGAAGTGAAATTTCTTGTGCTTTAGTTGACGACCATTGCTCCTTGTCCTGTCTCTGGGCACTACTGAAAAGAGCCTGGCACCATCCTCTTGGCACCTACCTATTCTGGCTTCAGCCAAAGACAGGGTTAATTTTTTGCAGTAGCTCTGAGGCGGTAGAGCCTGGAGCTATGTGGGCATGGCTAAGACCCTAATGTTATTGGGTACCATCTCAGGTCATTTACAGGGGTGGGGAAAAGGGACTCCCTCTTCTGCTTTCGAGAAGGGCATTCCTTCCAGGGGGGAAAAAAGTAATTGGGAAGAGCAGGTAGGTATTTGTGCGGACTTTCCATGTAAATAGTTTCTTTGTCTTACACATTTTCTTATTCATATTGCTGTTACTGTTCCTTTTGTTATCTCATTGCTGTTTCCAGTAAATTGTTCTTACCCATCCTATGGTTTTCACCTTTTGTGCCTCCATCCCCAGAGCAGGAAAGGGCAAGGGGAAGCTGGGGGAGAATGAGTGAGTGGCATCTGGTTTGGAAGAGTCTTGGTGGGGGTACTGAACTGGGGAGTGCCATTCCTAAACAACACCACCTTTGAGATAATCATATGCATTAATGAGATCCCCTCTCAGTGTTCTCTTCTCCAGACTAAACAGGCCCAGCTCCTGCAGTCTCTCCTTGTGAAAAAGATGCACCAGACCCCTCATCATTTTTGTGACCTCTGCTGGACCCTCTCCAGTAGCTCCTTGTCTCTTTCCTACTGAGAAGCCTGGAACTGGACACAGCAGTCCAGATGTGACCTCACCAGGGCCGGGCAGAGGGAGAGGATCACCTCCCTTCACCTGCTGGCCACACTCTTCCCAATGGACCCGGAGATATCCTTGGCCCTTCTGGTCACAAGGGCACTGCTGGCTCAGTCAACTTGTCACCCACCAAGACTCCCAGGTCTTTTGCAGCAGAACAGTCCTCTAGTCAGTCAGCCCCCAGGTTTTGTTTTGACCCTTGTTAATGATAGTATTGGATTGTCTTGTAGCCCTTAGTCTGCCAAATTCTTCTGGTTGTTTTCACTCTGAATGTGTCCTCTTGGTGCTTATTGGCTGTAATCACCACCTTGCTGTTGAGAGGAGAAATGGTAGTGCAGTGCTCCTTTAGTCTGGCAGTGGTGGGTATGGCTGAAGCCAGAGCATCAAGTTGTTTTCCGGGCAAGTCAGAAGCTGAGGCACCTCTTGGAGCAGCTGTGTGGTACCCCCTGCAGATTGTGAGGGGTTGCTTGTCTCCTGCTGTTTTCTTACCTTGGCCAGGAGACTTTTCTGGAAATCCTGGAAACGAGCACAATTTACTAGGCTCTGTGTAGGATAGCTGGGTGGAATGAGAACGGGAGTTTAGTTGGGGCGGAGATGGTTTGTTAATCTTGGGTTTGGTGACTCTAATCTGAATCTGCCTTGTTGAAAATGCTGTTGGGAGAAGCAAGGGAAGAAATGCTGCTGAAAGAATTTAAATCAAATACCTCAAAGCAAAGAGGAGGTAAACAACCTATTTTAAGTCGCAAGTAGTTTTTCCAGTCTTGATGTAGAAGTCTTGCTGCAAAATCATCCCTGATGGGAGGCCGAGATCAGCAAGGCTCTATGTAGGATCCCTCACAGTAGAGCAGCCCTCAGAAGAAATTTACCTGAGAAACATGTATGCTGAGCATTATTTTGGCATAGGTGGCATGTGTTGGATTTGAGATGTTACTGGGTTGTAAACTACAAGTCCACACTACATGTGATAAACATTAAGACTTTCAAAAAAGCAGGAAGCTGGGAAACTTCAATCCAAATGAGGCTGCCTGAAAATAAGAGCAAACTATGTGGAGGAGGGGAAAACTGACTGTTTTTTCCATTGTTCTCTTATTTCAGGGTCTACACTGTGATTTTGCTTGTCTAATGTTCCATTATTTAGTGAACAGACCGTCAGAAGAGCGAGTCCGTGAGATTATCGTTAATGCTGTAGAAATTGAGCAGGTAATCCTGGCTGTGACAGCATCGTGGGCAGCACAGGCCCAGCCTGATGTGTGAAATAAACAAATCAACTTCGAACTTTCGAGATTCTGTGTTTGGTACTTGGCTCAGGCTTGGATCCCTGATGCATGATACCATTCTTTCCCTCTTCCGTAATGATGACAATAAGCCAGAGACTTTCTGATTCAGTTGTCAAGCAACTGGGGGAAGCTGAAGCTGGCAGCTGGTTTTCTCCTTAATGACAGAAAGGAAGGAAAGCTGTTTTATTTGATATAGAATAGAATAGTTCCAGTTGAAAGGAACCTACAATAATCATCTAGTCCAACTGCAACCATCTCCTAGAGAGGAGTTTGTTTACACATCTGTCCTTTCAGGATCTTTGTCTCTCCCTATTGTATTCACATATCTGCTTGTCCTCAGGAGAAGGCAGGGTCTGTTCTGGACACGTGTATCATGCTGGGTTCTGCCTTTTTCTGAGGCTGGTGTCAGGTTCTTTCATGTGAAGTGCTGCCCTTCTGCAGGCACAAGTTTCTGCATGGCTGAGTATTTGGCAGGATTTTAGTTTAGTTTTCTTTCCTGTTGTCATCTAACTCCTGTGATGATGACAAATGCTCCTGGTTGGTCTCACAACACTGACAGGTATTGCATCAGTGCCTAAACATACACATGACTGGGTTGAGCACTCATATATATATATCACTGCCCTCTCTGATCTGTCATTCTGTAATGGCTGGAAGCCAGGAAAACTGGTGATTTCTGGATTTATCCCTGCTCCCACTAGTATGGTCTGTTGGTTTATTGAAGTTGGAGCTTAAGCTTCCACTGAAGCTTATGCTGGGGGAGTGGGGAAAGGCAGATTAGAGGGGCAGTGATAAAAATCTTGTGCCTTTTCCCGAGTAACGGGCGAAAAATAAAGGAAGATACAGTTACTGAAAACAGAAGATCCTTGTTAAATTTAGTGATGCAAGTTATTTATTCAGACAACTTCCTGGGGATCCTGGAACATCACAAATTATGTTACTGTGAAACACAGGTGTCTTCTCTCCTTTTTCTTCTTAAATTTCATTTCTCTAAGTGCCATCTGTATTTTAACTTGTAGGAGTTTCTAACAGAGGCATTACCTGTGGGTCTGATTGGAATGAATTGCACCTTGATGAAACAATACATTGAATTTGTCGCAGACCGGTTACTAATGGAGCTTGGGTTCTCAAAGGTAAGAGATGCAGTTGCCCCAAATGCTGGCCTGCCAATGCAGCCCAGGAAAGCTGTCAGCACAAAGCACTCCTTTGTCATGCCGGGGAGCAGGTCATACTTAGTGCAGGGACTTCCTGTGAGTGACAGCTGAAACCACAGCATTAATACCTATGCTTCACTGTAAAAGAGCGAGAACAATTTAGGCCATTGTTTCCCTTCAGCTGCTCAGCAGGTTTGTAATAGGAAACGTAAGCTGTGCTCAGATGCTGCAGTGTTTGGAGAATAACAAACACCTTGCACAAGTGAACTTCGCCATAGACCAAACTCCTGGGAGTGGCAGTACTGAATTTGCTTAGATAGGTGTCCGTAGAACCTACAGGATATTGCAGCCAGAGGCGGTCTAGTTTGAAAGAGTTTGACAGTTTTGTTTGTTGGGGGGTTTTTAAAGCATTATTCCCCTGTCAGAATCACCAGTGTAATACTGTTTTCCTTCCCCAGGTCTTTCATGCAGAAAATCCTTTTGATTTCATGGAGAATATTTCTCTGGAAGGAAAAACAAATTTCTTTGAGAAGCGGGTTTCAGAATATCAACGTTTTGCTGTTATGACAGAAACAATGGACAATGTCTTCACTTTGGATGCAGATTTTTGACAAATTGGCAAATGAGTGGTGACTGTTTCCCTCTCCTCATCTCCCTTTATGCTGTGAAGTTGACTTAATTTCCTCTCACGGAATCAGAGTCTGCTGGGATTTTTTCCTGGGTTTTCATGTTGTTTGTCAGAGGAGTAAATATATTTCTCTCTGTGTCATTTGAATAAAAAAAGGGGGATCATTTGTAAAAAATTTATATGGCTTTGTAAAAGGATGGCCTTTTTAAGATTCCCTTGACTCATCTGCTGTCAATGCTGTCTTTTAAAATGACACAGATACTACTACTTTTTTAAGACTTCGGTAGTGTTTTAAGAAAGCAAACTGCATATTTACCTCATGTTATGGTATTTTAATCTGAAAACTAGATGAGGTGTCACTCCATGTAAAAATGTTGCTATAAATTATTTTTCTGTTTTCATGTTTATAGATTTTGTCTAGAGTAAAAGCTCTTCTATTTCATCCTGCTGCAGATACAGTAATAATTGAATGTGGGAAGTCATTAAGGAGGTCTGAACTATAGAATAATATTAAACCCAGGAATTAAGTTTGATCTCCCCATTAACCTAGGTTCTGTTTAAAAAAAAGTTTTACTCTGGTTGGAAAACTGATGGGTCTTGGTAGGCATTTAGTTCAAATACATGTGATTCTTGTCTTACAGCTGTTACTGAACAGGTCAGTGGACTTTGAATGGTTCTTGAAAAGGCACACCTGTTAACAGTGGAGAAGAACCACATCCTGTAGTTCTTTGGCTTGTGCTGCCTGTTTTTCCTTGCTTCACTGATCAAGTGCCTTATTAAGCAGTCTGTAGTTGTGCTGTGTTTGTAATCATCTGACACTGAAACAGCCAGCTCTGGGTGTTGTCAATCTTCCCAGTGTCGTGCTAGGTGATTTGATATTCTCCCCTTCTTGGTTGCACTTGTGCCTTGAAGGGGTGAGAAGACATGTCATTCCAAGGGATTATCCCTTGAGGTGCTACAAACATACTACTTGGGCTGTAAGGAAGCACCCAGAAACATATGAAGGGATGTCAAGTTGTGTGTTTAATGTCAACCATTGGAACCACTGTCACAGAAGAGCTTCTGAAAGATGGCATTAAACCTTTCAAAAACAAAGCCAGAAGTAGTATGGAGTAGCAGCATCTTACAAAGGACTGTTGTTTGGTTTTTGATTGTGTGCCTGAAAACGGTAATTTTTTGATATCAGATGGAGAGAATGGAGCAATTGAAGAATGAAGAATGGCTAACTTGCTGCAGTGGTACTTGGGGTGAGAGGGATGCTATTCAGCTGTACCCAGTTTATCTGCAAATAGATAGGCTCTTTTTTTCCCAAAGATGAAGTGAGTGTACAAGAGTTAGGGTTCTGCTTTATTAAACCTAAGCATTTTTCATAATGTTCAGCATTTTGTGAAAGAGCTTTTGTAAGTCTTACTGTTGAAAACATCTTGTGCTGGTTTTGATACACCTGGCATAAGCTGAGCCAACAGCCCAGGGTTATCAGTGATGGGGTGGTGTAAGTGTTATTTCCCTGCCAGCCCAGATCAGCCATAGTCCTGGGTATCTGACTTCCATGAAACAGGTCCACTGCCTTAGAATAGTTCCTAGTGGACAAACTGTCCCTGCTGTAAAAATAAGCAGCAACATTGACTGGTTTTTTAGTCTCTGTAAAAGATCAGGAGTATGTACTGAGCATGGAAATGGAACAGCTTTTTTTTTCCTAGAGCGGAGCTTGTGTCATTTGACTTAAGGTACTTGGAAGAGGGCAGAGGGGAACCTGGAGAACACAGAGAAAAGCTGGAACTTGTGGCCCTCACTAATGTCCTGCAACTGCAAGAGAGTGGTGGACTCAGAGGGAAAACCCAGCACCCTTTGGAAATACTGAGTTGATAGGGGAGAAAGAGAAAACACTGTAAATGGGTCTGTTGTTGGAGTAAAGGGACCTATCATGTCACTGAAAGTACTAAAAAGCATTTATTTTGAGTCTTGTGAATTATGATGAGAGTATAGAGAGTATTCTAATATGAAACTGCAACGTGCTCAGGTTCTGTAAATGTATATGGGATACCAAAGTCTGGTACAACAGCTCCCACTCAATTTGTGTGTAAAATATGTGTGTAGTTTCAATAAAATTTGAATTTGGAGAAGCCCATGCCTTCATTTACAAGTTACATGCTTTCTTGTGAAATCCAAAGTGATAAAATTGGGATGTGACAGAGTAAGTCAGTATTCACAGCTTTTGGGTTGTGGGAGAAAGTTACAAGTGCTCCATATATTGTCTTGCACTTTTTTGAGCTCTTGACTTGCTGTTTCTTGTTCCTGGGAATAGGTTTTGCAGTCTAGTGAGCAAACGAGTGGGTTTGGTTTTAGTTTGTTTTGTTTTTAATTGGGATTTTCTGGCTCAAGGAGAAATCTTTTGGGAGTCTGTAAGATTCAATGAAGAAACACTCCAAAAATGTATTTTCAGTGGGTGGTACCTGATATATCAAGGGCATCATGCCCTTGGGGCAGGCACCCTGACTGCCTGGGCACAGCATTGTGGGGTTCAGCCCCTGAGCTGGGGCTGGCCAGGCACCTGCCTGAAGGCAAGCACTGGTCACCTGGTTCTGAGCCAGCACAGCTTCATACCTGCTTGTGTCTGCACTCTCAGGGCTGTCATTTCAAAAGTCTTGTCCCTGCAGCCCCTTTGTGCCTCCTTCAGACAGGCATGAAGGGCACGTCCCTTCTTCTCCCACCAGTGGTGGGTACTGGGCAGAAACCCAGTGTGCCTCTGAGGGCTCTGTGTGTCTCACGCTGTGGCCATCAAGCTTAAAATAGCCTCATGGGTGTGTGTGTGGGAGAGAAGGTGCAAAGCATCCCTTCAATGTGTATGGTCTGTGTGCTCTGAGTTGGAATACGGCTGGTGTGTGACTTCCACTATAGTTCCAGTGGGACAGAGAAGGTACTTCCTGGAGGTGTTTGTCTCATAGTGAAGAACATGTCTGCAATGGTCAGATGAGCAGAAACCTGTCTCTGGGGGCTGCAATAGGAGCTGAGGCTCATGGGAAGAATCCCCCCTTTTAAATTCCAAAGTGGGCTCTGTAGCTCCCGTTGTTCCCATTCAAGCAGACGTGTGCCTCCCAGCAAATCCCATGAGCTGATTGTAAGTAGCCACAAGCGGACAGCTGTGAAACCACTGTAGGTCAGCGAGTATTCCCAGCCCTTGCTGGGAAATAAAGTGGGTGAAGACAGGGCAATTAGCAACCTCTTTTTTAGTGTTTTTGGATGGTAAGATTTTTGTGGCAGATGAGGATGCTGTGTGTGGCAGTACCTTCAGAACTGTGGCCAGCCCCTGGCCGGCTGACACTGCTGATCCACTTCCACCCCATTTCTTGTCCTCGTCTTTGAATGATGAAGGCTTTGAAAGAGCAAGCGTGGCCTCCCTGCCTGTCACCCAGTCTGCCGGAGGAGCATCTTCCTTCTAGCCTTCCTAAGGGGATGATCTGGGCTGGTTTTTCCTCCTGGTGGAGCCCTTGAGTCAGCAAATATTAATGTTTCTGTCACTATCAGCTACAGCTCCTTCTGGGAGTCAGCCACTGGCAATGCTGATGCGTTAATATTACGTGTAGCCGAGTTTGTGTTTGCCTGGAGGATGCCTGTGTGCCTGGGGCTCACTGTCCAACCTGCACCCTGCAGGAATGCTCACGTGCACGTACAGACTGTGTTTGTACGTACGGGTGTGCACGTCTGGCACACAGGGATGTGCACGCTCAGCACACGCGCCAGCAGAGTTGAGGGGAGAAGCTGTTGAATGTCAGGCTTTAGCAAACCCTCTCCCTGGAGCAGAAGGGCAAGGTGGGCACTGTGATGTTGCTGTTAAGAGATGCTATTCCTGGTTTGCCAGCAGCTGCTGCCTTGCCCTGCTTCCTGCAGCCTGGGCACAGATGGGCAGTGGTCCCATCCCATCGGGCATAATATGGCTCTAGGAACCAGGTCTGCCCTGAGAATAGAACTGTGCTCTGCTAACTTCAGCTCAAGTTTTTTCAGCTTGAAATGCCGGTAAATCTCAGGAATGGCTGATTTTGGCCAGTGCGGAGCACGCATTTCTGATTTGAACAGTAAGTTTGGCATTTGACTGTTTGAGTGTACTCATGTGGGCAGGCTTGGGAATTCCTTGTTGAATTTTGACCCTTCTAATGAAATTAGAGGATTAGTGAGTGACAGACGTGAGGTTTCCATGATAGGCAGTGGTGCTGCCAATATCTCAGCTTCTTGTGGAGTGCTGCTGATCAGGGGCTCCTGCCTTGCAGATCCTTTTTTACAAATCTGCTTGAAGGGCTTACCTGGGAAATGTCCTCCTCCCAGGACTTCTATTGCTTTGCCAGCACCATGCATCACTGCATTGGCTCTCATGTGGCTGCTGATGGGTTCAGGGGGACAAACCAGTATCAACAATCCCTTTCTGTGCTGTAGTCCACTGTTTGGTTAATGTTACTCTGGGAATGGCCTCACATAACTGCTACAGCATCTCTAGGGAGCTTGTAGGAGAGCTGCCACAGAGAACTGCATGGACCAGCCTGGCATCAGGGGTGAGGTGTTGACTCCTGCCATGGGGATAGGCCATCTTTGGGCCTTGTTCCAAGGCCTTGCCTGTTCCTTTAGGAAATGCCTTTTGCTGCAGAGGCAGGGGGAGGTCCTCACCAGCAGATAATAAGTAAACATCAATAGATTGATGGAAAGTTACTTTGGATGCTTCTGTGACTTCACCAGCAGGGACCGACTTTGGATTCCGTCCCTCTGGTGCCCAGTGAATGTCAGAAAAAAAATCTGTGCTGGCACAATGACAGCTGGATGGCTTGTGATGTGATCTGCTCAAAGGCTGTCCTTGAAAGTCTTTCCTAAGTGTCATATCCTACTCCTACTCCAACTCCGACTCCTAAAGTAATTAGGCTGCTGGGATGCTGTAAGCAGCTCTGCTGGTCGCTGCTCTGCCCACTCTGAGTGATGGCTGGCAGGGTGCTGCCATGCCCTTCCAGCTGCAGCTCAGGCTGAAGTCCTGCCTGGCTTGGGCTTGGCTCTTGCTGATCCCAGTGTGCAGCACCAGTGCCAGAGGAAAGGCCTGCAGTGAAGCACTGTCCTGTCAGACTGGGGGCAGATGCTGACCATGTTTGCTTGCCCCAGCCTGGGCTGAGAGGGGGCTGCATGCTCATGAGGCTGGTTTGGTTTTTATAAGCCCCTCAAGCCAGGTCCACTTTTAGGTCATCCATAAGTTACTTCTTCTAGTGATGAGGCTCCCAAAATCACACTGGAGGCTCTGGGTGAACAGCAGAGGAGTTGGTGGGATTTTTTTTTCTTGTCAATTGGCAGATCCAAGAGAAGTGTTAAGAACAAGTCTCAACATCCAAATACATTTTACTGATCTGACAAAAGCCTCTGGCAGTGCAGCCTAAGCTGAACTTGAGATCTTCTGGGAAAGTCTGCCTCCTCATCACTATGCCTTAGCCCACAGACATGTTTCTGAAGAGATTATACTTGGGTTATTTTATGAGGAAATGCAAGAATCCTTTCCACAGTTGGTGGCCTTACCATGCAGGAGGCTGTCCAGGCTCTCCACCTGTGCTGTGTCTGCAGGTCTGTTACCAAGCAGCCTGTCCAGGGCCCATTGTGTGCTGATGATGGTCACCACTGCTGGCCTCTGCCATAGAGGGTCTCCAGAATGGGATGGGCTGTCTGCTGCTTCACAGGCAGTTTTGAAAGATTAATTGAAGGCGGACTGAGGTGGCACATCAGCCACCTCCTGAGGGACAGAGACCACTCAGGGAAGGGCTGAGGAATACTGAAGGCAGTGACATGCCTTGGGTAGGAAAAGTATGACAAGCAAAACATGTGCTGGTGGCAGTGGGAGTGACAGCCCATTCACTCCGCAGTGCTTGGATGCCAGCAGTTGTGCCACAGAACTGATCCTCATACACAGACTCACGTGGTCACTCATGTCCTGCAAAAGCTTTCCTGAGGGCTTCATCACCCCAGCTTTGGGGAGCTGAACCCAATGGTGAGCAGCACAAATACTGACTAATAAATATCTAATAATAGTACTGAATAATAACACCAGTGCTACCATCTGCTCACTTGGAGGTCATGGCAGAAGTAGCTTTGGGGGCCTGGAAAATCACAAGTACTGGGAAGATTTGTTGCCAGTGTTAAACACGAGGAGCCCAGAGCAGACCTGGGGAGGCCTGAGCCCTGAAAGTTTCAGCTCCACCACGGCTGTTGCCATTCTGACCTTGGCAGCAGCAATGCTAAAGATTGAGATCCCTCTGCTCTGAACCACAGCCCCTCAGTGGAGAGATCCTCATTCCCAAAGCAGGGCCTGTGCATGTGGGCAAGCCCTGGTGCATGCAGGACACAGCAGGCTTTAGATCTCTTCTATGAGATAATTTACAGCTTTGGAACAAGTATGATTCTCTACTAAACTGAATGTTTCATTACTAGGTCTCTAGCATTTGAAAACATTTCTATTGGACTTTACTGGTTGATTTGCTACTAGGTTAACTTTTTCTGAGCTCAGGCTTGCTTTTCTCCTCATAGTATGGAGCAGGACTTGGGGTGTCCTTTGGGAAAGTGGCAGCTTTGAAGCAGCTCCTCCAGACCAGACCCGAAGCCAGGGACATCTAAACTTCCTTTTGATGCACAGAAACTGCCCAAATACCTGCTTCTCTCTCAGACATCTCAGCTCTGCAGGTGGGAGGAAATCAGGGTTACTGGGACTGTAGGGGAGAATGGGCATTAAATGAGGCTCCAGGAAAGCAGGGAAGTTTCTTTAAAATTTACCTCAGCCTTTGAGTTCCTCTTGGCTAGCTAACTGTGGAGAAGAGTTTCCATTAATGAATTTAAGCCAGATTAGTGAGTAAAGGCTGTTCCAATCTTGGTTGCAGGGTCCCAGGGCAGTAATAAAACCCATGGTGCAGAGGAGTACCAGTTATACCAAGCATTTCTGCCCCATGAGAAGAGGCTTGCCTATCACTTATTGATTTCTATTTTCTTTCAATTGGAAGGAAAATAGAGTTAGATTATAGCTTATTAGACTGACTGGAGAACTGAATGTTTTTATTAAATTACTTCATTCACAGTGTGTGAAATTGCTGGCTTCAGAGATGGGTGTTATGACAAGCCCTGACAGCTGCCTTGCTCCTTGCTCAGTCATCCCTCTGTCGCCTGCTTAGTCCTCCCTCCATGGGCTAATGGGACGGTGCCTGGAGGGGTCCTACAGCCACTATCATACATGCCTTGTTTTTGGATTAACATCATCATGGAAAAAAAGCATTTATTGGTTTGTTTCTTCAAGATGCTTGTTGCTAAAAGCCCCTTCCATGAAGTTGGTCCGGTTTGCTTAATTCCTCATTAGCAGAGCAGGGTGTAAAGCCAAAAAATGTTTTCCCAGCTTCTCCCACACTGAGCAGGGTTTGAGGGCAGAGTGAGGATGTCACCTGCCTTTGGAGCACCTTTGAAAGGACAGCAGCTGGCCAATGCCACAAGCCCTGCACCCAGGCAGAGGGACAAGATGATGAGTCTTCCTCCTTGTAACCCCCAGTCCTCTTGAGCTATAAGGCTGTAAGGTAGTGGCCACATCCATGGGATGTACATCCTGCATCTGGTGCAGGCAGGATGTTTTGTGGCTCTTGATAGGCTGATGAGGCCAAACAAACTCATGGGGAAACATTGCGTGCTGCTGAGATAAATGCAGGGATTCTCACAGTAGGACATGGCCTACTACAGTGCCTGTTTGCAACACAAAGTCACTGGATAAGAATTCCTCTGTATAATCAAACAGTAACTGTATTTTTAGCTGTCTTGATTTTTTTCTTTTTATTTTTTTCCCCACTGACTGATTTTATTCGCCTTGGGCCCATTAGATTTGCCTATGTTAAAAACATGAGGTTCTTGAGAGGTGCGTTAAAGCTCTTCCGTTACTTAGTATATTAACCTACATTTATTCTTGGTGCTGCCATACTTTGTGGTACAACACCTGCAGAAGCAAATCTTTCTCTTCCACATCCATTAGATGGAAATAGCAGCACTGGCATATGTTGGCTGTATTTTAAGCTCAAATGGTGTTACCCAAAGCCCATAAAACAAAAACCAATTGCGGCCACTTCTGTTTCATTTGTGTCATGGCTGCTAATTTATTTCCGTGTTACTGCTGAGTGTAGGTCCAAATTAACAGGGTCTGGTTAGTCTCACATCAACCACACAGAAAGTCAATTTTTTGGTCAGGAGTAGGAAAGGCAATTTTTTCCTCCAAACATTTACTTTTGCTTGTGAGGCTGAAAAACAAAAGTTTACCACAATTGCACATGCATCAATGATGTTCAACACAAATACTGCTTGTGCAGATGGATGGCTGTGGTTGGGGTGAGAAGTGTTTTCCATAGACCTCAAGGATGGGAAGGCAGATCCTTACACAGGATACTGGTGGGTACAGAAGCACAGAATCACAGAATAGTTTGGGTTGGAAAGGATCTTAAACATAATCTAGTTCTAATTCCCCTGGCATGGGCTGGGACATTTTCCACTAGACCAGGGGGCTCAAAGCCTTATCCAGCCTGGCCTTGAACACTTCCAGGTTGCTTCTCTTGGCAACCCGTTCCAGTGCCTCACCACCCTCACAGTAAACAATTTCTTCCTAATATTCAAATCAAGACTACCCTCTTTCAGTATCATGGGGAGCCACTGGAAACATTGGACCCAGTCAGTGCCTGATAGATGTGAGACTGGAAGTGTGGCTTTGGTGTGCTAAGCACCTAATAAAATCCCATTCTCTGCTCTTTCTGCATAAAATAATACTTACACACAGGTGAGGTTGGGAGTAAGTTAGAATGAAGGTGGGGTTTGTGCCATGCTGGGTATTCACCTTCCCTGAGGGCCAGGAGTGTTTTAGACTACACTAGAACAAACATCCATTTAAAATAAACCCAGAAACCTATGAAGCTGCAGTCCATTGGCAGAGTGTGCCAGCCCTTTGCTGTGCTGCGCTGTGCTGGGCTGGTGGGGATCCAGCCCTGCAAGCAGAAGCCAGCAGGGCCCCTTGCTTGGCTGCCTGGTGCCTGCTGGCAGAGTGAGTGCTGTCAGAGATTGCCAGGAGGACTTTACAGTGCTGGCTTAAAAGCATTCATTTATTTCCCAGTGGCCACCCTGAAGACCTTATCTGAAGCTAATTAATTGGCAGCAGCAGCTGTCCTAATTTTATCACAACTGCCTGGCTTTTGCAATGAAAGGCAAGAACATAAGATCATGAGACGGAGGTAGATTTTGGTTCAGGGGCAGCAAATACCTCCAGGGCGGTGTCCATCCATATGGGACACCCCAGCTGCCAGCTGGCCTGAGTGCCACCACGGCAGTCGTGGGCTGAAGGCAGCTGGTGATGTTTGCAGCAAGGAGCTCAGTCTCCCTGCTTCGTAACTACCCTCCCTACAGCCCCTTGGAGCAGCCTGCACCACATCCTGGCACTCCTCCTGCTGCAAGGCTGCAGTAAAGCTCACACAGGTTATCCTTGGCTCCTGGGGCCGTTTCATGGCAGGGAGCATTTATAGGCTCATAAACTTTATTTGAGAGCCCTTATAGATTAGGCAATAAACTTCGTAGGAGTGAAACATGATTTTATCCGGGAAGAGGTTTTGCATCCAGAGGTTTTCCTCAGTGGCAAAATGTGTGGTGGTCTGGGACTGTGCCGTGCATGGATCCGTCAGCTGAGATAAGCAGCGTGGGCTGGAAAGTGCCTGTGGGGTTGCCCTGCAGACTCTCTTACTTGACCTTGCCCTGGGGTGTGAGGAAAAGGAAGATGTCTCCGTGAAATGCAGGTGGGTTTGTGAGACAGCTACAGCAATCACTGCGACCTGCAGCAGCTCTGTGCTGTGGCTCAGTCTGTTGGGACCCGAGTGTGCCATTTACTGTTCTCTCTATTTACATGTGCTGTGAGAGGAAGAATGAGAGCATCATGTGGAAGGCAAATATACTTTACAAAATTAAAAATAAACCACAGCCCCCTGCTCAGCTGTTCTTTGGCATCTCCTCCTACATAGTAGGAGCATCTCCTGTGACTCTCCATTAGTGACTGATGAGTTATTTTTCCCAGGGCCACTGGCCTGCATGACGCGGCATCCTCCCACGTGGAAGTGGATGCCAGCTGCTCCAGGGTTCCAGTGGCTCCTCCTGCTCAGGGGCTGGCACGGCCAGTGATAAGTTGTGCCCGTGGGAGGGAAATGCCACCAAGAAACCTGTCATCTCCTTCCCTCCCTTCATCTCCTTGAGCAGGGCTTTCTGCTCCTACCCTGGATGAAAACCAACCCTTCGTCCTGATGGTCCCTGGGGTGGGTGCTGACCATTCCTTCCTGCTGTTGTGCCCCTGAAGCACTTGCTTTTTGCCCAGGGAAGCTCCCTGAGGAAGCAGATGGGTGCTGGTGCCATAGCACTGGGGTGTTTTACGCACTGCTTTTGGTTTTGCAGGGACACTGGGCTAAAAGGTAGAATGGAGCATCTCTGCTAGGTAATCATATTGTAATGCACTAAAATTGTATTTGTATTTCTGCCTACACATTAGCATGAATCTTGCTTTAGGAGTCTAATTAGTGTAAGTTAAGAGCTGGGGTGCTTGAGGCAGAAGCTGAAGTGGAAGCCAACTCTGCAAGCACCGGAAGAAGTTAATTAGAATAATCTTGATGTGACCTAGTTTAATTTACACCTTCCTCACATCCTTGCAGCTCTCTTCCAAACCCGCAGAGTGTCAGCCACACAAGCTTAGGCTGCTGATTAATAAAATTCACGGAACCTGTTATGTGAAGAAATCAGAGGAAGATTGTACTTAATTAAGAATGTTCCCTTGGGATACACAATATCCTTCTGGACTTCTGGTAACACCCAGCCTGCAGCTCCAGATGATGTTCATTGCACAGGACTCTAGGCCCAAGTTAAGAAGTCCTCCAGAAATGTCATGGAGACCAGGACATTGGTGGATGCACAGCAAGTTTGACCCTATAAATCTCCTGGTTTTGCTGCAAGAGCTATGTTGTACAATGCTGAAGTCAGAAGAAAGGAGAAGCTGTAGAGTTTTCAGAGTCCTTGAGGTCTCCTGGGTAAACTTTGCCATTCCTGAAAATGGCCCGAGGGAGTTCAGTCACACTTTTTGTGTTAAAAGCTCCAGAGGTGAATCATGAAAATTTTCCCAAGCACACTGTTGAGTAGGAGCTGCAGGTATTAAGTGCAACAGGTAACTACAGTCATGGTTGCTTTGTAGCCACTGCATTGCCATCATTTGTTTAGCATGTGCATTGTCCTTCTCTTCTTCTGAGGTCATGAGACAACCTGGCTTGTGACCATGTGCTACAGTCTTCTCCCCTGCATGCCCACAAACCATGGCAGTTTGTCTGTCTCTACCCAGAGCAGGCTCTGGTCCAGAGCAGCAGCTAGAAAGGGGCTGGTGTGGCTCACATCAGTGCTGGAAAGTTAAATTCTGCACGTGGCTGCAGGACAGTGCTTGAAGTTGTTTCATCCCCTGTATACAGAGGGACATATGACCCATATGTCTGGCACTGGCTCAGCACCAAATCTTGCCTTTCAACCTTTGAAAGTGGCTTCCTGAGGAACAATTTGGGTTAAACCACAAGATACTGTGCCTGATTTGAGACCTCCTGGGGGTGGTTTTGGCCAGTCATACTGGAAATCGGAGCAGATGATGAATGTCTGGCATTAAATTTATCAGTTCATGATGAAGAACCTCCAGAAACAGAAATGGTTCAAGATGATGATTCCAAGGCTGTCACAGCTGAGAAAACACTTGGTAGATGTGAGGGATAAAATAATGTTTTGCTTCAGCCGTTGTAACCAGCCATAAGAACATGTGCTCATGTCACCTAGGCAAAGGTGCACAAGGCCAGGCCTCATGAGTGGAGTGTGAGGAAAAGGGGAGTGAAGCAATGCTTGTTGCTGGGGATAGAAGGGGGAAGAGAAAGGAGGTATTGGTTCAAGCACAGTAGGTGGTTGGAAAGAATGTGACTTCCTGAGTACCCAGCCCAAGGGAAAAAGGGACAGGGACCTCACAGGCCAGGGAAGGGCATAAAAGTTTGTGCACTTAAGGGGGAGGTGTGCCTCCTCAGTGAGATGCACCTGACTCAGCTGACTCATTTATATTAATAAATAGTCTTGCTCAATGACTTTTGTCTTTTTTCAGCTTTATCGGTGAGTATTTCTCACAGTAGATCCCCAGCTGCAGGTTCCTTCTGAAGAGCACCAGATCTTGAGTGCAGTCTCATGTCTCTCAGGGAGTAGTACCTGGAGGAAGTCACTTTCTACCATACGTGTCTCATGGCTTTGCTTGGGAGGTAGATAGTTGTTCTGGGTATGGGTTTGTCCTCTCTGCCCTGCAAAGCAAAGGATGCTTTTCAAGAAAGAAGAAAACCAAACCAGCGTGAAACCTCTTTCTGGTTTTCTAAGCTGGGCCTACTCAAGGCCAGGCCTCATTCTCCAGTTACCAGCTTCATATCTTGGTTCATTAGCTCTGTCATATCTGCCTTATCTGGTCTGTCAGACCCACCTCTTGGGATGACAGATTTGTCTCTGTTTGGTGGAAAGTGCTCAGGGAATTTATTTTTAGCTTACATGGGCTTCAGTGCCAGGAAGCCTGAAGTATCTGGTCTTTTCATGTGCCAAGTGTGTCTCACACTGTGGTGTTAGGAGCAGCTCTTATTGGTCTTCATCTTTCTCCCTGCATTTTAGCACGGTGTCTTCAGTGGCTTCTGTGTTCTGGTTTGCTCCTCTGGGGCTGGGAGGGGAACTGTCACATCCTCTGCAAGTGATGAATTAGCTATCCCTATTTCAAATTGTCACATCCATCTAAGGAAAAGAGCCCCAAGTCCTCCCACCTCCTTGGAAGGTGGAAATGTTAGTATACTATATACTACAGAGGGAGAAAATAAATGCGTATGAGAGACATCAGCTGGGACCTGGTAACCTCTTGTTATACCAGGGTAAGCTGGGGGAGAAGGTGATGGATGCTGGGGATGTTACTGGAAAGGATTGATTTCTTCCACGTTGAACTTCATATAAAAGTTATAAAAAAATTCATATAAAAAAATTAAATCCCAGCTTTTTTAAAAGACCACATGCATTACTACAGAGTCATATTACAAAACTGCAACTTTAGCTATGTATTTGAATTCCCAGATGTTTGTTATTACAGTCTCACTGTACCTTCTTTTCTTCTAAAGTACCGTTTTTGCAAACAATGTCTTTCCTATCTCTGCATGTCCCTTTTCATTCCCAGTTCCACTCCTTGCTGCTAATATTGCTGCCTGGTATAGTAAGCACTAGGAGGACACCATGGGCAGGCACAGATATTCTGATGTTGTTGGGATGTTTGCAGGACTGAATTTACTTTAGTGAATTGAGAAGGGTCTCAGGTGAATGGAAGTTGCCTCTAACAGCAAGGAATTGACTGCCTCAGCTGGTTGTTTCCTCACTGCCTTTAGGCTGGGACAAGACAGTTTAGTTTTGCTTTTAGGGTCATCCTCGTTACCATTCACATAGAACAAGCCATGTGAAAAATATATTAAGTAAAATAAAGTGCATCAAAGAGCTATAGTTCTTTTCATGGTGGGTTTTAAGGTAGCAAACCCCCTGTAACTTAGAGCAAAATCCCCATTTAATTTTTAATAAATAACATCAATTTAAAAAAAATTCAATGCCTGTTCTTGATTAAGTTTTGCAGAACTGTGTGTACTGGATAACAAGATGGAATTGCATTAACATTCGTAATTTAATTTCTCGTCAGACTTCAAAAGAATTTTCTGCTCACGTGAAGCAAATTTCAAAGTTGTTATGGTTCATTTTCCAAGACCTCCACCTTTTTAAGGTTAGTGTAAAAATGTATTGTGCAGACCATGGGACAAGCAAAGTATGAAGTAATTTTCTTCAGCATCTTTCTTTAAAAGTCATAGAATTTTGACTTGTTTGTTTACAAGCATATGCCTAAAGGAAAATCTTTTAGTTAACCTGAGCAAAAATGTTTATTTATATTATCCCTCTTACCTAAGTTGCTTTGAAATATCTTGCAAACAGGCTAAAAAAAAGGTATTTTAAAGTAAAACTGTGTTAGTTGAAATGCAACCTCATCAGTGAAGTATGGCAAAAATACTGGACTTGTCCAGAAATACAATTCAACAGTTTAGTGTTGGTCTGAGCTTTAGTTGCCTTCAGGAAATTTAGAGAGGTTCAGGAATGAGGGTCTTAGATACAATTTCAACTACTAAGAAATAGCCTAGATTAAATCTAGGCTTCCCTGGTTTTGCCAAGTTTCCAGTGGGTCTGTAACAACCCTACTGGATAAGAACATGTCATTGCTGATGCTGTCTTGCCCAAAACTAATAAATCTGTGTCTGTATTAAATTAAAGCTCTTATCTGTCAATTGCTATCTTAAAAAAAAAAAAAAAGTTTTTTGTTCTCAGCAGCGTTCTGAGGTGCAAATAGATGACAGGAAAGATAAACAGCCTCAGACTACAATAAAATACTGTGAAAGAGGAGACAAAATTAGACCTTGTATTTTGAAGGAAATAACATAGTGGCAAAGAAATACATAAAAGAAAATAATTTTGAACACATTTGTAGGGTTATCACTGTAATTTGCTAATATATTATTCAATAGCTTAGTCTAAAGGCAATGTCCAAACCCATAAAATCTGTAATTGGAATTTGTGGGTTGATTGAGACCTATTTTGGTCTGTAAGTGTGAACTGCTCTTGTTGTATAGAGAAGATAAGATTATTTGAGAACCCCTAACAAGAAGACTCTTTAAGATAATTCTAACTGGCTCTAAATAGCCAAGAAAACTCATTAAGATAATTCTAGCTGGCTCTAAATAACCAGGGGTGTACCAGTTACTTTGCTAATAAATGTCATGACCATGAAGACTTCTATAAACTTCAATGGAGCGTGAGTCACAGAACATTAAATTTTCATTACGAGCAGGTTTGTACTTCCTAAAACAAATTATACAGTGAGTCAGATTTCGGGTTTGGCTACACAGCCAGCCTGTGCACATGTAGCATGGGTCAGTCACTGATGCTGCACCATGGTGGTGTGGAGAGGATGTTTAACTGAGAGCCAAGGTGTGGTGGTACCACATGGAGTAGGGTAACAGCCCCTTCAGCGGCCACTAGGAAGCTCTTCAAATGCATCAGCACAAGGTAGATAATCACACACCTGGTCCTTGTGGCATAAAGAACGTGTGTTTTGAAGTCTTTAGGGTTTGCTTCATATGAAGTCCAGCAAAACCTGCTTGCTGCATGATCTTGTTTGTCTTGAAAGCCTTATTTGATTTTCTAGACACATGCTATGTTTAACTAGTCGGGGTAAATAAACACAGAAATTCTCACTTTTCTTGATCCTGTGGTGGACATTTTTCACTGTGTTGCTGTAGAAATCTTTTGGTTTTGTGAAGCTCATCCATTCCATCTTTGACCTCCAGGCCACACCTACAGTACTAAATTAAATGTGCCCATGGTTTTTAGCTGTTCCAAGGTCAAGTGGAATGGGGCAGCCTGGTCTTGCACTTTTATCGTCTCACCCTTGGAGTGGGGCTGCATCCACAGCACCTGCTGGGACAGCACGAACTCCCATGTTTGGGGCTTGTTCAGGAGAGTATCGCATGGCATGGGCCAACACCCTGCCAGGGACCCCTAATATAATTGAACATCCCATATAGCGTTCACAAGGCATCCCTCAGGAAAGTGTCTTGACGTTCTTTCTATTTCCACAAAAAGCAGCAGCCTGTCAGTTCGAAAGAGAGTGGTCTGGAACAAGGTAAAGAACAAAGAATGGTCAAATCCATCTGAGGAGAAATGAGGCCCGACTCTTGCAGTGTTGCATCAATAATGTTTTCAGTTGCTGCTTAATGAAAGTCAGTTTTGCATGGTATTTAAGGCATTCCTCCCACCCCTCATGTTTTATGTATTTCTGTATTTGCATATGTGTTTGTGCCTTTTTTGTTTGATTTGCTGCCTATCAGATGCTTTCTGATGTCTTCCATATGACCACATAAAGAAAAGTATTTACAGCATTTTTTCTTTAATCTTCTTAAGTCTTTCTCACCGCACATCTTCACCAGACGTTTTGGTTGGTTTAGCACATTACTCAAACTAAAGAAAAAAATAAATTTGTTAATAAAGATATGAGAAAGAATAGCTCAGCTGGACATGATGCAGGGCATTCTGCTCTGGGTGGTCCAAGCAGGGGGCTTGGACCAGGTGACTTCCAGAGGTCCCTTCCCACCTCAACCATTCTGTGAGTCTGTGAGGGCATGCAAAGGGGGGTTAAACTTCATTACTGCTCCCCAGATTTGCCATGGCTGATTGAGGTCATGGATCGACATGTCCTGGGGAGAGGACCTTGGAAAGTGTTGACAGTAGCCCAGTTCCCATCAGGCTTATCCCATGCTGACCCCAAGTGCTGTTGCAGGTCAAATCCTGCCTTCCTGATAGGGATGCATGGCATCACTGCCTACTGATTGCCAAAAATGTAACAGGGTTTGGCCTCATTTGACAGCCTTGTGGGTGATTATGCTATATAGATATATATATATATGATTGTGTGAATAATGACTATTTCTCCATGTTTTGTTTTGCTATGGACTGCAATCTGTTTCCAGTCCATAACAATATTCTTCTACATATGGACTTCCTATAAATACCTTGCTGCAAGTCTTTTCTGCAGTACAAATACAGCAGAGTCCCACGGGTGTGCTGGCCAGTCTGTGATCAGCGGAGACTTGATTTTAGTGCAGTTCAGATATGGCACAGAGAAATATGGCAGCTTAAGGTCAACAGTCAGGAGTAGGATTGTCATTATTTTAACTGGGCGAAAGGGACAGAAACAACAATTGTGAGGCGTGGAAGAATAGGACTGGTAGGGTCCTCAAGAGACCACCTCAGTCATTCCTGTTGGCTAAGGCAGCAGGAATCACACTGCTGTCAATCCTTACATGATAGCCAAGCCTGTACCTGACAGGATAATCCAGGCTCCAGTGCTGGATCCCACCATCATCCCAGGCAGTGAAATCCAGTGCCTCACCTTAGCCAGTCTCATGCAAGCCTTCCTTCAAAACATTTTTTAATTCCTTTACTTTCTCTTCACCAGGAATGCAAAACAACCCCAAAAAACCATAAGAAGTTAACTCATTCCCACTCTGTGTTTTGTGTTTGAAGAACATTCTGAATAAGCTGTCCAGCCTCGTCTTTCTTGCCTTTCCCCATAGGTTGTGGTGAAAGACCCAACTGCCTCAGTAGTCCTTCCTAGTCCCCTGGCCATGCCTGCCAGTATTTGGTACGTCACAAACCATAAGTCTTAGGGACAAATGTCACAGATGGCATTGGTCAAGACATCTGGCTTCTCTCATCAGCACCGACAGTGCTCTGTACCACATGCTCTGGCCATGGTGACTGGAACCGATTTTCTGTTGGCCATTACCAGAAGAAGCCTTGGTACAGGAGAAAAGAACGGGTAATTTCCCACACAAAACAATGAAAAAGTCATAAAATCAACAGGGAGAGAGGGAAAAAAGCATCTCAAGTTCAAACTGCCCAGAATGAATTCTTCCGTAATTACAAGTGGCCTAATACTGGTCCTAGGGGAGCACCTGCCACCTTGGGCTGGTATTCTTGAAAATACAGAATTTTGGGGGGAAGGGAGTCAGCTTCAAGTGCCATCTGTTGAGATCCTGTTTGGGGGTTGAGGGCATTTAGGCTGTTTTAGACAGAAATTACCTTCCTGTTATTGGCTGCTCACCACCAACTCCTCCTAAAGCTGACTCAAGTCATTGATACCTCACAAACAGAACAAGATTGGTTTTTTGAAAAGCATAATTTCAGGTATTCTTCTGGAAGGATTTCTGAAGGAATCTCCCCAAAGGCCTTCCTCTGTTCCCATCTCTGCACCCTGCACAAGGACACTCTGGTAACCTTAACTGCTGTCCCGTGCCACTTTTACCAATACACCTGGATTACTAGAGTCAGGCTGGGTTCCCAGTGACATGCAGGTATCCTTGCTGAGTTCAGCTGGAGCTCCGAGGCATCTTTGTATTACTTTGCTGTTCTTCCTCTTTGCTTCATGCAGTTTCATCTCACACAGATGGCACAGTGCCATCTGTGACCATTGCCACCGCACTGCGGTGGTGGCACAAGGATGCTGCTCCAGGAGGCCATGCTGCACGTGGTTTGCCAGCAGCTTTTGGAGAGGTCTGTCAGGGAAACCGCCATGTGAACGTGCGTGGTGCTGCTCTGTGGGGTGTGCCACTCACAGCCGCTTTGTTTTGTCATTCCAGGCACACTATTGGAAATGACATTCATTGTAATGTGTTCATCCTACTGGATTTAATTAGAAACACTCAGCTTTAATTAAGTGTTTGTTTTGCAGTTCCAGTAGTTCTATTTTGATAAGACTCTGTCATGCAAATGCTAAATGAATCTGAGGAAGTAGATTATTGCATATCATAGTTCCCGAGTAATGATTAAAGACAATGCAGTGTGAGATACAGTTGCTGAGAGTGGGAGGAAACTCTGTGCTTTTCTTCAAGTGTTTAGTTCATGCTTTCTAGGAAATTTCCTGTACTATTAGTTCTCTGTGTCCTCAGACTCATTCTTTGCTTTCCAGCATCCTCCTCCCTTGACTTTTTCAGGGACTGACAAGGGTGCAGTTGGGGACAAGAAAGGTTGTGTTGTGCCACTGACTCCTCCATCCTTCCACCCAGGACAGGATACCCAGGAGAGGAGGTGCAGGAACAAAACAGCGCTCCATGCCAAAACTACAGGCCTCTTTTTCTCTCTCTTTTTCTCAGCAGACCTGCAGTTTTTCCTTTTTATGCAGAGTTTGGGTGCTAATGCTGCAGCTGTCTGACTTGCCCATGCATGGGCTGCTTCTTATATAAAAAAGCTGCATGTAGCTCCTTATATATAAAAAAAGCATGTAGCTCCTGCCTCTGTTAATGATTTTCTCTTCTTACCTACAAACCTTTATTGCTTGAAGTGTAACTTGAAGCTTAGCAGAGAAATAGGTTCCAGTTATAATTAACACATAGGGAACAGACCTAAGCAAGAGTTTTCCCACAAAGTCGTACTAATGCATGAACTCTTGCTTTACAGCTTTACAGATGAAAGATGTTTTTCACATCAAACATCATAAATACTGGTTTGGAGTGGTTTTTTGAGAGTGCAACAATGAGCAGAGAAAACAATTCCAAGCCTCAGACCCAGGAACATAAATCTGCTCTGACTGAGCAATTTCTACCTGTGAAGAGCCAATGGCCCACACCATTCCAGGATGACAGTCTCTCTTTCCCTTGATTAGGTCATCATCAAAATTAACAACCCTTTATTGCTGGTCTGGTGTCCTCCCCCTCCAGAAGTTCAGTCCTAAAGGAGATGAAAGATAAACAAAGAAAGACAAATCCCCACTCAAACAGATATTGCAGTCAGACTGTGATTTGTGAGCAGATGAAGCAGCTTTGTGCAGAGCTTCTGAACCTCTGGAGGTTGCTTTCCTGGGGAGACAGAGCAGGCTGAGCACCCAGGGCAAGACAGCCTCCCTAGTGCAGTGTCCTGCAGGTAGAGCTTGAACTTCCCTTGGAAGTCCCTCTGTCTCTGGGTGGGTACACAAGCAGATTGTGATTTGCCTTCTTTGCTCTCTGTTTTCTGTGCTACAGCCTCTCACCCAGTCTTCCTACTTCCTACTCTCACCCTGACCCTGAATCTCTTCATTTTGCTCTTGGAAGATTTTCTGCTTTTTTTCCTCCTTTTTCCTTTTCCAGCTTGATTTTCCCAAGGTGATCTACCTTCGAGAACCGCTGCTGAGGTCAAGAACCTGCTGTTGTTCCTGGCAGAGACACCCCATATAAACCACAGACACATATTCCCCAGTCGAGCAATTCCCACAGTAAGAGTTTCCTGACACTGGTCAGATCCAGATCTCCAAATGTTAAGATATTCATGCAAAAACTATAGTTTAATATGGGAAATGTTAATAGTATTTAGGTTTTATGCCATAGCATTTTGAGAAATGCAAATTGCTTTCCTTGAGTTTATTGTATCTTCTGTCCTCCAACAACCCATCATGAGAGGCAGGCATGACAAACAGCCAAAGAAGTTCCCATGGTCGTGGTGGTTTGAAGCCTGCTAAATACACCACACACAGCAAGAGAAACCTTTAGAAGTCAGCTTTTTCCTCCAGGTTTTAAGTGTCCCTTGTTCACAAAGCCTTCTGCAGTGCTGCTGGCCTGTCTCCCAGCCCCACTGGAAAGCAGTCTCATATGGGTTACATGCAGGAGCAAAGCAGTAGCCCCTCCCATTGCAAAGTAAGGTGGGAAGATAGAATCTCCATGCATGGGGTGTTGGGATGAGCACGTAGGCTGTGGACCATCCCTACCTCACCAAAACTCATGCCAGAAAAGGAGCAGACCTGCTTGCCTTGGCTGTGGCTTCCCTCCTCACAGGGACTCATTGAGAAACAAACCACACTTTGTCACTAAGGTAGAAAGAAGTGAGGGAGAACGCTTTGAAAAGTGGGAAGTGAGGACTACCACACAGCTGCTTTGCTGGCTCAGAAATGTTTCAGTGCTGTGATAACAACACCCTTGTGAGCGAAGCCTTTCCCTGATGGAGCCTGAAACAAGTGTGCAGCTGATCTGGGGAAAAGGAAGAAGGATGTAGTGCTGGGCATATGAACTTGGGCGGGAGTACCTCCTTTCTCCTCACAGAAAATGTGATACTGCAAACCTCCCTGGTGGATGTGTTGAAGCTTTATGAGGATGCACCTTGGTGCATTCCAGGGGTTGCAAATAGCGGGGGAGACACTGGAGGGGACCTTTGCCACAAGGCAGATCAGACCCCCCCTCTACTAAGTGAGAGCAGTGAAACTGGTAGGGGACCTGTATGGAGGCTGTGGCACAACTGAAGAGTGTGCCACCTGAAGTGCATAGAACAGTCACCCATTCCCACCTCTTTCCGCTAATTTGGGGGATGAGTGCTTGGACATCACCCTTAGGAGAGGCACAGGCTGTGTGGCACTGTGGTTCCAGAATCTGAAGCCCTGAACTTAATAGTGAGGACAAGTAAGACCTTTCTAAATAACATTTGTTGTCTGGAGCTGACAAGTGATCTGAAAAAACCTGAAGCCTTATGTAACTCCATCTGGGTAGGTGAAAGTTTTCCCCTAACTCCAGCCTAAAGCAAATTGCCATTTACTTTCTTTTAGGCTTGACAAAGTAGCTGTTATTAAAAGCAGATCTCAACCATGAAGAAATGCCTTTTGCATTATTGTCTACCCCTTCCCATGCTGCAGAAGCTGGGATGGGATTTCAACAGCAGGTTTTGGGATTCTGGGACACTGGTAACATTAGCCAGTCCCTACCTCCTCATGCTGCCTTTCTCTGCTTGTCTGTGGGATACACTTTCCATAGCACTTCTTCCCACACACTTCAGATCTGCTCTCCCAGAGTTGTAGCAGTGATTTATGTGCTTCTGTGCTAGCAGCCCACCACTGTGTATCGGTAGGATTACATAAAGATGGGTGACAGGGAGAGCTCTTAATCACTACATGAAAAAAATTTAACTGTTACCTGTCTCGCAATGAGGAGCAGTGCTTTTAAAGCCCTTGTGACATTTACATGCTTCAAGCTCAGAATTTTATTTTAAATCTCCTGTCATCACATATGAGCCTTGATATTTGGTACAGGAATTAAAAATATTTATGTATCAGCTTTCAGGGGAAGAACATGCAGAGTGTTAGTGGCCTTTCGAGTTCAGGTTTTAGCTCCCATTCTGAGTTCCTATGCTCTCTGGATGTCCTGTATCAAAAACAAAGTCTCATTCTACTTTGATATACACACAGATACACACAAATACTGAGAGGCAGCTTGCAGAAGTCAACTGACTTGCTGCCTATTTATGAATACCCATTTCTCAAAAGCATTCTGGAATAACTTCCTCTGTTAACTTTTATTCCAAAATAGTGTTTATACCAGTGGGTTATAACCTAACAGCTAAAATACAGCAGGGTGTTCTTTCCCCTCAGGACAAGACTTAAATATGCTTCCTTTCTATTCCCAATGTGATTTATTATATGTCTAAATGTACAGCCCCCCCCCCCCCCCAAGGCAGACACCTCATCTTCTTTTGTATCTTGAACACACAGCAGATGTTTAGGAAGTAGCAAAGTTACAGTGTAAAAGCAATAGCTAGAATATAAAGATATGTGACTGTAATAAATGTTGTGGTAACAATATTAGATTTTTGCGGTTTGCAGTTTCAACTTTGACTTTCAGAAAGTGACATTTATATGCGCTCTGGGAATGTGATAATAATCTTGGTACTCCAAAGTAGTTTTCCAGTTTGAAGGATAATATAAAGCAAATTAATTTCAGTTTTTAGTTTGAGCATCTCCCCTTCCCTAGATGGTAGTGAGTCAAAGCTACTATAATAAAATTTAATGTCTGCTGTCCTGTTTGTGAGGTTTTTTCCTTTAGCTCATAGGCATTCAGTTACTAGTAAAATATAAATCCAGAACTGTTGATTAAAGGTCTTTCCATATAAAACTAACTCCTAATGTTGACCGTTCTGTGCACTCAGAAAGTAATTGTAATTTTAGTGTTTAAGAAACAAACCAAACCAAAGCAAACCAACAAAAAACTTTTATCGTGCCACATCTCTGTTTGCACAGATTCCACTTTTTCCCTTTTAAAATATTTACAAGGACAATTTCCATTCAGTATTTTCAGTGGGATGCTGCCCGAGAAGTGGTGCAGAACTCAGTAGGTGTCAACTGCAGATGCTACTGAATTTGATGAAGGTGGAAGACAGGGTAAATGCAAAGAAGACTTATAGGTGCATTACTGGCTGAAAATAGTCCATTTGAAGCACTGATATTCTTTAGCCTCTCATCAGACAATTCAAATCAGGGAGCAGCAGAAGAGGTGACAAAAGTGCCCTAACAAAGTATCCAGGTGACTATGTTAATAATCTGATCTTGGTTTCCAAGGAAGCCTGTTTTGTTTCAGTACAAAATGCTATAGGAAATAGCATAATAAAATTGTTGCTTCATTCTGGAATGAAATAGAGGTGTTCTGTCCTGGGGAGAAATTCAGAGGGGATGTCTTGAGTCCATAGACTCTGCAGGGAAAGGATTGGTCCCAGAGGTGTGTGGACCCCAAGCTCCTACGAAGAGAAGCACAGATACATTTTGGTATCTTCTAAGGGTGTCACATATATGCACAGAGCCCTGGAATCCTGTGCTCAGTTTTGGGCCCTTCACTGCAAGAAAGACATTGAGGTGCTGGAGTGAGTCCAGAGAAGGGCAACGGAGCTGGTGAAGAGTCTGGAGCACAAGTCCCATGACGAGTGGTAGAGGGAGCTGGGGGTGTTTAGCCTGGAGAAAAAGAAGCTCAGGAGTGATCTTACTGCTCTCTACAACTGCCTGACAGGAGGCTGTAGCCATGTGGGGATCAGTCTCTTCTCCCAAGTAGCAGGATGTAGGACAGGAGGAAGTGGCCTCAAGTTGCACTGGGGAAGGCTCAGGGAAAAATTTCTTTGTGGAAAGTGTTGTCAAGCACTGGAACAGGGTATTCAGGGCAGTGCTTGTCACCATCCCTTGAGGTATCCAAAAAATGTGTGGATATGGCATTTGAGGACATGGTTTATTGGTAGACTTGTCAGTGTTGGATTAACAGTTGTACTCGATCTTAAAGGTCTTTTCCAATCTAAATGATTCTATGATACTATAAAAAGATGCTACTTTGGATTGGGGGTTTGACATTGTCTTTCTGATGTGCTTCCCTGTATAAAAAAAAAGTGTTTATCAGCAGAAAAATGAATGTTGAGGGTATTTTATAGTCATAAAGCAGAAGCTTAGCTACATTCATAAACACGAGTATCCTAGCCAAGGCAAACAGGGAAAGCCTAGTGTTTTGTTTACAAAGAGATAGCTGCCCTTCAAATATTTACGAAGAATGAAGGCAAATTCAAGAGCAGTTGGCAGAAGGATTGGAAGCAGTATTGAGGATCTTCATGCAAGCTTGTTATTCTTGGGGTGAAAAAAGACTTTGCAAAAATAGATAACCCCGAAATGATGAATATAACGATGAAGAAAAAAAAATTAAATACAACAGATGCATAAAAAGTTCTGGATCTGCAGTCACATTATTTGATATTACCCTTTCAGTTTCTTTGATTAAGGAAGATTATGTGCCTGAGGGAGTAAGTCCTTGTGTTAGTAAATGTGAGTTACAAGGAGGTTAGGAATGTTCACACCTATCTGTGGACAAGGACAATGTGTACTACACATTTCGTTTAAAAAGGCATGGCAGGTAAGAAGAGAGGAATGTCTATTTGCCTCAGCCTGGCTAAACAGGTTGAGTTTCCATGCCTGGGGGTGGAAAGATGTGCCTCAGCTGGGAGACGTGTGGGTAGTTTAGGACAGGGCAGAGAGGAAGGGTGAGAATGAGCAAACAGGGAACTCAGAGTACGTGGATGGACCAAGGGACTTGGGGAAGAGCAGACCACAGTTCGGCATCTGAGATGATGGAAAGGAGGGGGCCTTCTTAGGGGACCATGCAGACTAAACTGCTGGTGGACAGAAAATAGGACAATTTCTTCACAAGACCAGAATGGACTGGGGGGAAATTTGTTTTCTGGTCTTACTTATTCAGCATTTTACTTCCAGCAATTCTGGTTATTTGTTTTCTGTTGTTTTTGTTTCTAGATAACAACTGTTTGCCTGGCTCTAGTTCATGATTTTGCCTTGCAATGAGTCATTCCTCCAGCTGTCAGAGGCATTTCAGTGAGCCTGTTTGAAAGCACAGGTGAGCCAGGTCTGTCCTGAATCTCTGGCCAGCACAGGGGCTCACTGTGGTGTTTTGGCCGTGCTCTGCTACCCTGTGTGCGACTTGGCAACCCACTTGCCATGCCATGTCTGCCAGTCTTACTGTGGGTGTCTTGCAGCTGTTTTCTCTTTCAAAGACTTCGCACCATGAATAAAGGGAGTGAGAGTTATCTGCTTTCCACTTCACACGTAGGTTTTCCAGGGCTGTTTCTGTTCTGCTTTGAATGTGAGTGGAGAGTGCTTGGCCATGTCATGTGGCTCAGGCTGAGGTTTTTTGTAGAGTGGTGCCCACTGGGGAATCATCTGCATCTGATGGCTCTTCATACTGTCATGAACATGAAGAACTGATGGTCACAGCCTCTTTCAGTTCTGCCTTGTGACAGAGGAGTTGTCAGTGCATGCCATTTGTCAGAGACTAGTTTCATTTATATTGTTTGAGGATGTTGGACTTTTTCCCCAACAGATTTAGAGGAAGAGCTTAATCTTCCTCCTCTTGATTTTCTTGAGTTTAAGTTGTTGTAATGAATTAAGGACGGAAGGCATATTCCTAAACATCTAGGCTGTGAGATTAGGTGCTTTGCCTCAGTACACTGTTCACAGTCTTGCTAGTCCCAGATCCTTATGACTGCAATGGTTAAAAACTCAATTTCCATCCTAGAATTATTTGAGGCCAATTTATAACCATTTGTTCTTGTTCCAAATCTGTCTTCCAGTTTGAATAGCTCTTTTCACTCCCTGGTATTCCCTTTCCTCGAGGGATGTTTATAAAAAGCTATCCTATAATCTTTCAGATTTTGCTTTGTTAGAGGCTGAGCAAGGACATCTTTCTTAATCTCCCCTGACAATTCTGGTAGCCTTTTTTCCTGCACCTCTTCCTGTTTGAACTCTTCTTGGATATGGCTGATTGGACTGATCAGCAGCAGTTTACTATCTGAGCTGCTGTAGATGGAGGAGTGCTTGATTTAGTATCTGTCTGCTAGAGCTATCTATTCACTTTGAACCCTGTTATGCAAGTAACAACAAGAGTGCAGTGGGAATAAACAGCCCCACACACTGCTTTGAGGCAGATACATCCATCTCGGATATTGGATAGGGGAAAGAAGAAAAAAGGATATAATACAGCTGACACAAGCAGATCTTCACAGAAACATTTTGGAGCCATCGGATCTTGCAAAAAAATTACCTGAAATCCGCACCCTGATGAGCAACCCTCGGGTAATGCACTTGATAAACAAACAAGACGTGCAGGCCTGTCTCATCTGACTGGAAGACCCAGCGCTCTGAAAATCAAGCTCTTAAAACAAGGGCAACTCCAGCATTTCTTCCTCATGTCAGGAGCATGAGACAGCCCTCTTAGGCCAGTAACTGGAAAAGCAGAGATATGCCATGGAGCAATCCAGACTTGTTTCCCACTGACACCACTGCAAACACCAGAAGTCCTGTCAGCAGATTTTGGCTCTGCCCTTGTACAGTGGCTCACTGTGTCCTGATCCAAAGGAAGAGCTGGAAAGATCAAGCAAGACCAAGCCATCCTCTGCCATAGACACATGTTTTCAGAAAGCATTTCATGTACCGAGCTCTGAAGGTACAGTACCATGACCAGATGCTCGCCCTACATCCTATGCTCTGACATCTCCTTTCCTGCTGCTTGGCCTTGCTGCTCCATGTCCAGCTATTTGCCACCAAGTTCTTGCCACCAAGCCTCAGCTTCATACCTAACACTTGGTCTTGCAGCTATGGACCCCTGCTAGCCACTGCATGGAAGACGGGTTTGATGTTGATGAACAAGTGTGATATGGACCAAGGTGGAGAGTGGTGCAAAGACCATCAATGAGATGTTGCACTTGGAACAGGCCAAGCTCCTGGTTGGCTTCCTGGTGCTCAGCTGTCATCTCACAATGCAGTTATGCTTGGTCTAATATTTGGTGCCAATATTTTTCAAGGTTTCCTTGTACCCAGAAAGCTACTGTGGGAGATTTTCATACTGCGGAAGAGATACTAACAGAGATACTCTGTTTTGAGAAGCTGCCAAACATTGCAATTTAACTGCTGGATCAGTCCCCAAATTCAGGGGACCTAGGCTGTAATTTCTGTTCAGTTGGTGCATTTCCCCAACCCTCTCTGTGGAAAAAATTGTACTTGCTAAAGGCACAGTGCTGCCAGGTAATCGAAAAAAAAGTGGCTAATGAAGTTGGAGTGTTTTCCACAGCATTATGCAGTATAGACTAAGTTCCCACTCTCATTGGGATCTGAAGTACCAGAGAAGTACAGATATTAAACAGGCTGATGTCTACTCTGATAAGCTGCTTATTGTACTGCCTGGTTTGCAGCATGCGTTGTGAGTTTGTAAATGTTATTCCTCTCCTACACTCTGCACAATTTTTCTTCGAAGTGGTTCTCAAGGCTTCAGCACCATGAGCTAGAGTAAGACCGACTTGTTCCTATTACATGAATTTTTGTCCCATTCTCCCTCCCCATCATACATGACAGCTTATTTGGTCTCTGGGGGAGCTGAGATTATCCCAGCTTGAGCACCAGTTCTTACATCGTTCTGGTCCTTGGTTACTGTATTCAAGATGTTTTCTCTTTGCACCACACCACACACTTGCCCATTCATTACCTTCTCCTTTCCACTCTTTTCTGTGAGTCTGACAATTTGTGCTGTCAACCTCCTCTTCCAGGTGTGTATCCTCTCCTTTTTGTTCTTGTTTTCCTCTAGTAAATTAACATTAGTTTTGTTTGCCTTGATGTCTTTCATTGCACATAATTTCTTGGTGTTCTCCTCTTTACTTTATGTTCTTTTTTTTTTTTCTTTGGCTGCTGTTTTTCACACATTGAGGGATCTGCTGTTGGCTGCCCCTGCCACGCTCACTTACCAGTTCCCATGGGCATCTCCTCAGATGCTTTTTACAGAAATGGTCATTGACCACTGATTTTCTACAAACCTTCTATTCCAACACAGCAAAAGCTCTGGCTGTCTCTGTGCAGTGTCCTAGTTTGTGGATGGTCAGGCATCTCCTGTCCCCTGCAGTAAGATGTTTCTATTGGAGATGTGCAAAAATATTAAGCAGCATGGTTAGGGGCTCATGCAGCTTGCCTGAAGAGATATGTGTTCCCCTAAGGAACAGACCTGCAAACTGGTATGCCTGCTGTGCAGAGTAGCTTTTTCCTTCTGTTGCTGGTTTTCTTGACTTTTTCCCTACCTGTGTTAACCTCTACCCTTTGCAGCTCTTGGTCATTCCTTATCCTGATTGCTGAAGATGAAATGCTGTTTCACATAAGCCTGTGCAGGTGCCTCATGGTCTTTTCCCTTCTAGTTGTTGTTTCAGATGGAGTGAACATAAAGCCTTGACTGGAATTTCAATAGAATTGAAGTGCCGATAGAAAATGTTCATTGGCTTCTGGGCAAATCTAGAAGCAGGATCTACTGGAAGATTTCAGTCTGCACTCGTGCCTTAGGATTTAGCTTTTATATTTTTCAGATACTGTACTGCTTTAGTCTGTAACTCTAAAACTCCATAGCCTGTTAGCTACTGTTCTCCCATTCTGGTTAGACATAACAAATCCTCTCTGGGCCTGGACTCAAGGACACCTTGTTGTCCCAGGCCCCAAAATATGTAAACTAAGCCTCTGAATGGGGGGAGCAAACTTGAGGTAATTACTTCATTACCTGAAATTGTAATTGGAGAATTAACCCTGATGTGCAAATGGACCAAACCTATAAAAGTGTGAAAAATCCATGACCTGGCGTCCACCTTGGGTGTAGCCCTAGGGCTTTGTACCCGCAGTGTACCTTTATTGAAGGCCCTTCAATAAATACCTGCTTTTATTCTCTTAATCTTGTCTAGCCCCTGTTTTTAGGTAGCCACTCCAAGGCATCAGCACATGAATGTGGCCTGTTCCTGAAATGGGGATTCTTGTTTCTGCACTACCGTGAAGGTGACTGGTAATGGTGAAGATAGGGAAGTGGGTATTTTTGGTGTACTGTAGCAGCTCTGATTAAAACCTGTGTATAGAATGGGGTTAAACTTGAAATGGTCACCTGAACCAAAACCAGGAGATGTTGCCATCATTAGTATTTCAACCCAGTCCCTAACAGTGTGTGGCTGATCCAAACTGAGGTATGCATCTGGCTTTTTAACATTTTAGCAGAGGCAGGTGGTTTTCAGATATTTTTTCTGATTATAGCTATCTGCTACCTGATATCAAGGTTTTAGATCTGTTTGTTCTGGAAAACAAATGGTGGATTCGAATATGAGATTTTACCTGCTCCCACTGTTTTTCATTAAATCTTTGACTGAACCCTTGCTATAATCAACAGAAACTGTCTTTGGGATTGCTCCAGCTGTTTTTTATGAAAAATGCTATGGGTTTCCAGGCCAAACTATGAAATGATCCTGAGTCATGCTAAGAAGTCTAAACTGCCATCATTTTAATAAGATTTCAAGACATTCATCACTTTACCAAAATTAGTAAATAATGTAAGAAATATTAATGATTTTACTCCGAAATTTCATAAAACTTCAATGATTCCTTCCAGTGATTTCCTAATGAAAACACCCTAGAGTTTGTGCATTTGTGCTCCTATCCCAACATTTCAATATTCATGATGCTGTAACTACTGTCTGCCCAAATTTAAATGTAAGGAAAGTTTCAGATTTTACTGTGACAGCTTGGAGCTTCCAAGTACAGTTTCCCAAGAAAGGTGAAGCACTTTAGGGTTTCTACAAGGCTAATATCTCAGTCGCCCTCCTCTCTGCACAGAAGCAGTTGCAGAGAACACACATTACTAAAGGTCCAGACACATGAGATTAGTTTCTGACAAATGGCCACCAAGTTTTCATCTTGCTGATCTCCAAATCTCACCAATTATTCTGAAGCTGGATTAGGCCCATGGTAATTAGTGGGCATTTTACAGCACAAAAAATTGTCTGTAAGTCCTATCGAAATACCAATTACGCAAAAATGTTCTTAAAGAGAAATATCAATTAATTTTGATTCTTTAATGCAAACTTCCCCACATCTGCAAGCATTGTCAAGTGATTGTGATAGTTTGTGTTCTAAAATCTGGCAAATTTAAAATTAAAATATTTGAAGGTTATTTTGATTTTAAATTTCTAGTAGCATTTTAAGAGAAGGAAAGGAAAACAATATCCTTTAAATCTCTATAAAGCAGGATTATGATGGACTTTTCATGTATCCTCCCTTTTGCTCAAAAGCCTTTGTTAGTATAGGTAGGTTCTAAAACCTGCCTAAAAGTTTACCACTTTTGTATTTGAGTTTTGGGTGGTCATGGTTCAAGATGATGTGCTAAAGGAGAAGGTAGGGCACATACATGTAGACATGTACAACTCCTCCTGGGAGGAAGGGCAATCTGACAGTCTGAGTGCAACAAAAGGCTTTGGATAGGGGAAATACCACTCTCCCAGAAGTTACTAACCATGAGATGGGCATGCAAATATGCAGGACTGCACATCAGTAGGGACAAAATAGTTTATAAATACTGCCACTAGTAGGACTGGGTTGGATCTAGCTCTTGATGAAAAAAAAAAGATTAGAAAAGTAAGCAAAATTCCAGATTCAAAAGGGTTTTAAAAAATATCCAGATCATCATGCCAACCCATAAATTCATGGGACACCTTCCTCTAGAATACTTGTTTCAGTTCACGTAGTCCTCAAGAAAAACATGTCAAACCCTTCTGGGAATTTGCAGTGGAGATGATGAAAATTATTTAAAAGGCTGGAAAAATTTCAGTGGGACCAAATGTGACTTTTCAAATGTGAGTTGCACAAAGAAGGACACAGTAAGGATGCATAGAAGAACAGGTCACAAGGAGAGGTAAACTACATCCAATCTCTTCATGAAATGGAGTATGACAATGCATTGAATGTCCAAAAAAGTGATGAGAAATACAGGACCCAATCTGCCTGTGTGTTTGTAGCATTGTGCTGTTGATGGAAAGTATCTGTAGTTGGTTTATACAGCTTTAGACAGAGTGTTCACAGGGTATGGGCAATAGAGCAGAAGGGAAGTGTAAAGGAGGAGCAAAGTCCCAGTGCATTCCTTTGCTCTCATTTTCCTTCTAAATAAAGCTTTGAATATTTTATTGAATAGCTGCTATGAAATCATAGCAAACGCTGTGTTTGCCTGTTTTGACAAATGTGTGCATGAATGTACACTCATGTAATTCATTTTAAGCTCTGGCACGTCTTGTCCCCGTACCAGCTGCTGCAGCACTGGAAGTACCCCTTCTGGCAGGGTATCCCTACCTGCCCATTTCAGAGATGGTGTCTGATGCTGACCTCTTTCAGGAGAAAGGTTATTGGATTAAATGGACTAGTAGCATGGTCTGTGTGATGATATGATAAAAAAGAAGTGGAGATATTGTAAAATGAAAGCCTTTAATTAAAATAAATATATTTCAAGCAAGTTTGCCCCTGTTCCTAATTGCAGCTAAGCCCAAGGAGCTCTCTGAGTGCATGTGTGCTTGTGCACGCAGGCGTGTAACATTCACTCTGCATCAAGCAAATTGCCTTGGCAGCCTCCTGACAGCTGTGGTCCTTGTGCCTCTGAGGCTAGGTAAGAAGACTGTTCTGTGTGATAGCATCAAGGGGAGACTTTCATTAGTTACTACTAAAAATATCAATGGCTGCCTATAGGTAGTGGTTGTATCCAGTCACACATGAGTTTGTTTTTCAGCTGTTTTTTCCCAGAATGGATACTGGCTGGATTCTAAAATTATAAATGTTATATATTATCTAAGTTTCTGTGTATGGGTCTCTGAACTGTAACTTACTGTTTTCTAAACTGTAATTCTTTCTTTCCTTCATATAATGAGGAAGGTTCTGTACAAAAATTATAAATAAAATTTTTTTGAAGCCAATGCAAGTAATAATTTTTATTTCCTAACTTCTACATTTCCATGTTCAGCCTCCACATCTGTCAATGTATGAATAATGTAAATGCAGTATAGTATCAGCATTCGTGGATAGGAATGCAAAAGCAGAGCTAGCAGCAAAGGGCAGCTACTCACTCACTGACCCAGAGCTCTGACAAGTTCTTAGTTTTCCTGGGCCTGAGAAATACATTTCTTAAAAAATGGAGGACCCCCTGCCATATTTCTTGATAATCAACTTCACCCAGCACTGAGGTCTGTAGGACATTCGCTCCCATTGCACTTCTGCTTCCCCATGCCTGTTTGTAAAGAATGTATCTGGAGAAGAGAGAAATTAACCCACCACTGCCTCTCTTTCCTCCTTCCCATCTTTTCCTAACCTCCCACTCCCTTCTGCTTTTCCCCATAACAAGACCAATGGACTGAGAAGCATACACAGGTTTGGTATCTGCCCTGGCGCCTCCCAGTGTCACAGAGCAGCATGGAGCCACGGGGTGAGGTGTACTCTGGCTGTGGGGAGCTGCAGTTGCCTGGCTCCTTGCCCTCTCTCTCGCACTCCTGGATGCTCACAGGCAGCTTGTTTCCCTGCCTATGGTCCCCAGAGCCAGGCAGGGAACTGTCCTTAGCTGGCAATGACAAAGCAGTGCCTGCAAGGTAGTATATTTTTTGAAAAGTTAATTAACATCTTCCTGTATAGAGTATTTTAAGCTACTGTATCTGCCAAGTGACTCTCAAAGCAGCTTAACCTTCAGTACTGCTGGGGATTGGGGATTTCAATTTAAAGGGTCCCAAATACCATTTTCTGCCTATTTTCTGTCACAGAGCTCCACTGCCCCACAGGTACATAGTCATTGTTTTGACACTATTGAACACAAAGGAAAAAAGGAAAAGTATTATTTCTGGATTTTTTTTTTTTTTTTGGAAGGATTTTAGTGCAAAAGAGAAAATGCAAGGGAAAGCTTCCTTTTGCTGTTTGGAAGCATGCTTCCGTGGCAAAGAATAAAGATGTTATCAGGTTTTTGCAAAGCATATGTGTGTGATCAGGGGGCAGAGAGGTTGAGAGGAAAATATTATTAATAGACATAACGTGGGAAAAACTCAGATTACAGTTCCTTGCTTAAACATAAGAAAATAAATTAGAGGATGAATATCTTACCCAAAATTGAGAATCTGATCAGACCAAATCTGTTTGAATCCAGAGGTCAAGCAAGAAAATTATATGCAGGAAGCCAAACAACAGAGTACCTATCTGCCTGAGTTTGCACTATTTTTGAGTAGCAGAAGCCTCTACAGGTACTAACTAGTTCTTTCTCTACTGTCACTTCATATGGCATGTTGTCCAGCTGGGAAGAAACGTGAGGAGTGTTTTTGGGAAGAGCAGAGCATCTTGCCTGACTGCCAGGTCTCTGTCTCAGAGCAGGGATGGAGGAATCTCGGTATGGAGGGGCAATGCGCCGCCTCTCCGCTTGCCCTGTGACACCGACACAAACCAGGCTGGAGATGAGCTCTGTTTGTATCCCAGCAGGAAGCCTGCCTGGCAGCCATCCCTGTCTCTTCTGTATGGCACAATCAATTTGATGCATGGGCTGAACAATCAGGTTTAGATTACGAACATTAGGGATGCTCTCTTCTATGTGACACTCCAGCAGGAATGAAAGATGATGGGAAAGAGTGAATGGCAGTGTATTCTATAGCTTATTGCACTTCTCCTTTGGATAACATTTTTGTTAACCCACGTAAGTGTCACTCCATCGTGCAGCTCTGCTTCCTAAGGCACCTACTAAACCCATTTATTTCTTTATTAAATCAACAAAGAATTGTGAAAACTGTAGTCTGGGGCATTTTTATTCCTTAATGATAGGCATCAGTTCATAGGAATCAGAGTGCTACAGACAGGAAGAGTCTGTGTATATCAAATCTGCAGCTTTCTTGGAGCCAAAGACCTGTAAACTGTCTCATAAGCTTTTAACCAGAGAGATTTAGTGTGTTGTGAGAAATAAAGTCTTTCTCTTTACTAGTCCAGGCTTTTACCCTGTCTAAAGCGGCACTTGGTGACATACCTATACCATGCAGAGGTGATTTAAGCTGCTCTTATGGGCATCAAGCCTCTTCATGGGCTGGGATTTTGCTTTTCCCTGATATAATATATTTGAGAATCCTATCTTGGGTAACTACCTGCTGGTGGGACAGGCCAAGTCTCTACTGACAACTACTGTGGGACAGAGCTGGAGGTATGGTGGAAAACATTACCCTTTCTCTGACTCAGACATCACATCTGTGTATCCTTTCTAGAATTTCAGCTCTGATCATCTGCTAACACACTGTGCTTCTCTCTCTGAAACATCATCTGTTTTTGTCATCAAAATGATACCTTGCTCCCTTTGTGTTTCATATGATGGCTGTTAATGAAGAAGTTAATTATGATGACCCTTGGCAGCACTCTGTGTCCTGCTGGGCTGAATGGCTTCATGTCACAGAGCTGTGGCATTAGTTAGTAACTCTGTCTGGGTTTTTACACCTCTCTTTAAGAATCCATTCAATAAACCGTATTTTTTGCACAATTATCACCACATGGAGCACAGAATTTTTACCTGAGTACATCTCATGGAGAATCCTGTGTGTAAACGGGCTGTTGATGAAAATGCTTTTTTCCTGTGACTCCTGTCCCTACACTTGGAATCAGATTTTTTGAGACAATGTTTGGGAAAAGGACTCTAGTTTGATTAAAGGCCCAAATTCCCACTTTCACATGGAGTTTTCTGCATCAGATTAATGTTGCCATGCTAGAACGGGGCAATTATTCAGAACATCATCTAAGGTAAATGGGATACCACCAGCTGGGACAGCAGCTAACACATTGGATTTGTCTAGTTAAGTATTTATTTTGTGGTTTATTACATCCTTAAAAGGAGATGCTGAACTTCCATGAATCCAGCTGCCTGTAGCACAAATTACAGATATTCAACATTGCACAAGACTGAGCTTCATCTCTGGCAGATACATACTGCAGTTTTGTCTTCACACTGTTGATTGCTGTTCTCTTTTTGAGTGCCAAAGCATACAGCAGGCCAGAAGTTCAGCAAGCAATAAGCACTTGGCTAGTCTGTGATGTGGAAGAGGTTGGTAGCATGGAATAGGCTTTGCTGAGAGGCCCAGCCTCTGTTCCCAGCAGTGCCCTGCCTTAGCTGTGCCATTTGCTGTACCAATCTTTCTTTATGTCTGCTGACATGAGGGGCATGTCATGATGAGATGGTGAGGTTCATTTGTGCAGCCCTCCAGCAGTAGGAGCAGGAGCTGTTGCTCCTGTTCCATGCTCTTTTGCCAGCAGCTTGGGCTTGCTCTCTTGCTGGTAACAAACCATTGGCATCATTCTCCTGCATGTTTTAGTGTGAATTGTGATTGACAGTGCTTATGGCTGGATGAAATGTAGCAGGGCTAAAACAGCGCACACACGATTTTGAACCTGACTGTGACAAAAGACAGAGAGTGTTTCCTTGCAATGGATGGTCAAGTTGTGTAAAATGATTGGACCAATTATCTGAAATGTTTATTTTCTGGCCAGACAGTGGTTCCATTTTGGCATTCCCAAGGGAGAGTAGTACCTGAAGATAGATGGAAGCTGCCAATAACACTGGAAACAAGAATTCAAACTAGGTAATTATAATGGAAAATTATAATTATTCCTGAGGAAATTCTCAGGGGAGTGGGAAAAACTTGAACCTAGCCAAAAACCCAGAGAGAAAACTGGTATGTGAGGATGTGTCCTAAAGCCATGCTCACTCTAAGAGGAGGGTCTTGTCTAAAGACTGAAAGCTGTGCAAGGTTGAGGAAAACAAGGAGGAAATCCTGGAGCTGAATACATGTGTCTCATGTTTCAAGAAAATATTTTGTCAGTCTTCAAACTGAATTAGGTAATTTAATTCTTTACTTCCCCATGATATTAATCTAGTGCTAAGAGGGATTTTCAGAGAAGGTGACAGCCTAGGATTTTGTGTGCAAGGAGAGGTGAAGCATAGGCAGAACTAGTCCAGTTTCTTGTTGGCTGCCACTCTTGTACAAGGTCAAGTGTATTTCAGAGTGAGATGTTTTCCTCCCACAACCAGCACAGGTCAGTGTGGAAGTTAATAATGAGTAACATCACTTCTGAAGAGATGTTTTCCAGTGACAAGCATGAACTAGACACACTCTAACATTTAGCAAAACAGTGAGAACTGTTCCTGACCTCTGAAACTCCTTCTTACCAGTTTGTGGTTGAAAGTCAACAAAATATGCTGTAGTCAATAAAATCAACACATTATTCATAACAACATTAAGAAGTTCTCCTAAGCCTGCAATATTTTGAAAATCTAAATGTGTTTTTTCAGTAATCCCAGTCATATTTCATTTAAGTAACTGGCATAACTGACCTGTTAAAATATATATGGACACAGTTACTTTGTAAGGTTAATAATAAGTTACTAGAGCCTAGGGTTTGTTGATATAAGCAAAATCTAATTTTTGAGATTTAGTCTTAAAAATAACTGTGCAAAATACATTTTACAATATCAAAAGCAGATAAAAAGAGGTGCTTTCCAGAGTAGACCAAAGTTTTTTCCGGGGAATTTATGAGATTACATGTTATGGTGTATTAATAATGTGATGTGCAGATGAAAGTTACAGTATAAATAACCTCCCAAATCATGTACAGACCTTGGTAAATTAGCTGAAGGAAACTTGTACTCCATTTGTAGTTCTTGTGGCAGTCAGAGACCCTTTCTTGACATTTTATTAGAGACACTGCTAGTGTGTTACACAGACATGCACGTCTAAAAAAAGCTGGATCTTGCAGCGTTTCTCGTATTCTTCCAATGGTGCAATGCATTGGATTGAAGGTACAGGAGGAGCAAGGAGGATCTCTGGATCAGAGCTCCCCAGCATTCAACAGCAAACAGCATGGTCTTGTGAGACTGGATAACTCCCCGTCAAGACAGCAGTTTGGTTAATGTAAATTCAGGGAGTCATTTCACTGATTGTTTTTATTTTGCCAGCCTTTGCTGTAAGCAACATCTCTCCTGCATGGGGCAGACCCTTCCAAAGGCCATGACTGGCTGCTCTGGTGTGATCCAGTGAAGAGAGTGGCAGTGCTTTGCAGATGAATTGGGTTCCTCATACACGTGTATGCTCCGTGTTTTCTTTGAGCAGCATTTGTACTGTAAGGGTGCACAGTAGTCCTGTCATTACACATTTTTCCCTTTGCAATGGGAGCACTTTGGGGTCTTCCTATGAGACAGCAAATCTGTGTTACCTTTAAAGCATCTTTCTGAACATTACCAAAGCTTGCATGGCCTTCTCAGCACGAAGTTCCTACCACTCAGGAGCTGGTGGGAGCACTGCCTCTTCAGCTGGAAGTAATTTAAGCAAGCAAATGGGAGCTGTGTGCCCGGGATGTGCAGAAACTTTATTTCTATTTTTAAATGACAGCCATTTCTCTCCTTCTGACAGACCAAGTTCAGAAGTGAGGCTTCTCCTGTGAATGCATCCTCAGGGGCCTCCAGCAGTCCTGGGAAGTTCTCAGGCTGCTGATGGGCTCCTGTAGGGCTTTGGGCACTCCAGGCCAAGCTCAGCAGGAGTATGAGGAAGAGCATCACTCACTGAGATCAAAGGAGCAGTGTCTGCTTACAGCCTGGCTCCACCTGCCCCACCAGCCAGAAGCCCCAGAGAACAGCTGTGCTTGCTCAGAGCTCTCTGAAAAGTAACTGCTTCTGCTGTAGTTTTAAAAACAGGATTTTTTTTCATCCTAAGTCTTTATTCTGCATTGTATATTACGGAGAAAAACAACTGCATTAATGCCAATGGACGTAAGGGGCTAAAAGGAGGAGCCCTCTGCAGAGTGCTAATTCTCCTGTTCCATCCCTGCTTCCCCCAGCCTGCAGCATGGAAGAATACTCGAAGCATCTGTGTCTCCTGGGAGAAGCACAGGGATGCACTAGCCATCCTGAAATCCCACACATTTCTCTGTGTGGGTGTTGAGAGCCCGACGTGGCTCTGAGAGGTCTCCGTGCTGCTGCCTGCAGCAGGCTGAATGGCAGGAAGAGAAGGTCAGCTCCCCATCCAGCTGTGCCAGGCTCCAAAGGTCTTCCATCCTGCCAGAAGAGGAACGTGAGTGACAGCTGCATTTTTCTTTCATTCAGAGCCTGATAGTCCTGCATTTCAATTTCATGGAATCACGGAATATTTCATGCTATCGATTTTATGAGTGTCAAAGTTCCATTGTGCATCCTAGTGAGTAAATAAAATGCCTAAGTATGGGATATGCATTTCACATCTTACACCACCTTAGATATTTTCAATGGGAAAAAGAAGTGAGGCAAGGAACCCTGAACATCTCACTCCCTTTACATAAAATTACTCTAAATTTAACAGTTAGAGAAATGCTGTAGGGAGAACAAGAGTTTAGTTCTCTACAGAGACCAACAGAGAATAATAGTTTAGTGTTTTAATCTCAATTTATTGATACTTTTCATCAGAAATTAGAGTTCTCCAAAAGTTCTCTTAACTACGAAGTATTTTGAAAGCTTAAGTATTAACAATGTTTTGAATACGTTATATTATCTGCGTCACTGTTCATTATTTTGAAGCTGCATGCTTCCTCACCCTCAACAGGCTCCTCTGATGTGCAAGCATTGCTATCAGAAATATTCAAATCAGTAAAACACTCAAGTGTTGCAACACAGTTTAAAGTCACCACCATAAACACCAATCCTGTTGCGGCGACCTGGTTC